>CM046003.1:87407709-87887963 GCA_025175895.1 Wurfbainia villosa
AGTTACGTATTTACTCACATCGAGATTAGGAGTAAGGTCCTAACATCTCATGCCCATCTACGTGGCTCAGTACACAATCACATTAAACCTATGTATTGTGAGATTGTTGGCTCCTTAAAACTATAGGTTCATGCTTTCTAAGGTAAGTCCTAATCTAGTTCCATGTAGCATAAAAAAGAAATAGATAATAATTAAAAATAAGTCCTACTCTACTATGCACATTCCTAATCTTCGTCTAAGCAGATTGAATTCTGCTTCAGGTAATGGTTTAGAAAAAATGTCTGCTAGGTTCGATTTCAATTCTACGCATTCAAGTTTTACATTCTCATTAGCTACATGTTCTCTTATAAAATAGTGTTTTACTTCTATGTGTTTAGTTCTAGAATGACATATAGGATTTTTAGTTAAGTTAATTGGCTAATGTTATCAATCATGATTTTAATATTACTAAAGTTTAATTAGAAGTCTTTTAGAGTGTGCTTCATCCAAAGAAGTTGAGCTACACACTCACCTATGACTATGTATTTGGCTTTGGTAGTAGAAAAAGCAACATAATGTTGTTTTTTACTATACCAGGTGACTAGACTTAATCCTAGGGGTTGGCAGCAAACATTTGTACTCTTCCTATCGAGTTTACTGTTCGGATGTATACTGAAATCTTTTTATGAACATCTTTATTTTTGAAATAAGAATAACATTATCATTGTTTGCATATTTATGGTTATGCATATTGTCTAATATGTTACATTGTAGATAACATGGTGTATAGTGTCACACGGGAGATCATGTTATCGGTTCCTTGTAAAGTATAAGTAAAAGCTCACAACTGAGATGACTATGGACAAACCATTGGAATGGTTGCAGTGTGATTTGGTATTGGTTTGTCTTGGCCATTGAATTATACTAGTACACTTTGTGTGTATTGAGCAGGACCGACTTAGAGGTGATTCAATTTATTGCTGACTACATAATCGAATCGGATCTCAGATATCATGTTGTACATCCTCTTAATCCTGATATAATAACGGGCACATATACTTAGTATTCATTTCTTTTATTTACCAATGGGCGAGATTTATAGAGTAAATCGATAGGCTCGGTAAGTTGAGAAATGGTATTATTTATATGGTGTGTCGTTGATTATAGAAGGAAACCGTGTCCTATATATTAGGATGATGATGTCCCCTTGAGGAGCTCATAAGGTTCATCATGTAAACCCTACAGGTAGACTTGGTCCGACATGATGATAAGGTTGAGTGGTACTACTCATGGAGTTAGATGTTGATTAATTAATTGTTAGTAAATTAATTAATCGACGAACATTCGAGATCCTAAACATGGGGAGATATATGTACACATAATATATGGAGCCCATATTAATTTATGGGGGTTGGTGAGGTAGATCAATGATAATCCTCTAGTGGAATGGATAATCATTAATGGATCGGACTTTATGTGGGCTTGATCCATTGGGTGGCCAATATCCAACTCCTCCTCATGGTCCCTATTGTAGCCTATTAAAACCTCATGGAGCCTAGATCCAATGGTGGAAAATGGAACTCTAGATCCGACGATGGAGATTAAATCTCTAGATCTGACGGTTGAGATTAAATCTCTAGATCCGACGTTGAGATTAAATCCCTTGATCTGACGGTGGCGATTAAAACAAGTCTTAATCCTAACTCTATAAAAGCGGGCTTAAGGTGGGCGGCAAGTGCATGGCATGGAGTTTAGGGTTTTGCCTCTCCTTAGCTTAGGCGGCAAGAAATCCTAGGAAGATTAGGATTTGGGAGGTGGAGTGGGCAGCAACAATTGGAGAGGTTCTTTTCTTCATCCTAAGGTGTTTCTGGCACATATCTCTCTCCCCTCTACCTTGGCCGGTGCTCAACCTATTCCTCTTATTCTCCTTGGCTGGTGGAAACAAGGGCTAGGGTTGTTCCATAGAGCTCTTGGTTGGCACCACAATCCTTTTGTTCTCTCTTTGGGCCCGCGACAAGCATCATGCTTGGAGCTGGATGGTTGGTCCTAGATAAGAGAAGAGTTTCGTTTCTATATCTCTTTTTGTTCGAAGCGAGCAAAGAAAGGAATATTGGTGATCTAGGAGGCTTCGACTTTTGGAAGATCGTCGCCCACACGACGTCCAAAAGGAGGAAGGACAGACAATAGAAGATCGAGAGGTATAACGCTTGTTTATATTCTTTTGTAACATGTCTATAATTGTTTTTCAATCATATACATGTTGTATGTTCTATTTTTATGGTTAAATATACTTGGACCCCCAATACAAATAAAAAAGCCGGCGATCCGTACATCGTCTATTCCGCGGCTATTCGTAGAATAGAGGTTGGTGGCTTGAACAACAAGTTTGCTCAAGTGACTACTCTAATCAAATAGCACGATGATGAAACGGTAGCTTGGGTGATCTCTCCTTGTCAAGGATAAATTTTTTGATCTGGGGACGTAGAAGGGATCGCCATGAACAAGCGACCGAGTTGAAGTGGGAAGCGATGTTTCCCCCACCTTCATTTGGTTTTAAATGGATAGATAAAACCTCCTCTTATAAATGTAGAATTCGTATACGTCCACATGATCGTGGCATACGATATTCTCGTTGTTTTGAGGTGTTGGTTGATTTTAAAATTTTATTGTTTGAGGAATCAATAATTTTTTGAAATCTAAAGTTTTGATCTATGTGATTCTTAGGTTTGTCAAAAATGGCTTACAATCCACTTCCTGTGATACTAAAGGAAAATAAACTTACTGTACATAATTATGTTGATTGGAAAAAGGAATCTAGATATTGTCTTAACTGTTGAGGAGTACAAGTATGTACTCTTTGAAGAGTATCCTCCTAAGCCGGCAAATGAGCTGGAAGTCCTCGGATCTTAGATCGATGGGGAAACCCAAGTCGATATCATTCTCCAGTCTCTACCCAAGAGTTTTGAGCAGTTTTGCCTGAACTATAACATGAATAAGAGTTTGTATTCGTTGGTGGAGCTTCTGATAGAACTCTAGGCGACAGAGGGGCTTTTTCGTCAGAGTGCTTAGGAGCAAGCCATGGTTGCCCAAAAGGTTTCTACTTCTAAGCCGAAAGGCAAGAAGAAGAAGAAACTAGCTGGGGAAAAGGTGGTGGGAGGAACTCAAGGAGGAGTGAAGAAGCCGAAAGGCAAGTACTTCACATGTAAGCAAACTGGACACTGGAAGAAGGACTGCCCCAAACACAAGAAAAACAAAGGTATATCCTTTGGTCTAGTCATTGAAACGTGTTTAGCGGTGTTACATACCGGCACCTAGTGTGTAGATACTGGAGCCACTGATCATGTATGCAATACTTTGCGGTGGTTCCAGGAAACCCAACGACTAGCTGAGTGAGAGATTACCATTTACTTGGGCAATGCCACAAAGGTGGCAGCTATTGCAGTGGGAGATGTTTTATTTATCTTTTGATAGGAATAAAACTTTGGTTCTGAAAATTGCCTTTATATACCTTTATTTAGAAAGAATTTGATTTTGGTTTCTAAATTGTTTATGGATGGATATTCTATTTCTTTTAATGACAGAGTTGTTATAAAAAGGAATAGGGAGATTATTTGTTCTGGTGCATTAATAGGAAATTTGTATATACTTGATCCAAAAGCTCCCACGATGCAAATAGAAGTGAATAGCTCATCTTCTAATTCTATTAAGAGAAAAGAACCTTAGAAGATGAACCAAACATATCTTTGGCATCTAAGACAAGGTCATATTAAGCTAAGTAGAATTCAAAGGTTGATAGCTCATGGACCTCTGGGTTCATTAGTGGTGGAAGATTTCCCAACCTGCGAATCTTGCTTGGAGGGTAAAATGACCAAGAGGCCTTTTAAGGCCAAGGGGTATAGAGCCAAAGATGTCTTGGAATTGGTTCATTCTAATTTGTGTGGTCCTATATCTATCTAGGATAGAGGTGGTTTTTGTTGGTGCAGTAGGCACCTAAGTCGAACCTAAGTTTTGATTATAGCAAACGATACAAAAGTTAAGCATATATTGTTATATCATGAGCTAAATCAAGTGTGCAGAAAAGTCTCAACGCTGGAGCTGAAGGCTAGCGACACCCGGAGGAAGCCGCGGTGGTCGGGCGACACTCAAGAGACTTCGGAGGGAGCCGAAGGAATTGAGTGGAAGGCCGGAAGCAAAAGAAACACGTAAGTACTGAGGTAAGCTCGTGTGTGCGAGCGTAAGTAAGGTCGTATCCTCTTTACGGGGATGATCTTAAGCGTAGATCCGACCAAAGACTTCTTATAGATGGTCTAGGTCGAGATCGGATGGTCGACGACCATCGAAATTATGTTTTTGTTGAGCTAACCTTGCCTTGCAGCTAGCATCACGATCGCTACTTGGAGGACTCGATCGGCCAAATGATCATTCGGGTCAAGAATCGATCGATGATCGCCATCACCGATCGATGATGGCCATCACCGATCGTCAAAGGATCAGTCTCGAGTAGTCAAGAGTTATCACCATTTTTCAAGGGGTTTTGTGCCCATTTGTGATTAGCTATAGACCCATTCGATGAGGGGCTCAAAGGCTATAAAAGGAGGGCCAAACCTAGGGTTTTTCATCAATTAAAAAGCTTCCAAGTGCTTCCGATACGCTCCGACTCTCCGACATCCCTACGACGAAGCGCTGCCGAGACGACGACTAGAGCTTCAACCTCAAACCTTTAAAGTCGCTTGCATTTCAGTTTATTTCTTTTAGTAAAGCTTTAAATCATATCAAGGAGAGGGGGAGTGTCCCTCTACCTTGAGTCTTTATCGAGTTTTGTATTCGTTTAACTCCTATCTCCAACGAGGAGGAGTTTGGTTAGTATTTTGCCCTCCGTGCGTGGTCAAGGACCACTAGGGCCTTGGAGTAGTAGCCGTAGGCTACGAACCAAGTAAAAACCCTCGTGTTTTTATTTATTTATTGTTATCTTTCCGCTGCGTTTTACTCGTACCTTAACGAACGATTACGAAAAAGTTTTTATCGCTATTCACCCCCCCCTCTAGCGAACCGCATCGATCCAACAATTGGTATCAGAGCCGGGGGTTGCTAAGATTTGGTGAAACCACCAATCTAGCCTTTTTACAGATTTATTTTTCTTTTAATTCTGTTTTTTTATTTATTTCGCCTTGTTAAGTTTTTCTCCCGCACTACTAATCCAAGACGCGAGTCTTGGTACTTTTTATGTGTTTTTGTCGTTAGTTTCTTCATCTCCGTCTATTTGTGTCTTTTGTTCTAATGGCCCATCTCGAGGGTTTTAGCACCGTCCGACCTCCGTTTTACAATGGAGATGACTTCCGTTATTGGAAGGGTCGGATGGAATGCTTTCTCAAAACCCAAATCGAGATGTGGATCATAATCCAAATGGGTTTCACACTTCCGACTAATGAAGTGGGTGACTCCTTGGATTATGATCAATGGACCATTGTGACAAAATGACAAGTCGAAGCCGACGCCAAGGCAACACAAATCCTCCAATGCGTCCTATCCAACGAGGAGCTAAATCGCGTCGGCCCCTTCATAAGCGCAAAGATCTTTGGACGAAACTAGTGGAGCTACGAAGGGACCCGATGAAGCCAAGGTATGTAAGCGTGATCTTCTTTTCAATAAACTATATAACCTAAAAATGCAGGAACACGAGTCAACGCGTGACAAAGTTCAGTCGCAAGTCCATGACATAGTCAACAACCTACACTAAGGTATGTTCTAAACTCGTTTCCGAGGACTACCTTGTGGGCATCCATGGTCGATGCCTACAAGGTCTCCAAGGATCTTTCTAAAATTAGGTTAGATGAACTCTTTTCCGATTTCGAATTACATGAGCAGTCCAACTCGGAACCCGAGAGGGGTATAGCCTTGTTTGCAGGATCAAAGAAGAAGAAAATCGCAAGCAAGCCACCACCAACCGAGGAGGAAGACAAGTCCGAAGAAGAAGTTGACCCGGAGTTGACTGCCGAACTAATGAACCTAGCTCGAAGGAAAGCCAAGGGACGAAAGCGAACCACGACTCGACTCAACCAAGGTAAGCCTAAAAGTTCTAATATTAGGTGTTATGAGTGTAACAGGTTTGGACATATCAAGTCCGAGTGCCCCAAGTTGAACCACCAAGCACCTAAGCACAAGAAGGCCCTCAACGCGACATGGGAAGAAGCGTCATCCGAAGAAGACGAATACCACGTCTTCATGGCGAAATCAATTGAGTCGGACACGGAGACTGAGCCTGAACTTGAGTCAGAACCTGAGGATGACTCGAACTACGAAGCTACCTTCAAGTCAAGCCACGGATACGCATCTGGTTCAAAAGATACCCTTAAAGTAAGCCGAACTTTATTTAATACTTTACATAATACGGTTAGGTTTTTGTCTAGGAAGTTAGCTAAGTCCGAGTCCAAGGTCGAGACCCTTGTTGAGGAGGTTAAACTCCTCAAACACGAGGTCTCCCTAACCACTTCGACTAGTCGAGTTCAAGAGAAGGACTCAACTCGAGTTGAAAAGCTCGAAGTTGAGAACTCTCTCTTGAAAAGTCAAGTCGAAGATCTTAGGAACACGTTGGAAAGGTTCACTTCGGGATCCAAAAGACTTGACCTCATACTTGGATCTCAAAGGGCCGTCTACAACAAGGCTGGACTAGGATTTAACTCAAACACGACTAATAGGTCATATATGTCGATTGTAAGTCGACATAGGAAACATGTCCAAGCATGGGTCCCTAAGAACCTTTTGATTTCAACTCTAGGATCCAACCCATACTGGATTCCCAAGGACCAAATCCACTATGTGGATAGACCGAACCGATTCAACGGTCTAGGGGGAGCCAGTACAAAACATGTTTGTGCTTTAACTTAGAAATTGCATGTTTTAACTTAGAATGTTTGTGCTTTAACTTAGAAATTGCATGCTTTAACTTAGAAAGTTTGTACTTTAAAACTTGTGAACTCACTTAGAACATGAACATAATCAACTTCGAAAAGATTGAGCCTCGGGGAGCCTCTTTTCAAAAACATAATCAACTAAAATTCTTCGAAAAGATTGAGCCTCGGGGAGCCTATTTTCAAAAACATAACCAACTAAAATTCTTCGAAAAGATTGAGCCTCGGGGAGCCTCTTTTCAAAAATAACCAGTTAGACTAGGAAATAATCTCAGGTGAGTCAAGTCATCATTTTCAAGAACATGGATTTGTCTAAGGAAGTGGTCGATGATCCGATAAAAGAAGGCCCCTGTGCCTCGCCACGACCTGGAAGCCATGATCTTGAAAAGGTAAACTTGACAAGCCTAGGGTCAAATCCAAATCTAACATAAAATTACTTGAACCTAAATACACTTAATCAACTTAATTGGAAATCATCTCACAAAAAACACATAAGTATAACATGCTTGATCATATAGACACAGGTGAGATGACCTAGGTTTAACAACTTACAACCAATTTTTTTAAAAAAATCTAACATCCAATCCAACCACCTTGTGTGTAGGATCAATGGATGTTGGACAGCGGTTGCTCCCGACACATGACCGGGGATCAACTCAAATTCACAAAGCTTCGATTCAAACGACAAGGATCGGTAGCTTTTGGGAATAACGGCAAGCTCAAAATCATCGGATCAGGTGATATCGAGCTTAACTCGAATTTTATTATTAAAAATGTATTACTTGTAGAGAATTTCGAATATAACCTGCTTAGCGTAAGCCAATTATGTGACAATAACTATAAGGTCGTATTTTTAGAAAATGAATATGTAATTAAAACAAATAAAACAGCTAAAACAATACTCAAAGGAACTAGGGCAAATAACATTTATACAATTAACTTAATCAAATCCTCAGCCAAATGTCTTATAACACAGGAAGAGGAATCATGGTTGTGGCACCGATGACTCGGTCACTCGCACCCAAGACTCGTCCACAAGATGAGTCAGAGTGGCTTAGTCAGAGGCTTACCCAACCTCAACAACTTGGTTAATAAAATCTGTAATGCTTGTCAACAAGGAAAACAACCTAGGACACAACACAAGTTAACTAACCAAGAACAAACCTCAAGTGTACTTGAGCTCCTGCATATGGATCTATTCGATTCACATGGAGCCAAGTCACTCAATAGAAGTCAATATTGCTTAGTCATAATTGACGACTACTCCAGGTTTACCTGGGTTAGGTTCATCAAACATAAAAATGATACCCTAGATCAATTAATCAATCTATTCAAATTAATTGAGAATCAAAAAGACCTTAAGGTTAAAAGACTTAGAAGCGATCATGGTGGTGAATTCGAAAATCAAAGGTTCACCGACTTTTGTAACCTAAATGGATACCACCATGAATTCTCTTGCCCTAGGACCCCTCAACAAAATGGCCTAGTGGAGTAGAAAAACCGAACTCTACAAGAAGCCGCTAGGACCATGTTGAACGAATACGACCTACCCGATAGGTTTTGGGCAGAAGCCGTGAGTACAGCATGCTATGTCCAAAATAGGATCCTTATGGTAAAAAGGCACCTTAAGACCTCATACGAGATTTATCATGATAAAGTACCCAACATCAAGTACTTTAGGGTATTTGGGTGTAAGGTACATATCCTAAACACTAAGGATTACCTAGGGAAATTTACATCCAAAACCACGATCGGAATCTTTCTAGGATACTCGACTACAAGTCGAGCTTATAGAGTATATAACCACGACACCCTTAGAGTCGAGGAGACTATCAATGTAGTATTTGATGAAGGACATAAACCTACAAAACCCCCAGCAACCCCAATTAGCGAACCGATTCATACTAGACCTAACTCTGATCCGGAGATCAGGTCTAGTGTTAATCCTAACCTAAGTCAACCAAATCACTCTATTGATCAATTGATAGATGACTCCAACCAAACTAGTGTTCAACCGAGTCATCCTATGGATCAAGTTGTAGACTCAAACCCAAATCCAACTAGGACTCAAACGAATCATCCTATCAACCAAGTGATAGGAGATCCTAATCTAGGAGTTCGAACTAGAGCATCCTACAGGAACCTTAGTCAAATTTCCTTAATTTCAAAGATAGAACCCAAATCAATTGAACAAGCTCTTCTTGATCCCGATTGGATTATTGCAATACAAGAAGAGCTAGCTCAATTTACTAGGAATGAAGTGTGGGAATTAGTACCACAACCTAAAGACAAAATGATAATTGGAACAAGGTGGGTTTTTCGAAATAATCTTGATGATAAAGGTGAAGTAGTTAGAAACAAGGCTAGGTTAGTCGCCAAAGGGTTTAATCAAGTCGAAGGATTAGATTACGACGAAACCTATGCCCCAATAGCTAGACTCGAATCCATTCGAATGTTGCTAGCTTATGCCACACATCGAGGATTTAAGCTGTTTCAAATGGATGTTAAGTCGGCATTCCTAAATGGATACATTAAAGAAGAAGTTTATGTTAGCCAACCCCCCGGATTCGAAATCTAGATAAACCCGACCATGTTCTAAAACTTAAGAAAGCTCTCTATGGACTTAAACAAGCTCCTCAAGCTTGGTACGAGAGACTTTCAATCCATCTTAAGTCAAAAGGGTTTAACCAAGGCTTAGTTGACCCAACTCTCTTCGTAAAAACCTTAGGCAAAGAAATATTCATAGCTCAAATTTACGTAGACGATATAATTTTTGGAACCTCTAACTCAGCCTTACTAAACGAGTTCGTTTCACTCATGGAAAGTGAGTTCGAAATGAACTTGGTAGGCGAGTTAAGTTTCTTTTTAGGTCTACAAATTAAACAAACTAAGGATGGTATATACATATATCAACAGAAATACACTAAGGAGTTAATTAAAAGATTTGGAATGCAAGACGCTAAGATAATAAACACCCCAATGGCGATTAATGTTAACATAGGAGAAGACCTAGAAAGTAAGTCCATTGACTTAAAGTACTATAGGAGCGCAATAGGAAGTCTCCTATACTTAACTGTGAGTCGACGACATCTTATTCGCGATAAGTATGTGCGCCGAGTTTTCAAACCGTGCTAAGGAGTCTCACCTAACCCTAGTTAAGCGTATCCTTAGATATCTTAAGGGTACACTTAACGTTGGTATTTGGTACCCTAGATCTACGGAGTTCGAACTAATCGGCTACTCCGATTCGGATTATGTCGGTAGTAAGCTCGATAGAAAAAGTACGAGTGGTTGTTGTCAACTTCTCGGCTCGAGTCTAGTAAGTTGGTGCAGTAGGAAGCAACACTGTGTCGCTTTATCTACCACCGAAGCCGAATACATCGCGATGGGTGAGTGTGTCACGCAGCTTCTTTGGATGAAGCACACCCTCCGCGACTTTAAGTTAGACTTTACGAATACTAAACTTCATGTAGATAACATTAGTTCAATTAATCTTACAATGAATCCGATATGTCACTCTAGGACCAAACATATAGAGGTCAAACACCATTTCATTCGAGAACATGTGGCCAACGGAGCCATACACCTCGAATACGTCGAATCGAAGTCTAACTTGGCAGATCTATTTACTAAACCCCTACTCGAAGCCGAATTTAGTCTATTAAGATGAAAATTGGGCATGTGTGTAATAGAATAGGTACATGCAAATTATATGTTCTTACTACTATTTCTTTAATTTCATGGAACTAGCATAGGACATACCTTAGATATCATGCACCTATAGATTTAATGAGCCAGTACATCTCACAACACATAGGACTAATGTGTTTGTGTACTTAGCCACGTAGATGGGCGTGAGATGTTAGGACCTTACTCCTAGTTCCAGATGTAGAGCTAGTGCATCGCTATGAACCACGGAGTATAATCATACATACTAACCGACTCTGACCAGGACTGGTTGATCTTACATATCAATCAAGCCAAATATGAGTCGAACATTTTATAGATGAGCTTATTTTCAGTATATTTTTTATATATATAAAAAATGGGGAACATGCTTGGACATTAAATTTAACACTTATTTTGTTTTCCACACACCCCTTACTCTTTTCAATATACGACAAAAGGGGGAGAAAAAGGCCAAAGTTAAGGGGTCAAAATTTTTTTTGATAACTTAACTCTTACTTCATATTTAAACCAAAAGTTAAAACTTAGGCCAAAGAATTCTTAACTTAAACTTATTTGTGCCGTCTACGTTTTACTTAAACTTATTTTTTAAACTTTATGTCGTTAATGTTTTACTTAAGGGGGAGAAAGGGCTTAACTAAAACTTTTTACTAAGGCCAACTTTAAGTAATGTTAATTACTTAAAGCAACCCTCAAGGGGGAGGATTAAGGTCTTTCTTCAAGACTCACCCTCGGTCAAGGGGGAGGTTTCCTCAAGGGGGAGTACTTGAAAAATTCCTTACTACTCCAACTTAATCTTCATATTTTTTGTTTCTCATGCACATTATTACTCTTCATGCTTGCTATTTACTTAACTTTGTATGTGGGTTTGCCATAAATCAAAAAGGGGGAGATTGTTGGTGCAGTAGGCACCTAAGTCGAACCTAAGTTTTGATTATAGCAAACGATACAAAAGTTAAGCATATATTGTTATCTCATGAGCTAAATCAAGTGTGCAGAAAAGTCTCAACGCTGGAGCTAAAGGCTAGCGACACCCGGAGGAAGCCGCGGTGGTCGAGCGACACTCAAGAGACTTCGTAGGGAGCCGAAGGAATTGAGTGGAAGGCCGGAAGCAAAAGCAACACGTAAGTACTGAGGTAAGCTCGTGTGTGCGAGCGTAAGTAAGGTCGTATCCTCTTTACGGGGATGATCTTAAGCGTAGATCTGATAAAAGACTTCTTATAGATGGTCTAGGTCGAGATCGGATGGTCGACGACCATCTAAATTATGTTTTTGTTGAGCTAACCTTGCCTTGCAGCTAGCATCAGTCGACTGCAAGCTTGGAGGACTCGAGTCAGCCGTCGATCTCATTCGAGTCGATCGGCCGATCTTCACCATTATCGGTGATGATGGCCATCGAGTCATTGTCAAAGGATCAGCCTCGAGTAGTCAAGAGTTATCACCATTTTTCAAGGGGTTTTGTGCCCATTTGTGATTGGCTAAAGACCTATTCGATGAGGGGCTCAAAGGCTATAAAAGGAGGGCCAAACCTAGGGTTTTTCATCAATTAAAAAGCTTCCAAGTGCTTCCGATACGCTCCGACTCTTCGACATCCCTACGAAAGTCTTTACTGGGAAGAGCTTCAACCTCCAACCTTTAAAGTCGATTGTATTTCAGTTTATTTCTTTATGTAAAGATTTAAATCATATCAAGGAGAGGGGGAGTGTCCCTCTACCTTGAGTCTTTATCGAGTTTTGTATTCGTTTAACTCCTATCTCCAACGAGGAGGAGTTTGGTTAGTATTTTGCCCTCCGTGCGTGGTCAAGGACCACTAGGGCCTTGGAGTAGTAGCCGTAGGCTACGAACCAAGTAAAACCCCTCGTGTTTTTATTTATTTATTTTTATCTTTCAGCTGCATTTTACTCGTACCTTAACGAACGATTATGAAAAAGTTTTTATCGCTATTCACCCCCCCCCCCTCTATCGAACCGCATCGATCCAACAATTTTGAGTATTTCGTCTCTTTTAAAGATGATTATTCGAGAAATGGATATATTTACTTGATGCACCACAAGTCTGAATGCTTTGACAAGTTCAAAGAATTCAAGGCTGATGTGGAAAAATGTCATGGTAAAAGTATCAAGACACTACGATCTGATCATGGTGGTGAGTACCTCTTGGAAGAGTTTAGGAATTACTTATCAGAGGCTGGGATTCAATCCCAATTGTCTGTACCTGGCACACCCCAGCAGAATGGTGTAGCAGAGTGAAGGAATAGGACTTGTATGGAGTGTTAGAATGTATACTGAAAGCCTAGCTCTTTTCTGTATGAACATTTTATTTTGAAATAAGAATCACATGATCATTGTTTGCATTTTATATATTCATTATATATGTGTGCATATTGTCTAATATTCTACATTGTAGATAACATGGTGCTTGGTGTGGCACAGAAGATCATGTTATCAGTCCTTTGTAAAATATAAGTAGAGGCTCACAACCAAGATGGTTTTGGACAAACCATTGGCATGGTTGTAGTGTAGCTTGGTATTGTTTTATCTTGAACATAGAGTTACACTAGTACACTTAGGTGTATTGAGTAGGACCGACATAGAGGTGATTCAATTTAGTACTGACTACACAATTGAATCGGACCTCGGATATTATGTTGTACATGCTCTTAATACCGATATAATAACGGGCACATGTACTTAGTATTTATTTCTTAAATTTACCAGTGGGTGAGATTTAGATGGATTAAATCAATATGCCCGATAAGTTGGGAAATAATATTATTTACATGGTGTGCCGTTGATTATAGGAGGAAACCGTGTCCTATATATTAGGTTGATGATGTCCCCTTGAGAAGCTCATAAGGTTCATCATGTAAACCCAGCTAGTTGACTTAGTCAACATGATGATAAGGTTGAGTGGTACTACTCGAGGAGTTAGATGTTAATTAATTGATGGTCAGTAAATCAATTAATTGACGGACATTCGATATCTTAAACACGGGGAGATTAATGTACAAATAATATATGGAGCCCATATTAATTTATGGGGGTTGGTGAGGTAGTTCAATGGTGATCCTCTAGTGAAATGGAACATCATTGATGGATCAAATATGTGTGGTTCCGATCCATTGGGTGGCCAAGACCCAACTCCTCCTTATGGTCCCTATCGTAGCCTAATATAATCCTTGTGAAGTCTAGATCCAAGAATGTAAAACAAAACCTAGAACCAAAGGTTAGGATTAAATCCCTAAGATCCGATGGTTAGGATGAAACCCTAGAACCAACGGTTGGGATTAAATCCCTAAGATCCAATGGTTAGGATGAAACCCTAGAATCGACGGTTGAGATCAAATCCCTAGATCCGACGGATGGGATAAAACCCTAGATCCGACGGTTGGGATGAAATACTAGATCCGACGATTAGGATGAAATCCTAGATCCGACGGTTGAGATGAAACCCTAGATCCGACGGTTGGGATAAAACCCTAGATCCGACGGTGGAGGTTAAATCCCTAGATCCGACGGATGAGATTAAAGGAGGCTTAAGCCCTATTCTATAAATAGGTGCTTAGGGTTGGGCGGCAAGGATAAGATAAGGAGATTGGTTTTCGAATTAGGGTTAGGGTTTGGCTCATCTTCCATTGGGCGGTTAGGGTTTGGCGGCTAAGCTTGCAAGCTAGGGTTTGGCCGGTCATCCTTCTCTTCTCCTCAATGGTTTTGGGCGGCACTCTTACCTTTTCCTTGCTCCTTGGCCGGCGGTTCTCCATCAATTGGTGGCCGGCTATCAACTTCATCCAAGCTCTCCAAGGTGGCGGTTTCCATTCATTTGGTGGCCGGTGCATCATCCACTTGCTCCTTGGCCGGCGGTTGCACCAAATTCCCTAATTTGGTGGTCGGTTCTAGATAGGAAAGGTATTTGTGATTGCTTCTCTTTGTTCGCAGCGGACAAGGTAGAGAAGAAAGTGATCAAGATGGCTTCAACTCGTGGAGGATCTTCGTCCACACGTCGTCCACGAGAAGGATAGGACATACGATAGAAGATCGTAAGGTATAAAGTTGTTTTTAACTATATTTACAGATCTGAATATGTTCTTTAATTTATTGTATAATCATGGACCCCGAAGACAAATACAAAAACCGGCGATCCATCCGTCGTCTTTTCCGCGGCTAACCAACTAGAAGAGTTGTGTTGCTTGAACAACTAGTTTGTTCAAGCGACCACTCAAGTTGTTGGCACGACGACGAATAGGTTGTGCCAAGGAAGCTCATCCCATCCGGATTAAGTCTTTCATTAGTGAAAATTTTAATCCGGGGACATGGGAGCAAATGAGCCTCCGAAACGAGACATCCCAACAATTGGTATCAGAGCCACGGTTTCCGGTTTTGTGTGTTTTGGATTCGGTTAATTTTTTATGCATTTTTCATATATTATATGTGTCGGATAATAGTAGGATATGTGTAGTTTAACTTTTTGGTTGCAGGCATAAGATCCGACTATTATGGCCATGTGTGTGTATGTGAATGGATGTGTGTAAAAAATTTATTATTTGAATCCTCGGGGTTGACGAGGCTAGATTAGTATTTAATTTTTGTAATTAAATACGGCATTGTTTAGCCGCTCATTTTAGTTTACTTTTGATCTAGATTATTTGTACACTCCTTCGTGGAGTATAGGATTGATGGATGTAAATTAAAATGTTTTATCTCGGCTCGGAACTCTTTGGTGACTTGCGCACGGGAAAAGATGGAGCGGACGAGGTGGCCACACGACGGGATGCATATTGGAGGACAATGCCATAATAGTTGGAAAAATTCTGTTTTTTCTATATTTATTGCTTATTTGTTTTATATGCATGTTGTGTGTGATTTAAAATTCCTCATTTGCAATTTACTAAGTGGGAGAGGGATATTTTAATTAATTCTCATGCCTCCATTACAATTTGAGTGATGCTAACAAAGTTGCGTGTCGGCTCTGAGTGCCTTCCTCCCTGCGGACGGGTTTGTTTGCGGATCACTAGGTCAAATAATGGTTATAGGAAATTATCTAGGAGCATGTGTACTTCCACAGCGGTAAGGCACATAATCCGAAATAATTCCCTTAGTATCGTGTAATGGTGCACACTTAGATGCAAATGAAAGTATCCTCCCCATCGGAGTCACTGCTTTTATTTGTAGGGCCAAAGAGGAACCAACTATTAATTTTATTTGTCAAAAAGTAAGGTTGACAAGATAATAAAATTAATGGGTAAAACCTCCTCTTACAAATGTAGGTTTCGTATACGTCCACACAGCGTGGCATACGAAATTCTCGGTGTTTTGAGGTGTTGGTTGATTTCAGGATTTTATTGTTTTGAGGAATCAATAATATTTGAAATCTAATATTTTTGATCATTGTGATTTTTAGGAATTTCAAATGGCTTTCAACCCACTTGCTGTGATTTTAAAAGAAAACAAACTTACTGGTCCAAACTACATTGATTGGAAAAGAAACCTGGATATTGTCTTAACTGCGGAGGAGTACAAATTTGTACTCTTCGAGGTTTGTCCTCCTAAGCCCACCGATGATGAAAAGGAGAAAGAATATTATAAGAAATGGGTTAAGGCAAATGAGATGGCGCGGTGTTACATTTTGGCATCTATGTCAAATGTGCTGCAACATCAGCATCAGGCCATAGCCACAGCTTATGACATGATGTTCAATCTCAAGGAACTTTTTGGACATCAGAGTAGGGCGGCTAGGCAGGAGGCAATGAGAAACTTGATGACGACCACCATGGTCGAGGGAACACCCGTTAGGGACCATGTTCTCAAGATGATGGCTCATCTTAATGAGATGGAAGTCCTCGAGCCAGATCGATGGGAAACCTGTGTCGATATCATTCTCCAGTCTCTGCCTAGGAGTTTTGAGCAGTTCTGCCTCAACTACAACATGAACAAGAGGTTGTATTCATTGGCGGAGCTTCTGACAGAACTCCAGGCGGCAGAGGGGCTTTTTCGTCAGAGTTCTCAAGCCATGGTCGCTCAGAAGGTTTCTTCTGTTGGGATGTATACTGAAAGCCTAGCTCTTTTGTATGAACATCTTTATTTTGAAATAAGAATCACATGATCATTGTTTGCATATTTTTATGGTTATGCAATATTGTCTAATACCTTACATTGTAGATAACATGGTGTGTGGTGTCACACGGGAGATCATGTTATCGGCTCCTTGTAAAGTATAAGTAAAGGCTCACAACTGAGATGACTTTGGACAAACCATCGGAATAGTTGTAGTGTGATTTGGTATTGGTTTGTCTTGACCATAGAATCACACTAGTGCACTTTGTGTGTATTGAGCAGGACCGACACAGAGGTGATTCGATTTATTGCTGACTACATAATCGAATCGGACCTCATATATTATTTAGTACATGCTCTTAATCCCGATATAATAACGGGCACATATACTTGGTACTCATCTCTTTGATTTACCAATGGGCGAGATTTATAGATTAAATCGATAGACTCGGTAAGTTGGGAGATGATATTATTTATATGGTGTGTCGTTGATTATAGGAGGAAACTGTGTCCTATATATTAGGATGATGATGTCCCCTTGAGGAGCTCATAAGGTTCATCATGTAAACCCTGCAGGTGGACTTGGTCCGGCATGATGAAAAGGTTGAGTGGTACTACTCATGGATTTAGATGTCGATTAATTAATGGTCAGTAAATTAATTAATTTACGGACATTCGAGATCTTAAACACGGGGAGAAAATGTACAAATAATATATGGAGCCCATATTATCATATGGGGGTTGGTGAGGTAGATCAATGATGGACCTTTAGTGGATTGGACCATCATTAGTGGATCGGACTTTATGTGGGCTTGATCCATGGGTGGCCAAGACCCAACTCCTCCTCATGGTCCCTAATGTAGCCTATTAACACCTCATGATGCTTAGATCCAATGGATAGAAACAAAACTCTAAGATCCATTGGTAGAGATTAAATCTCTAAGATCCAACGGTTGAGATTAAATCTCTAGATCCGACGGTTGAGATTAAATCCCTTGAACCAATGGTGGAGATTAAACCAAGACTTATCCCTAAACTCTATATAAGGGTGGCTTAGGGATTGTTGGCGTGGAGAACACAAGGGATGAGGGGATTAGGGTTTGCTTCCTTTGGTGGCTAGGAATCCTAGTTGGTTTAGGATTGGGTTTGGTGGCTAGGGTTTTGGAGCAAGGGTGGGCGGCAACTAATGGAGGTTGTTCTTCTTCTTCCTTGGGTTGGCCGGCCACTATGCTGCTCCTATCTACCTTAGCTTGAACTTATCCTATTCTTCTTCCCCTCTTCCATGGCCGGATATAAGGTAAGTTAGGATTAGGGTTTGGGTGGCTAGGTTTTTGGGAGAAAAGGGTGGGCGGCAACTATAGGAGATGTTCTTCTTCTTCCTAAGGGTTGGGCGGCCACTATGGTTCTCCTCTTTACCTTGGCTTGAGCTCATCCTAATCTTTTTCCTCACTTCCATGGCCGGCCACAAGGTGAGCTTGGATTAGGGTTTGGAAGCTTAGGGTTTAGGAGGTTTGGGTGGCACCAAATAAGGAAAGTTTCTTCCTTTCTTCTTCATGGTTTGGTGGCCGGCGCCCATATCACCTTCTCCAACCCTTGGACAGCATCTAAAGACCCCTTCTCCCTCTCCTTGGGTGGTGGAAACAAGACTAAGGGGTTTCCCTTGATGTCTTGGTCGGTTTCCACCATTATCTCCTTCTCCTTGTTGGCCGACGGCAAGCATTTCTTTTGTTGCTTGTTGGTTGGCCATAGGAAGGAGATGAGCCTTGTTTCTATTCTTCCTCTTGCTTTGGATGAGCAAGGAAGGAAGATGTGTGATCTAGGAGCTTCGACTGTTGCAGAGCCGCCCACACGACTTCCGAAAGGAGGAAGGACATACATTAGAAGATCGAGAGGTATATCGATTCTCTAATTTTATATGTTACATGTTTATATTTGTTTTTCATTTATGAGCATGATATATTTCTGTGGATGGCTAAATAATATTTGGATCCCGAGCATAAACACAAAAATCGCGATCCGACATCGTTTATTCCGCTGCTACTCGTAGAGAATAGAGAATGGTCGCTGAACAACTAGTTTGTTCAAGTGACCTCTCTAAACGAATAGCACGACGATGACTTGGTTGCTTTGGGAATCCCTTTTGTCTAGGATTAAATTTTTAATCCGGGGACATTGAAGGGATCACCATGGTCAAGCAACCGAGGTGAAGGGGAAGCGAAGTTTCCCCTCACGGATCAACCCCAACATTTGGTATCAGAGCTTCCGGGCAAAACCTTTCAACTGGTATCAGAGCCAAGGTTTCCAGTTTTGTGTGTTTAGGATTCGGTTAATTTTTATGCACTTTTTCATATATTATATGTGTCGGATAATAGTAGGATATGCGTAGTTTAACTCTTTGGTTGCAGGCATAAGATCCGACTATTATGGCATGTGTGTGTATGTGATTGTATGTGTGTAAATGTTTATTTTGTTGAATCCTCGGGGTTGACGAGGCTAGTATTTAGTTTTTGTAAATTAAATACGGCATTGTTTAGCCGCTCTTTATTTTATTTTACTTTCGATCTAGATTTCATGTACACTCACTCGTGGAGTATAGGATCGATGGATGTAAATTAAAATAGGATTTAGTCTCGGCTCGGATCTCCAAATGGCTCGTACATGGCGTAGGAGGAGCGGATGAGATGGCGATGCGACGGGAGCCATATTGAAGACAAAGGCCATAATAGTTGGAAAATAATTTATTTTTCATATTTATTGCTTTTTGTTTGATATGCATGTCGTAGGAAAATTCCTCGTTTTTAATTTACTAAGTGGGAGAGGGATATTTTAATTAATTCCCGCGGCCTCCATTACAATTTGACGTGTGATGCAACAAACTTGCGTGTTGGCTCTGAGTGCTTTCCTCCCTGCGGATGAGTTTGTTTGCGGATCACTAGGTCAAATAATGGTTATAGGAAATTATCTAGGAGTGTGTGTACTTCCACAGCGGTAAGGCACATAATCCAAAATAATTCCCTTAGTATCGTGTAATGGTGCACACTTAGATGCAAATAAAAAGTATCCTCCCCATCGGAGTCACTGCTTTTATTTGTAGGGCCAAAGAGGAACCAACTATTAATTTTATTTGTCAAAAAGTAAGGTTGACAAGATAATAAAATTAATGGGTAAAACCTCCTCTTACAAATGTAGAATTCGTATACGTCCACACTGCGTGGCATGCGATATTCTCGGTGTTTTGAGGTGTTGGTTGATATCAAAATTTTATTGTTTGAGGAATCAATAATTTTTTGAAATCTAAAGTAATGATCTATGTGATTCTTAGGATTTTCAAAATGACTTTCAGTCCACTTGTTGTGATACTAAAAGAAATAAACTTACTGTACCCAAATAATGTTGATTGGAAATGAATCCAAATATTGTCTTATCGCTAGTATGCAATCTTCAAGAGTGTCCTCAAGCCATCATTGCTCAAAAGAGTTTCTACTTCTAGGCCGAAGGCAAGAAGAAGAAGAAACAAGGTGAAGCAAAGATGGTGCGAGGATCTCGAGGAAGAGTGAAGAAAGCCAAAGGCAAGTACTTCACTTACTTGCAAGCGGGATGGACATTTGAAGAAGGACTGACCCAATCCAAAATAGAACATAGGTATATCTTTTGGACTAGTCATTGAAACATGATTAGCGGTGATATCTACCGGCACCTGGTGAGTAGATACAGGAGCCACTAATCATGTCTGCAACAATTTACAAGGGTTCCAGGAAACCCGATGACTAGTTGAAGGGGAGATTACTATTTACTTAGGCAATGCCATGAAGATGGCGGCTATTGCAGTGGGAGATGTTTTATTTATCTTTTAAGAAAAATAAAGGTTTTTGGTTCTTAAGAATTTCCTTTATGTACCCTTATTTAGAAAGAATTGATTTCGGTTTCTAAATAGTTTTTGGATGGATAATCTATTTCTTTTTATGACAGATTTGTTATAAAAGGAATAGGGACATTATCTATTCAGGTACATAGATAGGAAATTTATAACTTGAACCACAAGCTCCCACGATGCAAATAGAAGTTAATAACTCATCTTCTAATTCCAATAAGAGAAAAGAACCTTCGAAGATGAACCAAACATATCTTTGGCTTCTTAGGCTTGGTCACATTAACCTAAGCAGAATTCAAAGGTTGATAGCTGATGGACCTTTGGGTTCATTTGTGGTGGAGGATCTCCCAACCTACGAATCTTGCTTGGAGGGTAAGATGACCAAGAGGCCTTTCAAGGCCATGGGGTATAGAGCCAAAGATGTGTTAGAATTGGTTCATTCTGATTTGTGAGGTCCTATGACTATCTAGGCAAGAGGTAATCTTGAATATTTCGTCTCTTTTATAGACGATTATTCAAGATATGGATGACACTACGATCTGATCGTGGTGGTGACAACCTCTTGGGAGAGTTTAGGAACTACTTATCAGAGGTTGGGATTCAATCCCAATTGACTGCACCTGGCACACCCCAGCAGAATGGTGTAGCAGTACGAAGGAATAGGACTCTTATGAAGATGGTTAGATCGATGATGAGTTATTCTGACTTGTTTTATAGTCCTAGAGATCAGAGGGTGATCGTTAACACGAATGCCAGATTTCTAGAGGAAGACTATGTGATAAGCCACAAGCCCAAGAGTAAAATTGTTCTGGAGGAGTTAAAAAGGGAAGTCACTTCTTTAGTACCACTGGTACAAGAGGACATACCACATGTCACTGCACCACGTGTCACAGAGGATACACAGAAGATACCTCGTCGTAGTGGGAGGGTTGTTAGACAACCTCTTAGATTCATGTTTTTGGACAAATCTTCTGATTTGGTCCCTAGCAAACATGAACCTGATCCCTAGACATACGACAAGGCAATCCAAGATATAAATACAGCATCTTTGCAAAGTGCAATGAATACTGAGATTGAATCTATGGATTCAAGTCAGGTCGGGGAGCTCTTATGTACTGCAGCTCATATGGATTATGAGTTGTGGCAGATGGATGTCAAGACAGCTTTCCTTAATGGAAGTCTTGAGGAAAACATCTATATGAAGCAACCAGAGGAATTCATTGCTAAGGGCAAAGAGCATATTGTATATAAGCTTAATCAGTCCGTTAATGGACTGAAGCAAGCTTTGAAGTCTTGGGACATCCGCTTTGAGGAAGTAAATCCAGTCTTATGGATTTATTCAAAGTTCGGATGGGTCTTGTGTATATCAGAGATGTGACGGAAACGTAGTGGTATTTTTACTATACTAGATGACATTTTGGTGGTTGGCGACAACATCGAAATGTTATCGACGTAAGGGTATGGTCGCCCAAACAAAGATGATATGAAGGACTTGGGAGAAATGGGACACATCCTCGATCAAGGTTATAAGGGATCGCAAGAAAAGGATGTTGTGCTTATCCCAAGCTTCATACATAGACACGATTATGGAGCGTTTTAGCATGCAGAACTCCAAGAAGGGTTTTCTACCTTTCAGGCATGGAGTACCTCTATCTAAGGAGATGTGTCCTAGATCATCTGAGGAGATAGAGGAGATGAAGGCGGTTCCTTATGCTTCGGCAGTAGGAAGCCTCATGTATGCGATGCTCTGTAAGAGACCAGATATCTATTTTGCCGTGGGCATGGTCAGCAGATATCAGAGTAATCCAGGACAGGGACATTGGATTGAGGTAAAGCATATGTTGAAGTACCTGAGAAGGACTAGGGATTATATGCTGGTTTACCGGGCAGACCAATTACTCCCTGTGGGTTACACGGATTCCGACTTCCAATCTGATAGGGATAACAGTAAGTCTACCTCAGGTTTTGTGTTTACTTTGGGAGGTGGAGCCATTGTATGGAGGAGTGTCAAGCAAAAGTGCGTGGCAGACTCCACCATGGAAGCTGAGTATGTGGCAGCCTATAAGGCGGCCAAAGAAGCTGTATGGCTCAGGAACTTCCTGATGGACTTGGATGTGATTCCTGGTTTGCCCAAAACTATCACAATTTATTGTGATAATAGTGGTGCAGTTGCAAACTCGAAGGAACCACGAGCCCATAAGGCTAGTAAACACATAGAGCGCAAGTACCACCTGATACGAGAAATCGTAAAGGAGGTAGAAGTTGTTGTCGCCTAGATTGCATCAGAGGTTGACCTGGTAGACCCTTTCACTAAGGGCCTTCTAGCGAGAGCTTTGATAGGCATGTGGAGGGAAGGGGAATCAGATGTATGGCAGTATAAGGACAGCATAGTCTTTTAGTATAAGTGGGAGATTGTTGGGATGTATACTGAAAGCCTAGCTCTTTTGTATGAACATCTTTATTTTGAAATAAGAATCACATGATCATTGTTTGCATATTTTTATGGTTATGCAATATTGTCTAATACCTTACATTGTAGATAACATGGTGTGTGGTGTCACACGGGAGATCATGTTATCGGCTCCTTGTAAAGTATAAGTAAAGGCTCACAACCGAGATGGCTTTGGACAAACCATCGGAATAGTTGTAGTGTGATTTGGTATTGGTTTGTCTTGACCATAGAATCACACTAGTGCACTTTGTGTGTATTGAGCAGGACCGACACAGAGGTGATTTGATTTATTGCTGACTACATAATCGAATCGGACCTCAGATATTATTTAGTACATGCTCTTAATCCCGATATAATAACGGGCACATATACTTGGTACTCATCTCTTTGATTTACCAATGGGCGAGATTTATAGATTAAATCGATAGACTCGGTAAGTTAGGAGATGATATTATTTATATGGTGTGCCGTTGATTATAGGAGGAAACCGTGTCCTATATATTAGGATGATGATGTCCCCTTGAGGAGCTCATAAGGTTCATCATGTAAACCCTGCAGGTGGACTTGGTCCGGCATGATGAAAAGGTTGAGTGGTACTACTCATGGAGTTAGATGTCGATTAATTAATGACGGACATTCGAGATCTTAAACATGGGGAGAAAATGTACAAATAATATATGGAGCCCATATTATCATATGGGGGTTGGTGAGGTAGATCAATGATGGACCTTTAGTGGATTGGACCATCATTAGTGGATCGGACTTTATGTGGGCTTGATCCATGGGTGGCCAAGACCCAACTCCTCCTCATGGTCCCTAATGTAGCCTATTAACACCTCATGATGCTTAGATCCAATGGATAGAAACAAAACTCTAAGATCCATTGGTAGAGATTAAATCTCTAAGATCCGGGTTGAGATTAAATCTCTAGATCCGATTGAGATTAAATCCTTGAACCAATGGTGGAGATTAAACCAAGACTTATCCATAAACTCTATATAAGGGTGGCTTAGGGATTGTTGGCGTGGAGAACACAAGGGATGAGGGGATTAGGGTTTGCTTCCTTTGGTGGCTAGGAATCCTAGTTGGTTTAGGATTGGGTTTGGTGGCTAGGGTTTTGGAGCAAGGGTGGGCGGCAACTAATGGAGGTTGTTCTTCTTCTTCCTTGGGTTGGCTGGCCACTATGCTGCTCCTATCTACCTTAGCTTGAACTTATCCTATTCTTCTTCGCTCTTCCATGGTGGATATAAGGTAAGTTAGGATTAGGGTTTGGGTGGCTAGGTTTTGGGAGAAAAGGGTGGGCGGCAACTATAGGAGATGTTCTTCTTCTTCCTAAGGGTTGGCCAGCCACTATGGTTCTCCTCTTTACCTTGGCTTGAGCTCATCCTAATCTTTTCCTCACTTCCATGGCCAGCCACAAGGTGAGCTTGGATTAGGGTTTGGAAGCTTAGGGTTTAGGAGGTTTGGGTGGCACCAAATAAGGAAAGTTTCTTCCTTTCTTCTTCATGGTTTGGTGGCCGGCGCCCATATCACCTTCTCCAACCCTTGGACAGCATCTAAAGACCCCTTCTCCCTCTCCTTGGGTGGTGGAAACAAGACTAAGGGGTTTCCCTTGATGTCTTGGTCGGTTTCCACCATTATCTCCTTCTCCTTGTTGGCGGCAAGCATTTCTTTTGTTGCTTGTTGGTTGGCCATAGGAGGAGATGAGCCTTGTTTCTATTCTTCCTCTTGCTTTGGATGAGCAAGGAAGGAAGATGTGTGATCTAGGAGCTTCGACTTTTGGTAGAGCGTCGCCCACACGACGTCCGAAAGGAGGAAGGACATACATTAGAAGATCGAGAGGTATATCGATTCTCTAATTTTATATGTTACATGTTTATATTTGTTTTTCATTTATGAGCATGATATATTTCTGTGGATGGCTAAATAATATTTGGATCCCGAGCATAAACACAAAAACCGGCGATCCGGACATCGTCTATTCCGCGGCTACTCGTAGAATAGAGAATGGTCGCTTGAACAACTAGTTTGTTCAAGTGACCTCTCTAAACGAATAGCACGACGATGACTTGGTTGCTTTGGGAATCCCTTTTGTCTAGGATTAAATTTTTAATCCGGGGACATTGAAGGGATCACCATGGTCAAGCAACCGAGGTGAAGGGGAAGCGAAGTTTCCCCTCACGGATCAAACCAAACATCTTCCTCTAAACCGAAAGGTAAGAAGAAGAAGAAGCAAGGTGGAGCGAAGAAAGTGGTAGGAGGACCTCAGGCAGGAGTGAAGAAGCCGAAAGGCAAGTGCTTCACTTGCAAGCAGACTGGACATTGGAAGGCGGACTGTCCTCGCCGAAAGAATAAAGGTATATCTTCTTGTTTAGTTGTTGAAACATGTTTAGCGGTGTTATCTACCAGTACCTGGTGTGTAGATACAGGAGCCACTGATCATGTCTGCAATACTTTGTAGGGGTTCCAGGAAACCCGATGACTAGCTGAGGGAGAAATCACCGTCTTCATGGGCAATGCTTCAAAGATGGCAGCTATTGCAGTGGGAGACGTTTATTTATCTTTTGATAGGAATAAATTTTTGGTGTTGAGAAATTGTCTTTATGTACCTACTTTTAGAAAGAATTTAATTTCAGTTTCTAAATTGTTTTTGGATGGATATTCTATTTCTTTTAATGACAAGGTGGTTATAAAAAGGAATAGGGAGATTATCTGTTCTGGTACATTGGTTGGCAATTTATATACTCTTGAACCAAAAACTCCCACGATGCATATAGAAGTAAATAACTCATCTTCTAAATCTAATAAGAGAAAAGAACCTTCGCAAATGAACCAAACATATCTTTGGCATCTAAGGCTTGGTCATATTAACCTAAGTAGAATTCAAAGGTTGATAGCTGATGGACCTTTGGGTTCATTAGTGGTGGAGGATCTCCCAACCTGCGAATCTTGCTTGGAAGGTAAAATGACCAAGAGGCCTTTCAAGGCCAAGGGGTATAGAGCCAAAGATGTGTTGGAAATGGTTCATTCTGATTTCTGCGGTCCTATGTCTATCCAGGCAAGAGGTGGCTTTGAATACTTCGTCTCTTTTATAGACGATTATTCAAGGTATGGATACATTTACTTGATGCGCCGCAAGTCTGAATGCTTTGACAAGTTCAAAGAATTCAAGGCTGATGTGGAGAACCGTCAAGGTAAAAGTATCAAGACATTACGATCTGATCGTGGTGGCGAGTACCTCTTGGGAGAGTTTAGGAGTTACTTATCAGAGGCTGGGATTCAATCCCAATTATGCACTTTGGCACACCCAGCGAGAATGGTGTAGCGGAGCGAAGGAATAGGATTCTTATGGAGATGGTCGGATCGATGATGAGTTATTACGAGTTACTGTTTAGATTACGGGGTATGCGGATACGGCAATGTATACTCTGAACTTGGTTCCATCTAAATCAGTACCTTCTACCTGTAGGGAATTGTGGGTGGCAAAAGCCTAGTCTGAGACATATTCGGATATGAGTCGGCACGATGTCTTTGAAGGTGATCTTGGAAGTTGGAACCTCGTGCAGTATGCATGTTTGTTGGCTACCCTAAGGGCGAAGGTGGTTTATTTTATAATCCTAGAGATCGGAGGGTGATCGTTAGCACGATGATTTCTAGAGGAGGATTATGTAATGAACCACAAGCCCAAGAGTAGGATTGTTCTTGAGGAGTTGGCAGGGGAAGTTCCGACTTCAGTACCACCGGTACAAGAGGATACACCACAAGTCACTGCACCGCGTGTCACAGAGCATACACGGGAGGTACCTCGTCGTAGTGGGAGGGTTGTTAGACAACCTGATAGATTCATGTTTTTGGGAGAGTATTCGGACTTAGTCCCTGGTGAACATGAACCTGATCCCTGGACATATGACGAGGCAATCCAAGATAGAGATGCGGTATCTTGGCAAAGAGCGATGAATTCAGAGATAGAATCTATGGATTCTAATCAGTTCTGGGAGCTAGTAGAGCCACCCGATGTGTAAAAACTATTGGATGCAAGTGGATCTACAAGAGAAAGAGAGGGGTAGGACGGAAGGTTGAGACCTTCAAAGCTAGGCTTGTTGCGAAGGGTATACTCGGAAAGAGGGTATCGACTATGAGGAGACCTTTTAGCGTAGCTATGCTTAAGTCTATCAGGATTCTCTTATCTATAATTTGCTCATATGGATTATGAGATATGGCGGATGGATGTCAAGACACTTTCCTTGAAGTCTTGAGGAGAACATCTATATCACGGCAACCAGAGGGATTCATTGCTAAAGGCAAAGAGCATCTTGTATGTAAGCTTAATCGGTCCATTTATGGATTGAAGCAAGCTTCTAGATCTTGGAACATCCGCTTTGATGAGGTAATCCAGTCATATGGATTTATTCAAAGTCCGGATGAACCTTGTGTATACAAGAGATGTGACAGAAACATAGTGGTGTTTCTTGTACTATACGTAGATGACATTTTGTTAGTTGGCAAGAATATCAAAGTGTTATCAGACGTAAGGGTATGGTTGTCCAAACAGTTTGACATGAAGGACTTGGGAGAAGTGGGACACATCCTTGGGATCAAAGTAATAAGGGATCACAAAAAAGGATGTTGTGCTTATCTCAAGCTTCATATATTGACACTATCCTTGCTCGTTTTAGCATGCAGAACTCCAAGAAAGGTTTTCTACCTTTTAGGCATGGAGTTCCTTTATCTAAAGAGATGTGTCCCAAAACATCAAAGGAGATAGAGGACATGAAGGCAGTTCCTTATGCTTCGGTAGTAAGAAGCCTTATGTATGTTATGCTATGTACGAGACCGGATATCTGCTTTGCTGTGGGCATGGTTAGCAGATATCAGAGTAATCCTGGACAGGGACATTGGACTACGGTAAAGTATATATTGAAGTACCTGAGAAGGACTAGGGATTATATCTTTGGTTTCAAGGCGGATCAATTAGTCCTGTGGGTTACACAGTTATTTCCAATCGGATAGGGACAAGAGTAAGTCTACCTCGGGGTTTTGTTTACTTTTGGAGGTGGAGCCATAGTATGGAGGAGTGTCAAGCGAAATCGTGGCGGACTCTACCATGGAAGTGAGTATGTGGCGACCTCGAGGCGTGAAGGAAGTTTATGGCTCGGGAACTTCTTGATGGACTTGAATGTGATTCTGGTTTGCCCGAACTATCACAATTTATTGTGATAACAAGCAGCGATTGCAAACTCGAAGGAACCACGAGCCCATAAGCGAGTAAACACATAGAGCGCAAGTACCACCTCATACGAGAGATCGTAAGCGAGGAGAAGTTCTTTGTCGCCAAGATTGCATGAGAGGATAACTATCCATTCACTAAGGCCCTTCAGTAGCGTTTGATAGGCATGTGGAGGACATGGGGATCAGATGTATGGCAGAGTGATGTGACATAGTCTTTTAGTATAAGTGGGAGATTGTTAGAATGTGTATCGAAAGCCTAGCTCTTTCTCGTATGAACATTTTATTTTGAAATAAGAATCACATGATCATTGTTTGCATTTTATATATTCATTATATATGTGTGCATATTGTCTAATATTCTACATTGTAGATAACATGGTGCTTGGTGTGGCACAGAAGATCATGTTATCAGTCCCTTGTAAAATATAAGTAGAGGCTCACAACCAAGATGGTTTTGGACAAACCATTGGCATGGTTGTAGTGTAGCTTGGTATTGTTTTATCTTGAACATAGAGTTACACTAGTACACTTAGGTGTATTGAGTAGGACCGACATAGAGGTGATTCAATTTAGTACTGACTACACAATTGAATCGGACCTCGGATATTATGTTGTACATGCTCTTAATCCCGATATAATAACGGGCACATGTACTTAGTATTTATTTCTTTAATTTACTAGTGGGTGAGATTTAGATTGATTAAATCAATATGCCCGATAAGTTGGGAAATAATATTATTTACATGGTGTGCCGTTGATTATAGGAGGAAACCGTGTCCTATATATTAGGTTGATGATGTCCCCTTGAGGAGCTCATAAGGTTCATCATGTAAACCAAGCTGGTTGACTTAGTCAACATGATGATAAGGTTGAGTGGTACTACTCGAGGAGTTAGATGTTAATTAATTGATGGTCAGTAAATCAATTAATTGACGGACATTCGATATCTTAAACACGTGGAGATTAATGTACAAATAATATATGGAGCCCATATTAATTTATGGGGGTTGGTGAGGTAGTTCAATGATGATCCTCTAGTGGAATGGAACATCATTGATGGATCAAGTTTGTGTGGTTCCGATCCATCGGGTGGCCAAGACCCAACTCCTCCTTATGGTCCCTATCATAGCCTAATATAATCCTTGTGAAGTCTAGATCCAAGAATGTAAAACAAAACCTAGAACCAACGGTTAGGATTAAATCCCTAAGATCCGATGGTTAGGATGAAACCCTAGAACCAACGGTTGGGATTAAATCCCTAAGATCCGATGGTTAGGATGAAACCCTAGAATCGACGGTTGAGATCAAATCCCTAGATCTGACGGTTGGGATAAAACCCTAGATCCGACGGTTGGGATGAAATCCTAGATCCGAGATTAGGATGAAATCCTAGATCCGACGGTTGAGATGAAACCCTAGATCCGACGGTTGAGATAAAACCCTAGATCCGACGGTGGAGGTTAAATCCCTAGATCCAACGGATGAGATTAAAGGAGGCTTAAGCCCTATTCTATAAATAGGTGCTTAGGGTTGGCAGGATAAGATAAGGAGATTAGTTTTGAATTAGGGTTAGGGTTTGGCTCGTCTTCTATTGGGCGGTTAGGGTTTGGGCGGCTCTGACAGGCGGCAAGCTAGGGTTTGGCAGTCATCCCTCTCTTCTCCTCCTTGGTTTTGGGGCACTCTACCCTTTTCCTTGCTCCTTGGCCGTGGTTCTCCATCCATTAGTGGCGGCAATCATCTTCCTCAATCTCTGTAAGGTGGCCGTGGTTTCCATTCATTTGGTGGCGGCGCATCATCCACTTGCTCCTTGGCGGCGTGATTCTCTAATTTGGTGGTCGGTTCTAGATAGGAAAGGTATTTGTGATTGCTTCTCTATGTTCTTGAAAAGGTAGAGAAGAAAGTGATCAAGAAGGCTTCAACTCGTGGAGGATTTTCGTCCACACGTCGTCCACGAGAAGGATAGGACATACGATAGAAGATCGTAAGGTATAAAGTTGTTTTTAACTTTATTTACAGATCTGAATATGTTCTTTAATATATTGTATAATCATGGACCCCGAAGACAAACACAAAAACCGGTGATCCATCCGTCGTCTTTTCCGCGGCTAACCAACTAGAAGAGTTGTGTTGCTTGAACAACTAGTTTGTTTAAGCGACCACTCAAGTTGTTGTTGCGGCGGCCGAATAGGTTGTGCCAAGGAAGCTCATCCCATCCGGATTAAGTCTTTCATTAGTGAAAATTTTAATCCGGGGACATGGGAGCCAATGAGCCTCCGAAGCGAGACATCCCAACATGGAGATGGTTAGATTGATGATGAGTTATTCTGAGTTGCCAGATTTGTTTTGGGGATATGCTCTAGATACGAAAGTGTACATTCTTAACTTGGTTCCATCTAAATCAGTGCCTTCTACTCCCACAGAATTGTGGACTGGGCGAAAGCCTAGTCTGAGACATATTCGAATTTGGGGGAGTCCAGAAAATGTGCTGAAGGCAGATGCTGGTAAGTTGGAACCTCGTACAGAAGTGTGCATGTTCGTAGGTTATCCTAGAGGAATGAAAGGAGGTTTGTTTTATAGTCCTAGAGATCAGAGGGTGATCGTTAGCACTAATGCCAGATTTCTAGAGGAAGACTATGTGATGAACCACAAGGCCATGAGTAAGATTGTTCTGGAGGAATTGAAAGGGGAAGTCACTTCTTCAGTACCACCGGTACGAGAGGATATACCACAAGTCACTGTACCGCGTGTCACAGAGGATACACAGGTGATACCTCGTCGTAGTGGGAGGGTTGTTAGACAACCTGATAGATTCATGTTCTGGGGAGAATCTTATGATTTGGTCCCTGGCAAACATGAACCTGATCCCTAGACATATGACTAGGCAATCCAAGATAAAGATGTGGTATCTTGGCAAAGTGCAATGAATACTGAGATTGAATCTATGGATTCATATCAGGTCTGGGAGCTAGTAGAACCACCCAATGGTGTAAAAACCATTGGATATAAGTGGATCTACAAAAGAAAGAGAGGAATAGACGGGAAGGTTGAGACCTTCAAAGCAAGGCTTGTTGCGAAGGGGTATACTCAGAAATAGGGTATCGATTATGAGGAGACCTTTTCGTCGGTAGCCATGCTTAAATCTATCTGGATTCTCTTATGTATTTCTGCTCATATGGATAATGAGGTATGGCAGATGGATGTCAAGACAGCTTTCCTTAATAGAAGTCTTGAGGAAAACATCTATATGAAGCAACCAGAGGGATTCATTGCAAAGGGCAAAAGAGCATCTTGTGTGCAAGCTTAATCAATCCATGTATTAATTGAAGCAAACTTCGAGATCTTGGAACATTCGCTTTGATGAGGTAATCCAGTCTTATGGATTTATTCAATGTTTGAATGAATCTTGTGTATACAAGAGATGTGACGGAAACGTAGTGGTATTTCTTGTACTATATGTAGATGATATTTTGTTAATTAGCAACAATGTCAAGGTGTTATCGGACGTAAGGGTATGGTTGTCCAAACGGTTTGATATGAAGGACTTGGGAGAAGTGGGACACATCCTTGGGATCAAGGTTATAAGGGATCGTAGGAAAAGGATGTTGTGTTTATCTCAAGCTTCATACATAGACACCAATATGGATCATTTTAGCATGCAAAACTCCAAGAAAGGTTTTCTTCCCTTCAGGCATGGAGTTCCTTTGTCTAAGGAGAAGTGTTCTAGAACATCTAAGGAGATATAGGAGATGAAGGCAGTTCCTTATGCTTCGCCAGTAGGAAGTCTAATGTATGCTATGCTATGTACGAGATCGGATATCAGCTTTGTCATGGGCATGGTTAGCAGATATCAGAGTAATCCAGGACAGGGACATTGGACTGTGGTAAAGCATATATTGAAGTACCTGAGAAGGACTAGGAATTATATGCTAGTTTACCAAGCAGACCAATTACTCCCTGTGGGTTACACAGATTCCGACTTCAAATCAAACAGGTATAACAGTAAGTCTACCTCAGGTTTTGTGTTTACCTTGGGAGGTGGAGCCATTGTATGGAGGAGTGTCAAGTAGAAATGCGTGGCGGACTCCACCATGGAAGTTGAGTATGTGGCAGCCTCTGAGGCGGGCAAAGAAGCTGTGTGGCTCAGAAACTTCTTGATGGACTTGGATGTGATTCCTGGTTTGCCCAGAACTCTCAAAATTTATTGTGATAACAGTGGTGCAGTTGCAAACTCGAAGGAACCACGAGTCCATAAGGCAAGTAAATACATAAAGCGCAAGTAACACCTGATACAAGAAATCGTAAAGGAGGTAGAAGGTGTTGTCGCCTAGATTGCATCAAAAGATACCCTAGTAGATCCTTTCACTAAAGCCTTTCTAGCGAGAGGTTTTGATAGGCATGTGGAGGGAATGGGAATCAGATGTATGGTAGTTTGAGGACAACATAGTCTTTTAGTATAAGTGGGAGATTATTGGGATGTATACTGAAAAGTCTATCTTTTATATCAACATCTTTATTTTTGAAATAAGAATCACATGATCATTGTTTGCATATTTATGGTTATGCATATTGTCTAATACGTTACATTATAGATAACATGGTGTGTAGTGTCACACGGGAGATCATGTTATTGGTTTCTTGTAAAGTATAAGTAAAGGCTCACAACCGAGATGGTTATGGACAAACTATTAGAATGGTTGTAGTGTGATTTGGTATTGGTTTGTCTTGGCCATTGAATTATACTAGTACACTTTGTGTGTATTGAGCAGGACCGACTTAGAGGTGATTCGATTTATTGCTGACTACATAATCGAATCGGACCTCAGATATTATGTTGTACATTCTCTTAATCCCGATATAATAACGGGCACATATACTTAGTATTCATTTCTTTGATTTATCAATGGACGAGATTTATTGAGTAAATCGATAGGCTCGGTAAGTTGGAAAATCATATTATTTATATGGTGTCCCGTTGATTATAGGAGGAAACAGTGTCCTATATATTAGGATGATGATATCCCCTTGAGGAGCACATAAGGTTCATCATGTAAACCCTGCAGGTGGACTTGGTCCGGCATGATGAAAAGGTTGAGTGGTACTACTCATGGAGTTAGATGTTGATTAATTAATTGTCAGTAAATTAATTAATCGACGGACATTCGAGATCTTAAACACAGAGAGATATATGTACAACTAATATATGGAGCCCATATTAACTTATGGGAGTTGGTGAGGTAGATCAATGATAATCCTCTAGTGGAATGGATAATCATTAATGGATCGGACTTTATGTGGGCTTAATCCATTGGGTGGGCAAGATCCAACTCCTCCTCATGGTCCCTATTGTAGCCTATTATAACCTCATGGAGCCTAGATCCAATGGTGAAAAATGGAACTCTACATCCGACGGTGGAGATTAAATCTCTAGATCCGTTGGTTAAGATTATATCTCTAGATCTGACGGTTGAGATTAAATCCCTAGATCCGAAGGTGGAGATTAAAACAAGGCTTAAGCCTAACTCTATAAAGGGGGCTTAAGGTGGGCAGCAAGTGCATGACTTGGAGATTAGGGTTTTGCCTCTCCTTAGCTTGGGCGGCAAGAAATCCTAGGAAGATTAGGATTTGGTTGGGCGGCTAGGGTTTGGGAGGTGGAGAGGGCGGCAACAATTGGAGAGGTTCTTATCTTCTTCCTAAGGTGTTGACACCTATCTCTCTCCCCTCTACCTTGGCCGACACTCAACCTATTCCTCTTCTTCTCCTTGGCCGGTGGAAACAAGGGCTAGTGTTGTTCCTTGGAGCTCTTGGTCGGTGCCCACAATCCTTTTGTTCTCTCTTTGGGCCCTTGGCAAAGCATCAAGCTTGTAGCTTGTTGGTTAGTCCTAGATAAGAGAAGAGTTTTGTTTCTATACCTCCTTTTGTTGAGCGAGCAAAGAAAGGAAGATTGGTGATCTAGGAGGCTTCGACTTTTGGAAGATCATCGCCACACGGCGTCCAAAAGGAGGAAGGACATACAATAGAAGCGAGAGGTATAATACTTGTTTATATTATTTTATAACATGCCTATAATTTTTTCAATCATATACATGTTGTATGTTCTGTTTTTATGGTTAAATATACTTGGACCCTAAATACAAACACAAAAGTCGGCGATCCGTACATCGTCTATTCCGCGGCTATTCGTAGAATAGATGTTGGTGGTTTGAACAACAAGTTTGTTCAAGTGACAAATCTAATCGAATAGCACGATGATGAAAAGGTAGCATGGGTGATCCCTCCTTGTCAAGGATAAATTTTTTTATCAGGGGACATAGAAGGATCGCCATGAACAAGTGAAAGTTGAAGTGGAAGCAGTTTCCACCTTTATTTACTACTAACATAATCTGAGTTAGAGTAGTCGATTAGTTAAAACTCATTTTACCTAGTGTACCAGGTTCCTACATTTTGTGCTCTGTTTATGTATCTAAAGATTCTTTTTACTAAGGTTAGGTATGATTTTTTGACACAAGACTGAAATCTTGCACACATACTTACTACAAAGAGTATATCAGGTCGGCTTGCAGTTAAGTACAGAAGGTTACCTGTTGCACTCCTATAGTTTTTTAAGTCTATTGTTTTTCCTTCTAGGTCTTCTCCAATGTTTACATTGGTTGCCATAAGTGTACTAATTTCTTTGGCATTTTGCATACCAAATTTACTAATTAACTCCTTAATGTATTTATGCTGATGCATGTAGATTCCTTCTCTTGTTTGTTTTATTTATAAGCCTTAAAGGAAATTAAGTTCACCTACTAAACTCATCTCAAACTCACTTTCCATTAGAGATATGAACTCGTTTAGAAATGTTGTGTTTGTTGTCCCAAATATTATATCATCTACATAGATTTGTACTATAAAAATTTATTTTCCTATGGTTTTTACAAATAAAGTTGGGTCAACTAATCCTTGATTAAATCCTTTAGACTTAAGATAAATAGATAGCCTTTCATACCAAGTTCTAGGTGCTTGCTTTAATCCATATAAGGCTTTTCTAAGTTTAAGTACATGGTTAGGTTGATCTAAGATTTCAAATCCTGGTGGTTCCCTAACATAGACTTCTGCTTTGATAAATCCATTTGAAATAGTTTAAATCCTTGATGGGTAGCATAGGCTAATAGCATTTTAATTGATTCAAGTATTGCTATGGGTGCATATATTTCATCATAATCTAATCCTCTACTTGACTAAACCATTTAGCTACTAACCTAGCTTTGTTCCTTATAACTTCACCTTTGTCATCAAGTTTATTTTGAAATACCCACCTTGTTTCTATGATCGTTTTTCCTTTAGGTGGGGGTACGAATTCCCAAACATGACTCCTAGTGAATTGAGCTAACTCTTCTTGCATAGTAAAGATCCAATCTGGGTCAAGAAGAGCTTGTTCTATGGTTTTGGATATAAGTAAAATTTGACTTAGATTTCTATAGGATGCTCTAGTTCGAACTCCTAAATTTGGATCACCTATCACTTGGTCAATTAGATGATTAACTTGTAGTCTAGATTGATTTGGTTTAAGGTTTATACTATATTCGGGTTGTGGGTTAGGTTCATGTCTAACTTCATTTTCTAATTCTTTTAATCCATAGGTTCTTTTCATTTTCTATTAGTTAACATAAATTAGTAAGTTGATCTAAGGTTTCATTTTTATGTTTTAAGAATTTTACCCAAGTGAATCTAGAGTAGTCATCTACTATTACTAAGCAGTATTGACTCCCATTTAGTGGCTTGGCTCCATATGAATCAAATAGGTCCAAGTGTAGGAGCTTAGGAACATTTTTATCTCTTTCTTGATTAATTAATTTATCCGAAGCCATAATTTATTTTCCTTATTGACAAACATTACATATTTTATTTTCTAGGTTACCTTGTTTTGGTAGACCACTATCTAGACCATTACGACTTATTTCATGTGTAAGACTTAGATAGGAGTGGTCGAGTCATCGGTGTCACAACCATGATTCCTCTTATTGTGTCATTAGACATTTGCTTGAGGAGTTAGGTAGATCTATTGTGTAAATATTGTTATTCCTAATTCCCTTAAGCATATTTTTTATCAATCATTATTTTTAATTAAACATTCATTTTGCAAAAATATAATTTTATAACTATCATCCCATAATTTACTAACACATAAAAGATTGAACTCGAAATTTTCAACTAATAATACTTGGTGTATTATAAAATTAGAGTTTATCTCAATATCACCTGATCCGATGATTTTGAGCTTGTCATTGTTTTCGAAGGCTACCGATCCTTGGTTTTTGAATCTGAGCTTAATAAACTTCAGTCGGTCTCCGATCATATGTTGGGAGCACCCACTGGCCAACATCCTTTGATCCTACACATATAGTAGTTGGATCGGATATTGGGATTTTAAATTAAGTTGGAATTTTTTTTAACCTAAGATTCATCTCACACTTTTGACATGATCAATCATGTTATCCTTATATGTTTTTGTGAGATGCCTTCAATTTTACTTAGTTAAATTTAATGACTTGAAGACTATTTAACTTTGGGTTAGATTCCGATTTAACCTTTAGTTAGTTTAGTGAACCTTTCAAAAGATGGCTTCCACGTCGTGACGAGGCACATATGCCTTCTTTAATAGGAACAATGACCACTTCCTTAGACAAAGTCAACTTAATAAATTGTATACTTAATTCACTTTAGGTATACGTCCTAGTCTAACTAGTTTAAGATGTGGTGACATAGCTTCAGCTAGTTCCACTTAGCCAAGTGCACCAAGCAAGATACTCCTTATCTAACCAAGTTACACGAGACTTCATTTCCATAACATACTATCATCTCACTGTGTCATGATACTAGGTTATCAAGGTTAATTAATCATTAGGCCTATCTAATCTTTCTAAATTTAAAAAATTAAGCATGCAAAGCTAGAATAATCCAGAAATTGAACACACAATTTTAGTATTGGCTCCACCCTAGATCGTTGAAACGATATGGTCTATCCATATAGTGGATTTGATCCTTGGGGACCCAATACTTGGTTGAACCTAGTAGTGAGTTTAGAATGGTCTTATGTGTTAGTTATATATGAGAGGTGTCCTAAGGCAATCACCTTATGTTTAAATCATTTATATGATAAATGAAGATTCACTATTTGAGTATACATGTTTCCATGTATTTGATTAGATCTTAAACTCATTTACTGAATGCTCACAATACGATTCACAACATGAGAGAATTTGTGATTGGATCACAACTAGTGAGTATCTCTACATGTGTAATTGTGATGTATTGGAATTATCCCTAGTCGATGAATTTATGGATTTGGACACCATCAATTCTGTCGAGACTAGCACAAGGTATAATCATTGGTGTATCCAAGCAGCTGATTCTTACTTGCTGGAGACATTGTGATGTCCGGAGTTAATCATGAATGCTAGTTATGATAACTAGTTCATTGGAGTGACCAGCTGTAAGACTTCATATGGTTCTCTGTATATATGGATATGCCAATGAAGTTCTTACTACAGCTTAAGTGCGATGTTCCTTTGACTTGCGATAATCAAGTCATCTTGGTCATGAAGACTTATGCTTTGACATCTTAAGCAAGCATCTCTGAAGAGATGTAGATCTGGGATGATTGGGTATAAGTCCAAGTGGTCGAAGGTGTTTGAATAGCCTATAAAGGATTCACTACTCCTTGCAAGGAGATGTATACCCGTGGCCTCTCGTCGGATTGTTACTAAAGTCTTTGGCCAAAGCATTATATGTTTAGAGTAAGGTACTCTTTGATACATGTGCAGTAACTAGAATCCGTAGGATGAGGAAATGATTCTTGGGCTAGGTGTGACGTTTGGAGCTCCGACAGCCTCTACCTTGTCGGGGATTCGAGATTCATCAATCGGTTGATGAATACCTCTCCGGAGAAGTGAGTTTTAGGGACTCGTTTTCAAATCCGAGATTTGATTCGGATTGTGATCTTCTCTCGATCACATTGTCTTCGACACGAGGCTAGTGACTCCTACGAAGACGAGGCTCATAGCTTGGCGAAGCTATCCAGATGGTACTCGACATGGATACAGATAGAGGCAATTCTAGCGAGAGTTGCTCCGGTTGATGTCATTTCCGCTGCACGTGATACGTCAGGTATAACTAGCATAATTTCCTTTTATTGTAAAATTTGAAACTAGAATTATATCTACACATGTTGTACTATGCATGTGTGTGATGTGTGTGTTGTAATAAATTAGATTTATTACTTTTTAATTCTTCCGCTGTGTACATGTTTACGAAACATGTTTGAACACACATTTGTCGCGGTGTCGGAAACCCAACAGTGGTATCAGAGCTCAGGTTGTGTTTTGACATAATATTAAAATTATTTTGCGATAGTCATAATTGTCTTTATGGAAATTTTTTTCTTTTGGAAAGTTTAGAAGTATTTATGAAAATTTTCTAATTTTGGAAAGTTTAGAAGTGTTTATGCAAATCTTCTAATTTTGGAAAGTTTAGAAGTATTTATGGAAATTAACACTTTCCATAAATAAAATATGTGATTAGATTTGGAAATTTGTTTCCTAATTTAATCATAATTTAATTTGGAAATCAAATCTAAAGCATATTTTTTTTTCCATAAATAGTTTTGGCAATTTAGGAAATTTGTTTCCTAAATTAAATTTGACTTTCCTTAATTAAGACTTTCTATAAATAAAATATGTGATTAGATTTAGAAATTTGTTTCGTAATTTAATCATGATTTGAATTAGAGAATCAAATCTCAAACATATTTTATTTCCAAAAATGGTTATGACATATAAGGAATTAATTACATGCCATAATTGTATGCCATGTAATTGCATTAGATGCATATCATTATGCCATGTGTGTCGTGACATGTAGATGTATGTCATGTATGTCATGCCATCTAGATAATAGTTATTTGCTTGCAAAGAGGATGAGACATTAAAACCCTTACACAATATTAAAGCCTACACCCTCCATTAATATTGTTGGAACCAGAGTTCTATTTCTTGTTTGGGTTGTTGGACTCTCTCCAAGCCCGGCTCGAACCCGAACATGTTCAAACCATAGAATAGTTTAATACTAATTTGGTAAGAGTCAGAGGTCAATTGTTAGCTTTGGTTGTTGGACTCTCTCCAAGCCGAGCTAATTGGTTGAATGCACTCTAACCATATTAAAACTATTTCTCGATTAATGGGTTGGCTTTAACCTGGAGCATCGGCTTGTTGGACTCTCTCCAAGGTCGATGTGAAGGGAGGTGAAGTTGGCTGCTATGAATATGATACATACTTGTTAATGAGTTAACAACCCAATGTATGTGTGAACATTCAATTAGTTGATAGCACATTGTGATAGTTGCATATATGTGATATGCAGTTGGTATACTTGATACCTACCATCGTAGCTTTGAATGGCTTGTTGGACTCTCTCCATGGTTGTTCATATCTATGTTGGATATCAGCCCATTCGGAGTTGGACCTATGATCTCCCGAAGTGATTTTGGGGTTTTAAAATTCGAAAAATGAATGGGATTTTGTAAATGTATGTGGATGCATTTTAAATCATCTTTCTCATATATGATCGATTTGTATTTCTAGATTAATTGCTTGATCATGATGTCTTTGAATTTGCGCTCTATTTTGAATTCAAATAAATTTACTGGGTCGAACTTCTTGGACTGTCTTAGAAACTTGAGAATTGTTCTCAAGGAGGAAAAGCTTGCATATGTCCTCGAAGAGCCTTTTCCCACCCATCCTAGTGATGACACAACTCTATACAAATTGTTAGCCTATCATAAATATTTGAGTGATTCTGAACTAGTGAGTTGCATCATGCTAGCCACGATGGTACCCGAGCAGCGGAAGAAACATGAGCATATTGATGCTCATACCATAGTCCTTCATCTTTATGAGTTGTTTGATGAGCAAGTGAGATTCAAAAGGTTCGAAGTCTCCAAGCTCCTCTTCACCTTTGAGATGCAAGAAGGTTCATCTATGATACTGCTAAACATGCTGAAGACTGTGGAGCCTTCTGTGAAGCATGAGAAGGGGACAGTGCTGTTAGTTGATTCCTTGAAGAAAGGTTCTAAGAAGAAGTCAAAGGAATAGTAGAAGGGGAAGAAGAAAAAGTCTAAAAAGGCATAACCAACTCAAAAGGGCACTTGCCAACATTGTGGTAAGGAGGGCAATTTGCGAAGAAACTGTAAGATTTATCTTGAGTCCATGAAGAAGAATAAGGCATCATATGCCCCATCTTCTTCAGATATCTTCGTTATTGATTGTCATTCTATTTACTTAGACACTTGGGTATTGGATACCGGGTGTGGTTCACATATATGTAATAACATACATGGGCTAAGGAATAGAAGAAGATTCGTCAAGGGAGTGTTAAATTTACGTGTTGGGAATGGAGCAAAGGTTGTTGCACTCGCCATCGGAACATATTTGCTGAAACTCCGTACATGACTTGTCTTAGAACTGGACAATTGCTTTTATGTTCCTTCGATGATAAAGAACATCATTTCTATTTCTTGTTTAAATAGAAATGGGTACCATTTAACTTTTAGTAAGAATTGTTGTTACATAACTTTGAATGACGTTCTTTATGGGACTAGAACTTTAAGTAATGGTATATATACGTTGGACGTATCCAATGACATTTTTAATATCGAAGCGAGCAACAAGCATGCTCGAAAGGATAATTAATTAGACTCTTACATGTGGCATTGTCATCTTGTCCATGCAAGCAAGAAACACATGTCTGAATTACACCGACATGGAATTTTGGAATCGTTTGAATTGGATTCATACGATACATGTGAATCATGCTTAAAAGGCAAGATGACTAAGTTACCTTTTACAAAAAAAGGTGAATGGGTGGGAGATTGCTAGGTCTAATACATACTGATATATGTGGACCTATGTCAACTCAAGCTCTAGGAGGCTATAGCTACTTCATTACCTTCACTAATGATCACTCACGGTTTTGGTATGTGTTCTTGATGAAACACAAGTCTGAAGCCTTTGAAAGGTTCAAAGAATTCAGGAATGAAGTAGAGAAGCAACATGACAAAAGTATTAAAATACTTCGATCGGATCAAGGTGGTGAATACTTAATTCAAGAGTTTCTAGATTATCTAAGAGACAATTGTATATTGTCTCAATGGACTCTACCATATACACCGCAACATAATGGTGTATCTGAGAGGTGTAACGGGACTGTTGGTGCAATCGGCCTAGGTCACGATTGACCAGGACTTGAGTTTGACTCGAGTGATGTTTTGATGTTTTGACAAAAACATATGACAATGTAATTGTCATGGGAAAGTCCAAGTCTTGTGTACTTGGCATGGAAAGTCCAAGTGGAACACTTGGCATTTGGTAAAGTCCAAGTCTTGAGTACTTGGCATGAAAAGTCCAAGCATGGGTCTTGGCAATGTAAAAGTCCAAGCATGCGTCTTGGCAATGTAAAAGTTCAAGCATGGGTCTTCGCAATGTAAAAGTCCAACATGGGTTGGCAAGGGAAAGTCCAAGCTTGAGTCTTGGCATGAGAAGTCCAAGGGGATTGATTTTGGCAGCGTAAAGTCCAAGAGGTGTCTTGGCGGCGTAAGTCCAATGTGCCTTGGCGGTGTAGACACCGTTAGCATGACATAGCCGAGGGAAGCACCTGGAGGCTAGCGCGATGGATGAACGAGTCATGGATGACTTGGAGGGATCCGAGAGGCGTGAGGCTGATGGAGGTGGCTAGAAGGCTTAGGTCTAGGCTAAGGGTCGTCTAGCAAGTATGGGGGCACCATACTTGGGTTAAAACCTCATGTTTGAGGTTGGCAGTCGACTGGCAATATGACCGGTTTGACTACCGTGAATCAACTTGAGTTTGACTGGCAATTTAGAGCTGGAATTGCTCTGGCGATCGCCATTGGAGCGATCGATTGATGTCTGACGGCCGCGCCAAGGGTCGACGATCATTGCTAGTTTTGTATCGAGCACAGAACACTTCGTAGCCGACTGGCCAGTCGACTACGGGCATTGGCAGTCGACTGCCAATGTTGGTAGTCGACTGCCAAGAGTCCCGTTGGAACTTGTCATACGTGGATTGAGTCGTTGTCTCACAGCTACAGTGCTGGCAGTCGACTGGGGACTTATTGCAGTCTACTGATAGGCGGAAATCTAGCCCGATGGAGGATAAAAGCAGTTGTTCGTGGAAGGCTCAAGCTTCAGTTCTTTGGGAGCTTACTTGAGCCGATTTGAAGGTGATTTGCAGGTGCATTTCAGGGCCCTTCAACCTCATCCAAGCAACCAACAAGCAAAGCACTCAAACCCTAGTTTGTAAAGTGCTCTTTACATTTCCTTGTATTTTGCTTGTATTTTTGTGTATTACTTATTGTAATTCATTGTACGAGGTTTGTCCACCTCCGACTTGTTGTCGAGAAGGAGCTTTATTGCTTAGTGGTGTTTGTGGCATCGCTAGGGTTCGTACGAACCCAATCCGTGGAGTAGGAACTGTTACGGTTCCGAACCACGTTATATTGTGCGTGTTGTGATTGTATCTTGTGTTTGTATTTGTTATTGTTTATTCCGCCGCGTACTAACAAGATTGTAGACAAGCAATGCGAACGAATTCCATCTACGTACGGTCAAACGCTATTCACCCCCCCCTCTAGCGGGCCTCAAATCCCCAAAAAGTGGTATCAGAGCCCGGGGCTCTTCTACGGACTAACCGCCGGGAGCTAGGACAAAGAAGCTAGAGGGTGAAGATGGAAGAACAATTGGGATGGAATATTAACACACCGATCCCTTACTCCTTCTATGGACAAGAAGGATTTAGACAATGGAAGGCGAGAATTGAGGACTTTCTAATGATGAGGGATTTCGAAGAATGATCCATCTTAATGGAAGGGTATAGCTATCCAAGAAGACCAAAAGGTGGATTCCTCAAGAAAAAGAGATGGACCGAAGAGCAAGTCCAAGCCTTCGAAAAGAATGAGAAGGTAATGAAGTTTTTAATTGATTTAATACCTAATAATATCTTGTGTATGTTAGGTAATTATGTAGATGCAAACGAGCTATGGAGCCAAGTGGCCAAGCTCCATGAAAGCCCATCAACGGTCCAAGAGGAAGAGACCGAAGAGGCTAATGCATCATCCTCACAAGGAAGTGAGGACTTGGAGGTTGAGAGATCATCAACATCCAAGGAGGAAGAGGAAGTAGAATCGGAAGTTGATAGGGAGTCAATTTCCGGGTTGGTGGAGGAAGTGGAAGAAGCATCCACTTCTAGGATTGAGGAGGAGATTAGAGTTTCCTCAACACCGGAGCATCAAGAAGAAGCTTCGACATCCGGTCAAGATGAAGAAGCCCAAAATCCAATTCCGGTCTCCATTAACCTAGGTAACTCAAACACTCTAATTTCAAATAAAAATAATATTATGTGTTTTGAGTGTAGGGAATTTGGGCACTATAAGAGCAAGTGCCCAAAGAAGATTAGGAAAGCTCCACCGGCACCAAAAGTCAAGGATGCCGGTTCCCCAACACCTAAAGGCAAGGAGCACATCATATGCTTCAAGTACAATTCAAAAGGACATTATAGGAATTAATGTCCTAGGGGGAGCAAAAAGACCCAAGAAGAAGCATCACAAGTAGGGGGAGCTAAGGCTAACCCTAAGGTACATTTTAGTAATGCATCTTCTAATTTAAATGCTAAAAAGCATGCTAGGAACTTTAATTCTCTTGCAATTTATGAAAAGCATGCTAATAGGAATAAATATTTTTGCTTAGGAGCTAAGAATGTCTACTTAGATAATAGGGAGAAATTTGGGACTAATGTCCCTAAAAATGTTTTACCTAGGGATTGATTCATGCTAAGATGGGTATAGGGTGTGCCAACCTTGATTGGATGAGTAGTTAACTCAACCATGGTAAAGGTGGCACTTTAGGATATTTTCAAGGTTATGGTTACCTTGGAAATAGATTTGAATCAATATCCTAAAAGATTTTAGGATGTGTCAATGCACTTTTGAAATTAAGAAAAATCAAATTAAATTGGCATAATTTAGGTTTAGAGGTTAGTGTGTCATTTTGGGTTTTTGGCACACTAGGGAGATTAGGTTAATATGGCAAAATATGATTAATCCCAACAAATGGCAATTAATATTAAAATTTAGGTATTATTATACCTATATATTTTATATATCATGCTTTGTTTGCCATATAACATGCCATGACATCATGTTTATTTTAATCATTTTACATGTCATGTTCATGTTTAGGATTAGGGTTTTAAATGTCATGTGTTTTAGATTTCAACTTATGCCATGACATCATGATTATGAGCATATGCTTATTTATATCATTTCTAATGCCATAATCATTCATGCATTTAAGACAATTTGGTTGAAATTGAATTAAGGACTATGGCATGACTTGAAGTTCCATTTATAAGGGAATCAAGTAGGGTTGCCTTAGAAGATGCATGAAACCCTAGATTAGGATGAACACAACCCACATCTCACATTAAATTGACATGTATGTGTATTTTATACACCATAGATACATGTGAGATGCTAGGATATGAGTTAAGTTCAAGGTGCATAAATTTTGCATCTAGTGTTAGTAATATATGAGAGATGTCCTAAGGCAATCGCCTTATGTATGAACCATTTATATGATAAATGAAGATTCACTATTTGAGTATACATGTTTTATGTATTTGATTGGATCTTAAACTCATTTACTGAATGTCCACGATACGATTCACAGGATGAGAGAATTTGTGATTGGATCACAACTAGTTAGTATCTCTACATGTGTAATTGTGATGTATCGGAATTATCCCTAGTCGATGAATTGATGGATTTGGACACCATCAATTCTGTCGAGACTAGCACGAGGTATACTCCTTGGTGTATCCAAGCAGCTGATTCTCACTGGCTGGAGACATAGTGATGTCCGGAGTTAATCGTGGATGCTAGTTATGGTAACTAGTTCATTGGAGTGACCAGCCATAAGACTTCATATGGTTCTCTGCATATATATATATGTCAATGAAGTTCTTACTGTGGCTTAAGTGCGATGTTCCTTTGACTTGCGGTATTCAAGTCATCTTGATCATGGAGACTTATGATTTGACATCTTAAGCAAACATCTCTAAGGAGATGTGGACCCGGGATGATTGGGTATAAGTCGAAGTGATCGAAGGTTTTTGAATAGCCTATAAAGGATTCACCACTCCTTGCGAGGAGATGTATACCCATGGCCTCTCGTCGGATTGTTACTAAAGTCTTTGGCCAAAGCATTACATGTTTAGAGTAAGGTACTCTTCGATACATGTGGAGTAACTAGAATCCGTAGGACGAGGAAATGATACTTGGGCTAGGTGTGACGTAGTCAGCCTAGTGGGGACTGACACAATAGACCATGTCCTGAACCAAGTGGGTATAAAATGAGTGAAGGGAATGGGGCACGATTCATTCGAGTTGCTGAAGGGTTTCAGAAATAGTTCTGGATCAACCGTTGATCTTTTCGGTTAATTGGGGATCATGATGTACTACTAGGTGCCACTCATGATCATTCTATAATTAATGGTTAATTATAGACGGCCAACATAAACCGAGAACCTATTTGGTCACACGCACAACGAGCGTAATCCAAAGGATTTAAAACGAGCTTGAGAATGGGATTCTCAGATCGAGAGAAACTAGGTTTGATTGGACCAAACATAAAGCGAGCATGAAATCGTTTCAGTCGCAATGGAAGCATGGATGGGCCGAGTCTTATGAAGACATAATGGATGAACCAAAATGTTTTGGTTCTAATCCAATGGATCAGAATAAACCAAAGGGTTTGGTTTATTTTAACTTATCTTAATGGAGCGGGTTAACGGACCTAATGGTTATGATCCAATATCCATTAAGAGAATTAGTTCTCTATAAAAGGGGGCTTAAGGGATAATTAAGCCCTAATCCAAAACCCTTGCCCTAAGGTTGCCGCCCACCTCATCCTTGGAGATTTCGGCGCCAACCCTAGGTGTGCCGCCCAGCTTGTTGTGCCGCCCTCCATCTCCTTGTCGGCGTCCAAGCTTCTGCCAGTGAACCCTCCGGCGACCCTCCGGTGATCTTCCTAGGCCTCGGTGAAAAGGTGAGCATTTGGCTTCCTTGTTTTGGCTGGCGCCTACTCCTCCACCAAGCTGTCCAGTTTTCTGGACAGCTTCTTCTCCTCTCGTCGGAGCGTCATTTGGACGACGGTTAGAGCTCCGACAGTGGCTAACTTACCTGGGATTCGATCTCCGGTAATCCTCTGAGGTGGAGGACGAAGGATTCGTCAATCGGTTGACGAATACCTCTCCGGAGAAGCGAGTTTTGAGAACTCATATTAGGATCCGAATTTGGATTCGGATCATGATCATCTCTCGATCACGTCGTCTTCAACACGAGGCTAGTAACCCATACGAAGACGAAGCTCGTGACTTAGTGAAGTCATCCCGAGGAACTCGGCGTGGATACGGATAGAGACGATTCTAGCGAGGATCGTTCCGGTTGATGTCGTTCCCGCTACACGTCATACGAAAGATATAACGTAGATAAATTTCCTTTTATTGCAAATTTAAATTTACGGTTATGTCTACACTTGTTGTAATATGCATGCGTATGTTGTGTGTGTTGTAATAAATGTAGATTTATTATTTTTATTGCTTCCGCTGTGTTCATGTTTACGAAACGTGATCGAACACACACACGCCGCGGTGCATGAAACCCAACATCTAGATGAACTCAAACTCATCTTATATGATTAGCGGATCATTAGAAAAGCTTGTGTACAAGTCATGTGCATAGAGCCCAAGGAATATGATCCGAGACATGGTTTGAAATCATTTTAAAATCAATTTAGAAAACCTTGGTGAAGTCTATCTTTTGATAGCAATCACCATTGATGAAGTTGATACAAAATAGGGCCAAAACATTGAAAATTTTAATGGTTTTGAGTTTTGTATCAAACTCACTATTTTATGGATAAAATAATTTTCAAATATTTTTCACCCATTATAATGACTATAAGTAATATAAGTATCAAATTTTATGATTTTTCAAATTACGTATAATTACCTATGTTTTTCCAAATCTCGATTCTGATAGCTGAATTTCGGAAATTTTAGCTATCGCTCACATCCTTGGTGGCGATCGGTGATGCAATTGTGATCGGTGATTCTGTCAGTCATTATCAGTCTGATTTCGGGTTAACAAGGTTTGTTTAGCCCGTGTTCAGCTATGAAAAAGGTTCCTAATCACTCCTAACCCTAGGATATGCTTTAGGAAGCATTATAAAGGGTGAAAATCCATTGGATATGGATTAGGAGCTGTGTTAGGTCAAAGTATCAAATTTAGGGTGAGTGAAAGTTCTATGTTGAACTTAGAACCTTAATTTTGATGGTTTAGAGTTCCTATTGGCTTAGGGGCTTCCCAAGGACATTGTTGGTGCAATGGTCAAGGGAGAGCAAGCCTTTAGGGGGTGGTATCCATCTTGGGATGATGGATGTGTTTTTCTCCTTGAAGAGGAGAAGTTATGGGAGAATATGACATCAATTGAGAATTTGATGGGACTTTTAGAAACTCAATTTGGAAATTGGGAGAGTGTATAGGATTGCCTCTCTTGAGTGATATGAGACTTATCACTAGGAAGATGGTAGGCATCCTAGGTATTTATTTTTGGATCAAGGGGGAGATTGTAAGATCTCATTGGGACATGAGACATTGACCTCCTTGGAGAGAAAACCTTTTTGATGTTAGTCAAAAAGGGGGAGAATGTTTGGGGGAGAACATTTGGAGAGTTTTTACCAATTTGGGATAATTGGTAAGGGATTTGAGTTAGTGGTCTAACTCAAATGATTTGTTTGGTTTTTGTCAAACATCAAAAAGGGGGAGATTGTTGGTGCAATCGGCCCAGGTCACGATTGACCAGGACTCGAGTTTGACTCGAGTGATGTTTTGATGTTTCAACAAAAACATATGACAATGTAATTGTCATGGGAAAGTCCAAGTCTTTGTACCTGGCATGGAAAGTCCAAGTGGAACACTTGGCATTTGGTAAAGTCCAAGTCTTGAGTACTTGGCATGAAAAGTCCAAGCATGGGTCTTGGCAATGTAAAAGTCCAAGCATGGGTCTTGACAATGTAAAATCCAAGCATGGGTCTTGGCAATGTAAAAGTCCAAGCATGGGTCTTAGCAATGTAAAAGTCCAACATGGGTTTGCAAGGGAAAGTCCAAGCTTGAGTCTTGGCATGATAAGTCCAAGGAGATTGATTTTGGCAGCGTAAAGTCCAAGCGGAGTCTTGGCGGCGTAAGTCCAATGTGCCTTGGCGGTGTAGACACCGTTAGTATGACATAGCCGAGGGAAGCACCTGGAGGCTAGCGCGATGGATGAACGAGTCATGGATGACTTGGTGGCATTCGAGAGGCGCGAGGCTGATGGAGGTGGCTAGAAGGCTTAGGTCTAGGCTAAGGGTGGTCTAGCAAGTATGGGGGCACCATATTTGGGTTAAAACCTCATGTTTGAGGTTGGCAGTCGACTGGCAATATGGCCGATTCGACTGCCGTGAGTCGACTTGAGTTCAACTGCCAATTTAGAGCTGGAATTGCTCTGGCAGTCGACTTCTCATTAGGCGATCGTGATGTCTACGGTGATCGCCAAGGGTCGACACGATCATTGCTAGTTCATGTCGAGCAGCAGGCGCCGTAGCCGGCCGTGGCGGTCGACTACGAGCGTTAGCGATCGGCGCCAATGTTGGCGATCGGGCCAAGAGTCCCATTGGAACTTGTCTAACGTGGATTGAGTCGTTGTCTCACAGCTCTGATCTTTGGCGATCGGGGGGACTTATGGCGATCGTGATAGGCGGAAATCCAGCCCGATGGAGGATAAAAGCAGCTGTTTGTGGAAGGCTCAAGAATCAGTTCTTTGGGAGCTTACTTAACGCGATTTGAAGGCGATTTGCAGGTGCATTTCAGGGCCCTTCAACCTCATTCAAGCAACCAACAAGCAAAGCGCTCAAACCCTAGTTTGTAAAGTGTTTTTTACATTTCCTTGTATTTTGCTTGAATTTTTGTGTATTACTTGTTGTAATTCATTGTACGAGGTTTCTCCACCTCCGACTTGTTGTCGAGAAGGAGCTTTATTGCTTAGTGGTGTTTGTGGCATCGCTAGGGTTCATACGAACCCAATCCGTGAAGTAGGAACCGTTACGATTCCGAACCACGTTATATCGTGCGTGTTGTGATTGTATCTTGTGTTTGTATTTGTTATTGTTTATTCAACTGCTTACTAACAAGATTGTAGACAAGCAACGCGAACGAATTCCATCTACGTACAGTTAAACGCTATTCACCCCCCCTCTAGCGGGCCTCAAATCCCCAACAGGGACCTTGTTGGACATGGTCAGGTCGATGATGAATCTTGCAAATCTTTCCAAGTCCTTTTGGGGCTATGCACTTAAGACAACTATTTACTTGCTAAATAGAATGTCAAACAAGGTAGTCTCTACTACTCCATCTGAGATATGGAATAGTAAAAAACCTCATGTATCTTACTTGAATATATGGGGTTGTCCTGCTTATGTGAAGCAGACTGTATCAGACAAATTGGATGCTAAATCTGATAAATGTCTATTTATTAGATACCCTAAGGAAATAAGGGGTTACCAATTCTATCATCCTGTGGAACAAAAGGTGTTTGTTTCAAGGCATGTTGTGTTTCTAGAGAAAGAGTTTCTCTTGCAAGAAAACAGTGAGAGTGTCGTTGAGCTTGAGGAGGCTCGAGAGACTCCAATATGTAGGGATGTATACTGAAAAGTCTATCTTTTGTATGAACATCTTTATTTTGAAATAAGAATCACATGATCATCATTTGCATATTTATATGGTTATGCAATATTGTCTAATACATTACATTGTAGATAACATGGTGTGTGGTGTCAGACGGGAGATCATGTTATCGGCTCCTTGTAAACTATAAGTAAAGGCTCACAACCGAGATGACTTTGGACAAACCATCGGAATGGTTCTAGTGTGATTTGGTATTGGTTTGTCTTGACCATAGAATCACACTAGTGCACTTTGTGTGTATTGAGCAGGACCGACTTAGAGGTGATTCGATTTATTGCTAACTACATAATCGAATCGGACCTCAGATATTTTTTTGTACATACTCTTAATCTCGATATAATAATGGACACATATACTTAGTAGTCATCTCTTTGATTTACCAATGGGCGAGATTTATAGATTAAATTGATAGGCTCGATAAGTTGGGAGATGATATTATTTATATGGTGTGCCATTGATTATAGGAGGAAATCGTGTACTATATATTAGAATGATGATGTCCCCTTGAGGAGCTCATAAGGTTCATCATGTAAACCCTGCAGGTGGACTTGGTCCGACATGATGAAAAGGTTGAGTGGTACTACTCATGGAGTTAGATGTTGATTAATTAATGGTCAGTAAATTAGTTAATCGATAGACATTCGAGATCTTAAACACGGGGAGAAAATGTACAAATAATATATGGAGCTCATATTATCATATGGGGGTTGGTGAGGTAGATCAATGATAATCCTTTAGTGGATTGGATTATCATTAGGGAATCGGACTTTATGTGGGCTTGATCCATGGGTGTCCAAGATCCAACTCCTCTTCATGGTCCCTAATGTAGCCGATTAACACCTCATGAAGCTTAGATCCAATGGATAGAAACAAAACTCTAGATCCAATGGTAGAAATTAAATCTTTAGATCCGACGATTAAGATTAAATCTCTAGATCCGACGGTTGAGATTAAATCCCTAGAACCAATGGAGGAGATTAAATCATGGATTATCCCTTGTTAGGGCAATCTCTTGTCGTAATATGGTTTTGATGGTGTGGCAAAGGGTTTAAGTTAGTTTGATATGTTGATTTGATATGTGCGTTGAAGTCGTGCAGGACTTAGTAATTCGCACATGGAGCCATGGCGAGTTTCACATCTCATGACTCGTGCCTTGAGTCGGTGAAGGATAGCTTTGCGGAAGCCGTGCACTTGGAGCATCCGAGGGACCGCCGGACAAGGAGCTTGGAGTGAAGCTGGAGGAAGTAGACTTCGAGGCAATAGACACGAAGGAGCATTGTAGAGCCGTGCGCCTGATGCTGCCGAGGGACGTGGCCGCGAACGAAGAGAACTTCGAAGGTGAGGGACTCCAAGGGATGAGAGTGAGCGATTGTATCCCGGGAAGGATAGCTCTTAGGTGAAACTTGGACATTTGGCCAAGTGTCGGATGAGTTTTCCCGACACCAGTCGACTACCATGTCACGGCAGTCGACTGCTCTGAGTCGATGGGTCGATCGACTGGTCTAATGTGGCTGAATCAAGTTGATCGATCGGTGCCACATGGGCGATCAGCGGATGATCGATCACCGACCGCTAAGGGACAGCGATCGATGTCACCTGCATGGGCACGAGAATGGAGTCGACCTCGTTGAGGACTCGGTGGTTGACAACAATGATCGATGGGTGCCATCACGATCGTGATGCCGATCTGCTGGATGGTATCCAATGTGGAAAGCGGCCGTTATTGGGCAACGGCTACGACCGCGATCGGTGATGGGTGCCATCAGTCGCCTCTAGGAAGAAACCCTCTTCCTCTATAAAAAGGAAGGGGATGGGGCTTTGGGGGGTTAATGCTTGAATGCCCAACTACTCTCAAAGTGCCCTAAACAATTTTCCACTCTTCTACTTGCTCTAATCTTCATTCCATTGTAGAAGAGTGATCTTTGTGTAAAAGAGGTTACCTCCACCTAACTTTGTGCAAAGGAGTGATCTAGTGGATAGATTTCGGAGTGATTCACCGTGGACGAATCGGACCGTGGATTAGCGGCGTAGCCGTGAACCACGTTACATCTCCGTGTTTGTATTGTCTTTGTTTTATTTCTATTTGCTTGTCTTAGTTTATTGCTTCCACTTGCGCTAACGTTTTGTAGACGAGCGAATTACGACATCCAACGAACGAGGGCTATTCACTCCCCTCTAGCCGGCCAATTGATCCCCTACAAGTGGTATCAGAGCCAAGGTTGCTTGTCACCGGACTAACTGCCGCAACAAGCTCTACATCAAAAATGGCCGGCTCAAACATTCATCCTCCGAAATTTGAAGGAGAATTCGCTTGGTGGAAGAAGCGAATGGAGGTATTTTTCGAAACGGATTTTGACATTATGATTGCAATGGAATCTGGTTTCGTTTTGCCTAGGGATGAAGAAGGGAAGCCAATAGAGAAATCTTGGTGGACCAAAAAGCAAAGGGAAGAGCACCTTGCAAACTCGAAAGCCAAGCATCATCTTTTCAATGTGCTTCCCCAACAAGAAATCAACCGAATAGGAGAATGCCTAAGCGCCAAGGAGATGTGGGAGAAGCTAATTGACCTTCATGAAGGCACATCCGAGGCGAAGCTAGCAAGGAGAGATCTCCTCCGCTCCCAACTATCCAACATTAAATTAGAAAAGGGAGAAAAGGTAATTTCTTTGCATTCTAGATTCAAAGAAATTTTAAATAGACTAACAAGTGTAGGAGAAAAGCTTTCCAACCGGGATATGGTAATGAAGGCCATAGATGCCTTTCCCCGGTCCTCAAAATGGAGCTCCATGGTGGACTCATTCTATATCTCCAAGAACTTAGAAGTAAGCACCTTGGAGGAATTTTTCTCAACAATGGAGCTTCACGAAACTAGGCTTGAAGGAATACAAGAGAAGCCTAATATTCAACCCTCAAGAGGAGTAGCCTTGATGGCAAACAAGGGGAAGAAGAAGATGGAAGTCCCCTCCTCCTCATCCGATGAAGCCTCTACCTCCTCCATGGATAGCACGGAAGAAGCCTACATGGTAAGGAAGGTAAGGCGTGCATTTAAGAATCTTAGATTTGATAAATCTCATGATAGGAATAGAAGACCAAGGGGGAAGGTCATATGCTATAATTGCCAAGGAGAGGGGCACATAAGGGACAATTGTCCCCTCCTAAACAAGAGCAAGGAAGAGAAGAAAAAGAAGGAAGAAAAGAAGAAGAAGAAAGGGAGCAAGAGAAAGGAAGAAGAGAAGAAGGCAAAAGGAAAAGGGAAGGCCATGGCACTCAAAGCCAAGACTTGGGATGATGTTGCTTCATCCTCCTCATCCGCAGAAGAAGAGCATGTCTACTCCAACCTAGCACTAATGGCTCTTCATGACTCGGATTGCTCCTCCTCCACCGAAAATGAAGAATCAAGCTCAAGTGGAGAGAGCTCAAATGAAGGGGGAGTCTCTACCTCCTCCTCATCCGAAGAAGAAGAAGAAGACATGGAAACTATGGTAACAAATGCTTCTCCTAAGAAAATAGTTTCCATAATCTCTAGTTTAACTAAGGACTTATTTGGCATGAAAAAGAAAAATAAGAGCATGCTAGATAAAATTAAGGCATTGAAAAATAAGCTAGAAAATGCATTCTTAAATGATAATGTTTCTTCTAGCTTAAATGATGATGCATGCTCACATGATAACTATATGCCATTTAATGTTAGTGATGCATGCATGGATGAAAATAGGGCTTTAAGGGAAAAGGTAGATTATTTAACAAAAGCCCTAGAGAAATTCACTATTAGCTCCAACACATTGAACATGATCTTAGGGAGCCAAAGAGCTAGCTTCAACAAAAAGGGCCTAGGCTACAAGGAAAAGAAAAATGAAAAGGCCTACAAATGCCTTATAGCTAGGGGACAAGATAAGAATAAAGTAATAGCTAGGAAATGGATCCCCAAGGAATATCTAGTGAACCCAATAGGAAAGAACTTATTTTGGGTTCCAAAATCCATCCTTAAGGGTTAGGATAACCCTAGGGTAGTCAACCATATGGACCTAACCTATATCATATTTTGGTTGACTTAGGATGACGGGACAACATTTTTTAAATAGTGTTGGGTGGTGATAACGTACCCATAAATAGATAATAATGCTTAAATCATGATGATTGATGTAATTCCTATGTATATTTGCAATCATGATTTATGTTTTTGAAATTTGGCACGTTATCATGAGAAATAGGTTTGAATCATGCTTTAGGTGATACATTGGTTATTATCATCATATAATACCTAATGCATGATTATAATTTGATGAAAACATGTATTTCATGATCATAATGTAAAATTCATTCATATATGCCTTTATGATCATGATGGATGTTAGGTTGATACTTAACCTTGATAGAATTGCATGAATATATTGGTTAAGTATACACAAATACCCCCTAGGATGCATCTCACACTCACCATAGGCTACTTTGATTGAAAACTTAGCATGAGTGAGATGTTAGGATGATACAAATGTCCACTAATGCCTATGACATTTAGATGGTCATTTAAAGTATCAACATAGCAATAATAGACCAATCATGGGGAAGGATTATGCTTAATTCATAGACATATTGCCCAAAGATCATGGTTGGATATTTCATATGTTTTCAAAACAATTTCTCACTTTAAAATACATGTATTCATGTTTTGAAACAATTGGATGCAAGACTAGGTGTTAAAATGGATACTCTTATGATCAAAAACCTATTAGTTTTTAAAAATTTTTGATTTTTGGCAAATACGTGAAAATATAATGATTTTTCATGAAGAACTATTTTTCACTGATAGATATACTTAAAAGAAATGTGTTCCCCAAATTTCATGATTTTTTGATTTTTCTTGAATTTTTAATGCATTTCTGAAATTCGGTCTGAAAATCAGAAAATCTCGAAATCCACGTGCCAGTCGACTGGTTTCTAAACCAGTCGACTGATGGCCTGAATATCAGACCAGTAAAAGCTGAATTCCGATTTTAAATCAACCTATGGTATTTTCTTTCTATTAGACTTGATGCCATGTGTTTTTAACTTAGTAATAATCTTTTTGATGGTGTCAAAGGGGGAGAAATGATTATGTTTAAGTTAATTATGATAGGGGGAGAAATTAAGGGAGAAATTAAGGGGGAGTTTCATGGATTAAGGGGGAGTTGCATGTTGTTATATCATGATTATGTTTACATGCTTTCTTTCCTTTAAAATTTATATCAAATGTTTTTACCTAACTTAAACGGATTGTCACGCATCAAAAAGGGGGAGATTGTTAGGGAAATCTCTTGCCGTAATATGGTTTTGATGGTGTGGCAAAGGGTTTAAGTTAGTTTGATATGTTGATTTGATATGTGCGTTGAAGTCATGCAGGACTTAGTAATTCGCACATGGAGCCATGGCGAGTTTCACATCTCATGACTCGTGCCTTGAGTCGGTGAAGGATAGCTTTGCGGAAGCCGTGCGCTTGGAGCATCCGAGGGATCGCCGGACGAGGAGTTTGGAGTGAAGTCGGAGGAAGTAGACTTCGAGGCAAGAGACGCAATGGAGCATTGCAGTCGTCGTGCGCTGATCGCCGAGGGGCGTGGCGCGAACGAAGAGAACTTGAGCGAGGACTCCAAGGGATGAGAGTGAGCGATTGTAACCCGGGAAGGGTAGCTCTTAGGTGAAACTTGGTCATTTGGCCAAGTGTCGGATGAGTTTTCCCGACACCAGTCGACTGCCATGTCACGGTAGTTGACTGCTCTGAGTCGATGGGTAGATCGACTGGTCTAATGTGGCTGAATCAAGTTGATCGATCATTGCCACCAGGCGATCGGTGATGGCTTGATCGATCGGCTAAGGGGCATGGAGTCGACCTCGTTGAGGACTCTACTGGTTGACAACGATCGGTGATGGGTGCCATCGGTCGGTGATGCGATCTCAGATTGGATGGTATCCAAGCGTGGAAAGCGGCAGATTATTGGGCAGCGGCTACGGTGATCGGTGATGGTTGCCATCAGTCGACTTCTCCTGTGTCAACGAGAAGAAACCCTCTTCCTCTATAAAAAGAAAGGGGATGGGGCTTTGGGGGGTTAATGCTTGAACGCCCAACTACTCCCAAAGTGCCCTAAACAATTTTCCACTCTTCTACTTGCTCTAATCTTCATTCCATTGTAGAAGAGTGATCTTTGTGTAAAAGAGGTTACCTCCACCTAGCTTTTTACAAAGGAGATATCTAGTGGATAGATTTCGGAGTGATTCACCGTGGACGAATCGGACCGTGGATTAGCGGCGTAACCGTGAACCACGTTACTTCTCCGTGTTTGTATTGTCTTTGTTTTATTTCTATTTGCTTGTCTTAGTTTATTGCTTCCGCTTGCGCTAACGTTTTGTAGACGAGCGAATTACGACATCCAACGAACGAGGGCTATTCCCCCCCCTCTAGCCGGCCAATCGATCCCCTACATCCCTAACTCTATAAAAGGAGGGCAAGGGGTGGGCGGCAACTCAAGGAGTCCTAATTGAGATAGGATTAGGGATTGGAGGCTTAGAGATTTGGAGGCTTGGACGACACCAAATAAGGAAGTATTTCCTTTCTTCTTCCTCCTCCATTGGTCGACGTCCAACACCTTTTCCATCCCTTGGCCGACAGCCAAAAGACTCTCTTCTCTTCTCCTTGAGTGGTGGAAACAAGACTTAGGGGTTTTCCTTGGTGTCTTGGCCAGTTTCCATCATTATCCCCTTCTCCTTGTTGGTCGGCGGCAAGGTTTCCCTTGGTTGCTTGTTGGTTGGCTATAGGAAGGAGAAGAACCTTGTTTCTATTCTTCCTCTTGCTTTAGAAGAGCAAGGAAGGAAGATTTGTGATCTAGGAGCTTCGACTTTTGGTAGATCGTCGCCCACACGACGTCCGAAAGGAGGAAGGTCATACATTAGAAGATCGAGAGGTATACCTATTCTTCGATCTCTTTTGTAACGTGTTTGTTTTTGTTTTTCAATTATGAGCATGTAATAATCTGTTTGTGGCTAAATAATACTTAGATCCTGATCATAAATACAAAAGTCGGCGATCCGTACATCGTCTATTCCGCGGCTACTCGTAGAATAGAGGATGGTCACTTGAACAACGAGTTTGTTCAAGTGACCTCTCTAAATGAATAGCACGACGATGAATTGGTTGTTTTTGCAATCCCTTTTGTCTAGGATTAAATTTTTTTTTAATCGGGGACATCGAAGGGATCGCCATGATCAAGCAACCAAGGCGTTGTGGGAAGTTTCCCCTCACAGACTCGATAAGCAAAACCCTTCAATTGGTATCAGAGCCAAGGTTTCCAGTTTTGTGTGTTTAGGATTCGGTTAATTTTTATGCACTTTTCCATATATTATATGTGCCAGATAATAGTAGGATATACGTAGTTTAACTCTTTGGTTGTAGCCATAAGATCTGACTATTATGGTCATATGTGTGTATGTGATTGTATGTGTGTAAATGTTTATTTTGTTGAATCCTCGGGGTTGACGAGGCTAGTATTTAATTTATTGTAAATTAGATACGACATTGTTTAGCCACTCTTTCTATTTTAGTTTACTTTCGATCTAGATTTCATATACACTCCCTCGTGGAGTATAGGATCGATGGATATAAATTAAAATAGATTTTAGTCTCGGCTCGGATCTCCGGATGGCTCGTACATGGCGTAGGAGGAGCGGACGAGAAGGCGTTGCGACAGGAGACATATTGAAGACAATAGCCATAATAGTTGGAAAATAATTTATTTTTCATATTTATTGCTTTTTGTTTGATATGCATGTCATAGTCTAGAAAAATTCCTCAATTTCAAATTACTAAGTGGGAGAGGGAAATTTTTATAAATTCCCACGACCTCCATTATGATTTGACAAGTGAAGCAAACAAACTTGCGCGTCGGCTCTGAGTGCCTTCTTCCCCATCGGATGAGTTTGTTTGCGGATCACAAGGTCAAATATGGTTATAGGGAATTATCAAGGAACGTGTGTACTTCCCCATCGGAAGGCAGATAACCCGAGATAATTACCTTGGTACCGAGTAATGGTGAACACTTAGATACATATATAAGTATCCTTCTCATCGGAGTCACTGCTTTTATTTGTAGGGCCAAAGAGGAACCAACTATTAATTTTACTTCTCAAAAAGTTAGGTTGACAAGATAGTAAAATTAATGGGTAAAACCTCCTCTTACAAATGTAGAATTCGTATACGTCCACACTATCGTGGCATACAATATTCTCGGTGTTTTGAGCTGTTGGTAGATTTTAAAATTTTATTGTTTGAGGAATCAATAATTTTTTGAAATCTAATGTTTTGATTTATGTGATTCTTAGGTTTTCTTTCAAAATGACTTTCAACCCACTTGTTGTGATACTGAAAGAGAACAAACTTACTGGACCTAACTATGTTGATTGGAAGAGGAATCTAGACACTGTCTTGACTGCTGAGGAATACAAATATGTACTCCTCGAAGAGTGCCCTCCCAAGCCTACAGATGATTCTGGGGAAAAGGAGAGAGAGAGCTATAAGAAGTGGATCAAGGCCGATGAGATGGCACGGTGTTACATTTTGGCATCTATGTCAAATGTGCTGCAACATCAGCATCAAGCCATGCCCACTGCTTATGATATGATGCTCAATCTCAAGGAGCTTTTCGGATATTAGAATCGGGCTGCGAGGCAAGAAGCCATGAGAAACTTGATGACGACCACCATGATGGAGGGAACGCCCGTGAGGGATCATGTTCTCAAGATGATGGCTCCTTTGAATGAGCTGTAAGTCCTAGGAGCTGAGATCGATGGGGAAACCCAGGTCGATATCATACTCCAGTCTCTACCTAGGATTTTTGAGCAGTTTCGCCTGAACTACAATATGAACAAGAGGTTGTATTCGTTGGCGGAACTCCTGATAGAACTCCAAGCGACAGAGGGGCTATTTCGTCAGAGTGCTCAGGCACATGCCATGGTGACCCAAAAGGTTTCTACTTCTAAGACGAAAGGCAAGAAGAAGAAGAAATAAACTGGGACGAAGGCGGTGGGAGGTACTCAGGGAGGAGTGAAGAAGCCGAAAGGCAAGTGCTTCACTTGTAAGCAGATTAGAAACTGGAAGAAGGACTGCCTCAACCGCAAGAACAAAGGTATATCTTTTGGTCTAGTCGTTGAAACATGTTTAGCGGTGTTATATACCGGCACTTGGTGTGTAGATACGGGAGCCACTGATCATGTCTGCAATACTTTGTAGGGGTTCCAGGAAACCAGATGACAGGCTGAGGGGGGATGCCACGAAGGTGGCGGCTATTGCAGTGGGAGATGTTCATTTATCTTTTGAGAAAAATAAACTTTTGGTTCTTAAGAATTTCGTTTATGTACCCTTATTTAGAAAGAATTTAATTTCGATTTCTAAATTGTTTATGGATAGATATTCTATTTCCTTTAATGACAGAGTTGTTATAAGAAGGAATAGGGACATTATCTGTTCGGGTGCATTGATAGGAAATTTGTACACACTTGAACCAAAACCTCCCATGATGCAAATTGAAGTTAATAACTCATCTTCTTATTCCAATAAGAGAAAAGAACCTTCGAAGATGAACCGAACATATCTTTGGCATCTTAGGCTTGGTCACATTAACCTAAGCAGAATTCAAAGGTTGATAGCTGATGAACCTTTGGGTTCATTAGTGGTGGAGGATCTCCCAACCTGTGAATCTTGCTTAGAGGGTAAGATGACCAAGAGCCCTTTTAAGGCCAAGGGGTATAGAGCCAAAGATGTGCAAGAATTTGTTCATTCTGATTTGTGTGGTCCTATGTCTATCCAGGCTAGAAGTGGTTTTGAGTATTTCATCTCTTTTATAGACGATTAGTCAAGATATGGATACATTTACCTGATGTGCCGCAAGTCTGAATGCTTTGACAAGTTCAAAGAATTCAAGGCTGATGTAGAGAAACATCAAGGTAAAAGTATCAAGACACTAGGATCTAATCATGGTGGCGAGTACCTCTTGGGAGAGTTTAGGGATTACCTATCAGAGGCTGGGATTCAATCCCAATTGACTGCACCTAGCACACCCCAGCAGAATGGTGTAGCAGAGCGAAGGAATAGGACTTTTATGGAGATGGTTAGATCGAAGATGAGTTATTCTGACTTACCAGATTCATTCTGGGGATATGCTCTAGATACTACGGTGTACATTCTGAACTTGGTTCAATCTAAATCAGTGCCTTCTACTCCCACAGAATTGTGGACTGGGCGAAAGCCTAGTCTAAGACATATTCAGATATGGGGGAGTCTAGCACATTTGGTAAAGGCAGATACTGGTAAGTTGGAACCTCGTACAGAAGTATGCTTGTTCATTGGCTATCCTAGAGGAACGAAGGGTGGTTTGTTTTATAGTCCTAGAGATCCGAGGGTGATCGTTTGCACGAACCCCAGATTTCTAGAGGAAGACTATGTGATGAGCCACAAGCCCAAGAGTAAAATTGTTCTGGAGGAAATAAAATGGGAAGTCACTTCTTTAGTACCACCGGTACAAGAGGATATACCACATGTCACTGCACCGCATGTCACAGAGGATGCATAGGTGATACCTCATCGTAGTGGGAGGGTTGTGAGACAGCCTGATAGATTCATGTTCTTGGGAGAATCTTCTGATTTGGTCCCTAGCGAACATGAACCGGATCCCTGGACATATGACAAGGCAATCCAAGATAAAGATGCAGTATCTTGGTAAAGTGCAATGAATGCAGAGATTGAATCTATGGATTCAAATCAGGTCTGGGAGCTAGTAGAGCCACCCGATGGAAAAACCATTGGATGCAAGTGGATCTACAAAAGAAAAAGAGGAATAGATGGGAAGGTTGAGACCTTAAAAGCGAGGCTTGTTGCGAAGGGGTATACTCAGAAAGAGGGTATCGATTATGAGGAGACCTTTTACAGAGCCATGCTTAAGTCTATCCGGATTCTCTTATGCATAGCAGCTCATATGGATTATGAGGTGTGGTAGATGGATGTCAAGACAACTTTCCTTAATGGAAGTCTTGAGGAAAACATTTATATGAAGCAACCAGAGGGATTCATTGCTAAAGGCAAAGAGCATCTTGTATGTAAGCTTAATCGGTCCATTTATGGATTGAAGCAAGCTTCGAGGTCTTGGAACATCCGCTTTGATGAGGTAATCCAGTCTTATGGATTTATTCAAAGTCTGGATGAGTCTTGTGTATACAAGAGATGTGACGGAAAAGTAGTAGTATTTCTTATACTATACGTAGATGATATTTTGTTGATTGGCAACAATATCAAGGTTTTATCGGACGTAAGGGTATGGTTGTCCAAACAGTTTGATATGAAGAACTTGGGAGAGGTAGGACACATCCTTGGGATCAAGGTTATAAGGTATCGTAGGAAAAGGATGTTGTGCTTATCCCAAGCTTCATACATAGACACGATTATGGATCATTTTAGCATGTAGAACTCCAAGAAGGGTTTTCTACCTTTCAGGCATGGAGTTCCTTTATCTAAAGAGATGTGTCCTAGATCATCTAAGGAGATAGAGGAGATGAAGGCGGTTCCTTATGCTTCGACAGTAGGAAGCCTCATGTATACGATGCTATGTTTGAGACTAGATATCTGCTTTGTCGTGGGCATGGTCAGCATATATCAGAGTAATCTAGGACAGGGACATTGGACTGTGGTAAAGCATATATCGAAGTACCTGAGAAGGACTATGGATTATATGTTGGTTTACCGAGCAGACCAATTACTCCCTGTGGGTTACACGAATTCCGACTTCCAATCTGATAGGGATAAAAGTAAGTCTACCTCAGGTTTTGTGTTTACTTTGAGAGGTGGAGCCATTGTATGGAGGAGTGTCAAGCAGAAATGCGTGGCGGACTCTACCATGGAAGCTGAGTATGTGGCGGCCTCTGAGGCGGCCAAAGAAGTTGTATGGCTAAGGAACTTCCTGATGGACTTAGATGTGATTCCTAGTTTGCCTAGAACTATCACAATTTATTGTGATAATAGTGGTGCAGTTGCAAACTAGAAGGAACCACGAGCCCATAAAGCTAGTAAACACATAGAGCGCAAGTACAACCTGATACGAGAAATCGTAAAGAGAGGAGAAGTTGCTATGACCAAGATTGCATCGGAGGATAACCTGACAGATCCTTTCACTAAGGCCCTTCCGGCGAGAGCTTTTGATTGGCATGTGGAGAGAATGGGGATCAGATGTATGGCAGTTTGAGGATAGCATAGTCTTTTAGTATAAGTGGGAGATTGTAGGGATGTATACTGAAAAGTCTATATTTTGTATGAACATCTTTATTTTGAAATAAGAATCACATGATCATTGTTTGCATATTTATATGGTTATGCAGTATTGTCTAATACATTACATTATGTTGGGGGATCGATTGGCCGGCTAGAGGGGGGTGAATAGCCCTCGTTCGTTGGATGTCGTAATTTGCTCGTCTACAAAACGTTAGCGCAAGCAGAATATGCAAATACAAATAAATAAAGACAAGCAAATAAACAATGAAAACAAACAATACAAACACCGAGATGTAACGTGGTTCACGGCTACGCCGTTAATCCACGGTCCGATTCGTCCACGGTGAATCACTCCGCAATCTATCCACTAGATCTCTCCTTTGCACAAAGCTAGGTGGAGGTAACCTCTTTACAATCTCTCTTCTTACAATAGAATGGAAATAAAGCAAGTAAGAAGAGTGGAAGAACACTTAGAGCACTTTGGGAGCAAATTCGAGCATGAGCATTAGCCTCCCAAAACCCCATCCCCTTCCTTTTTATAGAGGAAGAGGGTTTCTTCCCGTTGACACAGGAGCAGTCGACTGATGCCCTCGATCAATCGACTGGTGTCGGGTTTCTTCCCATGACATGGCAGTCGACTGGTGTCGGGAAAACTCATCCGACACTTGGCCAAATGGCCAAGTTTCTGTTGGATCGAAAGTGTCGCTAGAGGGGGGGGTGAATAGCGATACGGTGTCGTTAAAAACTTTTGCAATAAGTAAAAAGCAAGTAGAGAATGCACAGCGGAAATATAAAGTAGACAAGATATTTTTACGTGGTTCACAATCTTTCGATTGCTAATCCACGGCCCTAGTGATCCTTGATCACGTACGGAGGGCAATTCACTAAAACCACTCCTCCTCGTTGGAGGTAGGAGCAACGATTACAAAAAGAAATCAAGGCAAAGGGACACTCCCCCTTTCCTTGTTACGACTAAAGCACAAAGACAATTTAAAGAAGTAGAACTTAAATAAATATACCGACAACTCTTATAAGTAGAAGATGTAGCTTTCGTTGTCGGCGGCACTTCGTCGTAGCAAATGTGAGTAGTAGTAGCGGCGTTACGACGGCGTGTTGAGAGCTCTTGAATACTTGTACTTTGCTTGGCTTGAACATGTCTATTTATGGATATTGATCTATGAATTTAGACATAGGTAGTGTCCAAGGTGAGGTTCTTATCCCAACTCAAGGATGAGGTGTTTCATCCAACCACCTTGTGCCACCTCCAACCTTCTTGTCCGCCAACTCAAGGATGAGGTGTTTCATCCAACCACCTTGTGCCACCTCCAACCTCCTTGGGCGCCAACTTGAGGATGAGGTGTTTCATCCAACCACCTTGTGCCACCTCCAACCTTCTTGTGCGCCAACTCAAGGATGAGGTGTTTCATCCAACCACCTTGTGCCACCTCCAACCTCCTTGGGCGCCAACTTGTTGGAGCCATTCAACTTGTGCCACATCATGGGAGCCAACCATCTTGTGCCAACTCACCTTATTTTGGGCGTCCACCACAAGGAAGCTTGGTGATGGTTTGGATGTCCACCTTGATGCCACATCACCCTTTGTACCAAAACACGAGTCAAGTCCAAATTCACCCCCTTGAAATTCGAGCTCTTCTCGAGGCTGGAACTTGACTAGCAGTTGACTGTAGTCAAAGGGTTTTGGACTGCAGTACAAGTTAGCTTAAAATATAAAGTACGATGGTTCTAACCATCTGATCTCGACCTAGACCTTCCATTGGAGGTATTGGGTCGGATCTACGCTTAACGACCTTGCTTCGCTTTCACACGAGCTACCTTGTAGCCTCGCTTCCGGTCTTCACCCGAGTACCTCGGCTTCCTCCGTCCTCTGGCGTTGGCCGACCACCTCGGTTCCCACCGGGTGTCGCAGACCTTCCGCTCAACTTTAGCATTTCTGCACACTTAATTGAGCTCGTAAGATAACAAATATACCCTTAACTATTGAGCCTTTTGCCATAATCAAAATACCGGTTCGACTTTGGTGCCCATTGCACCAACAATCTCCCCCTTTTTGATTCATGGCAAACCGACACAAAAGTTAAGGAAAAATTAAGCATAACAGTAAGCTAGCATAATGATTAAGCATGAATGAGCTAGCATAAAGATTAAATATGAATGAGCTAGCATAATGATTAAGCATGAATGAGCTAGCATAAAGATGAGCTAGCATAATGATTAAACATGAGTGAGCTAGCATAAAGATTAAGCATGAGTGAGAAATATTATTGTTTCAAGTTCTCCCCTTTGAGGTAACCTCCCCCTTGACCGAAGGTGAGTTCTTGAAAAATAATTTTTACTCCCCCTTAATAGTTGCTTAAGTAATCGGAATTACTTAATATAAAAGGTAATAATTTTGTTTACTTTCTTCCCCTTTAATTTTGGTAATAATTTTGTTTACTTTTGTGACTTTCTCCCCCTTTTGCCTTAACTCAAAAAGTTTGTAAATATATTTTAGGGTTTGTAAGTCCAAGCAAGTTCCCAATATATATATATTGTAGGTTTGATTTGGACTCAACATACTCTAGTTGTATAGTTCCATTAGTTACATGTTCCCTAATGAAGTGGTGTTTAACTTCTATATGTTTTGTCCTAGAATGACATATTGGATTTTTAGTTAAGTTAATTGAACTAATGTTATCTATGTAGGTTTTAATGTTGTTAAAGATTAAGCTCAAGTCTTGGAGAGTGTGCTTCATCCACAGGAGCTGAGAGACACACTCACCCATCGCAATGTATTCGGCTTCGGTGGTAGATAAGACCACGCAATGCTGCTTCCTACTGCACCAACTCACTAGACTCGAGCCGAGGATTTGACAACAACCACTCGTGCTCTTTCTATCGAGTTTACTACCGGCATAGTCGGAGTCGGAGTAGCCGATTAGATTAAACTCGGTAGATCTAGGGTACCAAATACCTACGTTTAGCGTGCCCTTTAGATATCTAAGGATACGCTTGACTAGGGTTAGGTGAGACTCCTTGGCACAGGTTTGTAACCTTGCGCACATACTTACCGCGAATAAAATGTCGGGTCGGCTCGCGGTTAAGTATAGGAGACTTTCTATTGCGCTCCTATAGTATTTTAGGTCAACGGGTTTTCCTTCTACATCTTCGTTTATATTAACATTAGTTGCCATAGGTGTATTAATTATTTTAGCATCTTGCATTCCAAATCGATTTATTAAGTCCTTAGTATATTTTTGTTGATGTAAATATATTCCATCTTTAGTTTGTTTAATTTGTAAACCTAAGAAGAAACTTAACTCTCCCACTAAATTCATTTCAAATTCACTTTCCATAAGTGAGATGAATTCGTTTAGCAGGATCGAGTTGGTAGTTCCAAAAATGATATCATCTACATAGATTTGGGCTATAAAGATTTCTTTTCCTACGGTTTTAACGAATAAGGTTGGGTCGACGAAACCTTGGTTGAATCCTTTGGACTTAAGATAGATCGAAAGCCTTTCGTACCAAGCTCTTGGGGCTTGTTTGAGTCCATATAGGGCTTTCTTAAGTCTAAGGACATGGTCAGTTTATCTAGATTTTCAATCCGGAGGTTGGTAGACGAAACTTCTTCCTTAATGTATCCAGACTAGCCAAAAAGAATGAGCACATTACGGTGCCCTTTGTCTAACGAGCACTCCAGCACTCCTAGCTAAAGAACGGCACTGCTACAGCCTCTTTAGCAATACGTAAACTGAATAATCTAAACCTTCGACTTGACTAAACCCTTTTGCGACTAACCTAGCTTTATTTCTAACTACTTCACCTTTATCATCAAGTTTATTTCGAAATACCCACCTTGTTCCAATAATTGATTTTTCTTTAGGTGGTGGTACTAATTCCCAGACTTCATTTCTAGTGAATTGAGCTAGCTCTTCTTGCATAGCAATAATCCAGTCGGGATCAAGAAGTGCTTGTTCAATAGTTTTGGGTTCGATTTTGGAAATTAACGAGATTTGACTAAGGTTTCGATATGAAGCTCTAGTTCGAACCCCTAAATTTGGATCACCTATAACTTGATTGATAGGATGATTTGTTTGAGTTCTAGTTTGACTTGGGTTAGAGTCATCTATCACTTGGTCGATAGGATGACTTGGGTGAGTTCTAGTTTGACTTGGGTTAGAGTCATCTATCACTTGGTCGATAGGATGACTTGGGTTAGGACGAGATTCAAGTTCAAGATCAGAGCCGGGGGCGCTAAGATTCGGTGAAACCACCAATCTAGCTTTGTTTTTCTTTTTTTTACAGATTTTTTATTTATTTATTTCTGTTTTCGTATAATTATTTCACTTGCTTATCTTCTCCTACATATAGAATTGCATTAGAGGCTTTAGGATCCGGATAAGGTTGTCCTTCGGGTTAGATCCCGAGTAAGGTTGTCCTCCGGAACTTCAACGACATTCGCATTTGATTGTTTATTTCTTTTTACAAGTTACATTTTATATATCTTTTTTTACTTCCCGCACTACTAATCCAAGACGAAAGTCTTGGAATATTCTTTCCGTGTGTGTTTTGCAAGATTCTTTTCGTCGTTCTTCTTCTTGTTTTTAAATGGCCCATCTCGAAGGGTTTAGCACCGCCCGACCCCCGTTTTACAACGGTAATGACTTTCCTTATTGGAAGGGTCGGATGGAATGCTTTCTTAAAACCCAAATCGAGATGTGGATCGTAATCCAAACCGGTTTCACACTTCCTAATGAAGATGGTGAATCTTTGGGTTACGATCAATGGTCAAATTCCATGAAAAAACAAGTAGAAGCCGATGCCAAGGCAACTCAAATCTTGCAATGTGGGTTGTCCAAGGAAGAGCTCAACCGCTGCGTCGCCCCTTCATTAGTGCAAAGGACTTATGGACCAAGCTAGTGGAACTACACGAAGGCACCGACGACACGAAGGTATGTAAAAGAGATTTACTTTTAAATAAATTGTATAACTTGAAAATGCAGGAAAACGAGACCGCAACTCAACTACATGCTCGTATCCAAGACATCGTCAACCAACTCCATGCCATCGGACAAAAGGTCGAGAATCGCGACCTTATCAGGTATTCTCTTAACTCGTTTCCTAGGACCACCTTGTGGGCATCCATGGTCGATGCCTACAAGGTCTCCAAGGACCTTTCTAAGATTAGGTTAGACGAATTGTTTTCGGAACTTGAATTACATGAGCAAACTAACGTGGTCCAGGCCGAGAAGAGTATTGCGTTAGTTGCAGGTTCCAAGAAGAAGAAGCCCGCAAGTAAGCCACCCTCGGAGGAAGAAGACGATATCCAAGCTCTAATGGCCAAGCCGACCGAGCACGACTCCGAAACCGAAGAAGAGTCCGAGTCCGAATCCGATGATGACCACAATGGTATGATATTGTCCACTTTGGGCCTAAGCCCTCATGGTTTTGTTTTTGGGCTCTACCCAAAAGGCCTCATACCAATGGAGATATCTTTTTTCTTATAAGCACATGATCTTTTCCATGTCTTACCAATGTGGGACTTTGATTGTATTCCCCATACTCCCAACAATCCCCCCCTCAAACGAAGGACCACATTGGGCCCCCCCTCAAGCCTATCCCTCCTCGAAGGATTTTCTCTGCTTGATGTCCGATCTTCAACCCACCAGGACTTCCTGCCAGTTGTTCGGTCCCCCCGACCCAACTAGACTTCCTTCCTGATGTCTGGTTCTCTTGATCCGGACGTGGGAGCTCAACTTCCTTCGTTCGAGGTTCATGGCTTGACATGGACCATGGCTCTGATACCAATTGTTAGTGCCTATAAGATCCACATATCTCCACAATGGTATGATATTGTCCACTTTGGGCCTAAGCCCTCATGGTTTTGTTTTTGGGCTCTACCCAAAAGGCCTCATACCAATGGAGATATCTTTTTTCTTATAAGCACATGATCTTTTCCATGTCTTACCAATGTGGGACTTTGATTGTATTCCCCATACTCCCAACAGTTTCACCTAAGAGCTACCCCTTCCCGGGTTATATTCGCTCACTCTCATCTCTCAGAGTCCCTCGCCTTCGAAGTTCTCTTCGTTCGCAGCCACGTCCCTCGGCAGCATCAGGCGCACGGCTCTGCAATGCTCCTTCCCATTTCTTGCCTCGAAGTCTAATTCCTCCGGCTTCACTCCAAGCTCCTCGTCCGGCGGTCCCTCGGATGCTCCAAGCGCACGACTTCCGTAAAGCTATCCTTCACCAACTCAAGGCACGAGTCATGAGATGTGAAACTCGCCACGACTCCATGTGCGAATTACTAAGTCCTTCACGACTTCAACGCACATATCAAATCATCATAACAAACTAACTTAAACCCTTTGCCACACACATCAAAACCTTATCACGGCAAGAGATTGCCCTAACAATCTCCCCCTTTTTGATGTGTGGCAATCCGTTTAAGTTAGGTAAAAATATTTGATAAAACTTTTAAGGTAAGAAAGCATGTAAACATAAACATGATATAGCAACATGCAACTCCCCCTTAATCCATGAAACTCCTCATACAAATTTTCTCCCCCTATCACAATTTACTTAAACATAATTATTTCTCCCCCGTTGACACCATCAAAAAGATTAACACTAAGTTACAAACTCATGGCATCAAGTCTAATAGGAGAAAAATACCAAAAATTGTGTTAAAACCTGAAATCAGCCTCATCGTCATTCAGCAGTCGATCGTTCGTACCAATGACCGCACTAATTTCAAATTTTTAATCAATTTCGTAAATGCATTAAAAATTTTAAAATTCAAAAAATCATGAAATAGCAATGTAACTGAACGAAAACATATTTTTTGTAAGATTATTTATCAGTGAAAAATAGTTTTTCATGAAAATTCATCATATTATCAAGTATTTGCCAAAAATCCAAAAGGTTTAAAAACCACTAGGTTTTTTATCATGATAGTATCAAGTTTACTACCTAGTTTTCCATCCAATTGTTTCAAAACATGAACACATAGATTTTAAGTAAGAAATTGTTTTGAAACCATGTGAAATATCCAACCATGATATTTGGGTAATATGTCTATGATGATTGGTCTATTATTGCTATTTTGATACTTTAAATGGCCATCTAAATGCCATAGGCACTAGTGGACATTTGTATCATCCTAATATCTCACCCATGCTAAGTTTGAAATCAAGTTATCCTATAGTGAGTGTGAGATGCAACCTCGAGGTATTTGTATGTACTTAACCATTAAATTCATGCAATTCTATCAAGGTTTAAGTATCACCCTAACAATCTACATGATCACAAAGACATATATGAATTAATTTTACATTATGATCATGAAACACATGTATTCATCAAATAATAATCATTATTATCTATTTATGGGCACGTTATCATCACCCAACACTATTTAAAAATGTTGTCCCGCCATCCTAAGTCAACCAAAATAAGATATAGGTCAATTTCATATGGTTGACTATCCTAGGGTTATCCTAACCCTTAAGGATGGATTTTGGAAGCCAAAATAAGTTCTTTCCTTTTGGGTTCACTAAAAACTCCTTAGGGATACATTTCCTAGCAATTACTTTCTTTTTATCTTGTCCCCTAGCTATTAAACATTTATAGGCCTTTTCATTTTTCTTTTCTTTATAACCTAGGCCTTTTTTATTAAAGCTAGCTCTTTGGCTCCCTATTATCATGTTCAATGTATTTGAGCCAATAGTGAATTTTTATAGGGCTTTAGTTAAATAGTCTACATTTTCCCTTAAAGCCCTATTTTCATCCATACATGCATCACTAACATTAAATGGCATATATTCATGTGAGCATGCATCATTTAAGCTAGAAGAGATATTATCATCATTTAAGCATGCTTTTTCTAGTTTATTTTCTAAGTCCTTAATTTGATCTAGCATGCTTTTGTTCTTCTTCTTAGCTCTAAATAAATCTCTAGTTAAGCTAGAAACCATGGAAACTATTTTCTTAGGAGTTAGATTCGTTACCATAGTTTCCATGTCCTCTTCTTCTTCTTCGGATGAGGAGGATGTGGAGGCTCCCCCTTCACTTGAGCTCTCTCCACTTGAGCTTGATTCTTCATTTTCGGTGGAGGAGCAATCCAAGTCATCGAAGGCCATCAATGCAAGGTTGGAATAGACTTGTTCCTCTTCTTTGGATGAGGAGGAAGAAGCAAGGTCATCCCATGTCTTTGCTTTGAACGCCATGGCCTTTCCCTTTTCCTTTGCCTTCTTCTCCTCTTCCTTCTTTCTACTCCCCTTTTTCTTCTTCTTTTCTTCTTTCTTCTTCCTTTCTTCCTTGCTCTTGTTTAGGAGGGGACAATTATCCCTTATATGTCCCTCTCCTTGGCAATTGTAACAAATCACCTTTCCTCTTGGTCTTCTCCTCCTATCATTAGATTTATTAAAATGAAAACCTTTTAAAGCATGCCTTACCCTCCTTACCATATATGCTTCTTTCGTGCTATCCATGGAAGAGGAGGAGGATGCTTCATCATTGGAGGAGGAGGGGATCTCCACCTTCTTCTTCCCCTTATTTGCCATCAATGCTACTCCCCTTGAAGATTGGATTCTAGGCTCTTCTTGTATTCCTTCAAGCCTTGTCTCGTGGAGCTCCATTGTTGATAAGAATTCCTCCAAGGTGCTTACTTCTAAGTTCTTGGAGATGTAAAACGAATCCACCATGGAGCTCCATCTTGAGGACCGGGGAAAGGCATCTATGGCCTTCATTACCATATCCCAGTTCGAGAGCTTTTCTCCTACACTCGTTAGCCCAATTAAAATTTCTTTAAATCTAGAATGCAATGAAGTTACCTTTTCTCCCTTTTCTAATTTTATGTTGGATAGTTGGGATCGGAGGAGGTCTCTCCTTGCAAGTTTGGCTTCCGAGGTGCCTTCATGAAGCTCCACTAGCTTCTCCCACATCTCCTTCGCACTAGAACACTCCCCTATCCTATTTACTTCTTGTTGAGGGAGCACATTGTAGAGGTGGTGCTTGGCCTTTGAATTTTCCAAATACTCCTCTCTTTGTCTTTTGCTCCATTTCGATTTTTCCAAAGGCTCTCCATCATCGTTCCTAGGCAATTCGAAACCTTTTTCCATGATTAAAAGAATTTCAAAATCGGTCTCGAATAATACCTCCATTCGCTTCTTCCACCAAGTGAATTCCCCTTAGATCTTTGGCGGATGAATGTTTGAGCCAGCCATTTTTGATGTAGAGCTTGTTGCGGTGGTTAGTCCGGTGACAAGCAACCTTGCTCTGATACCACTTGTTGGGGGACCGATTGGCCGGCTAGAGGGGGTGAATAGCCCTCGTTCGTTGGATGTCGTAATTTGCTCGTCTACAAAACATTAGTGCAAGCGGAATATGCAAATACAAATAAATAAAGACAAGCAAATAAACAATGAAAACAAATAATACAAAAATCGAGATGTAACGTGGTTCACGGCTACGCCGCTAATCCACTGTCCGATTCGTCCACGGTGAATCACTCCGCAATCTATCCACTAGATCTCTCCTTTGCACAAAGCTAGGTGGAGGTAACCTCTTTACAATCTCTCTTCTTACAATAGAATGGAAATAAAGCAAGTAAGAAGAGTGGAAGAACACTTAGAGCACTTTGGGAGCAAATTGGAGCATGAGCATTAGCCTCCCAAAGCCCCATCCCCTTCCTTTTTATAGAGGAAGAGGGTTTCTTCCCATTGACACAGGAGCAGTCGACAGATGCCCTCGATTAGTCGACTGGTCCTATAACCATTGCCCAATAATGACCACTTTCCACATTGGACTTCATCCAACGGTACTGGCATCAGTCGACTGATCCTACCATCAGTCGACTGATGCTCGATCAGTCGAGTGCTCAATGGAGTCGACTCCATTCTGTGCCCATGCACAGTGCCATCAGTCGACTGCCATTCCCTGGCAGTCGACTACTGTCGACATCAGTCGACTGCCAGTCCATGACAGTCGACTGCCAAGAACTAAACTGATCTTATACCAGTCGATCGAACCTTCGACTCAGAGAAGTCGACTGCCATGACATGGCAGTCGACTGGTGTCGGGAAAACTCATCTGACACTTGGCCAAATGGCCAAGTTTCACCTAAGAGCTACCCCTTCCCGGGTTATATTCGCTCACTCTCATCTCTCGGAGTCCCTCACCTTCGAAGTTCTCTTCCTTCGCGGCCACGTCCCTCGGCAGCATCAGGCGCATGACTCTGCAATGCTCCTTCGCATTTCTTGCCTCGAAGTCTACTTCCTCGGGCTTCACTCCAAGCTCCTCGTCCGGCGGTCCCTCGGATGCTCCAAGCGCACGACTTCCGCAAAGCTATCCTTCACCGACTGAAGGCACGAGTCATGAGATGTGAAACTTGCCACGGCTCCATGTGCGAATTACTAAGTCCTGCACGACTTCAACGCACATATCAAATCAACATAACAAACTAATTTAAACCCTTTGCCACACACATCAAAACCTTAACACGGCAAGAGATTTGTTAGGGCAATCTCTTGCCGTAATATGGTTTTGATGGTGTGGCAAAGGGTTTAAGTTAGTTTGATATGTTGATTTGATATGTGCGTTGAAGTCGCGTGACTTAATACTGCATAGAGCCGTGGCGAGTTTCACATCTCATGACTCGTGCCTTGAGTCGGTGAAGGATAGCTTTGCGGAAGTCGTGCGCTTGGAGCATCCGAGGGACCGCCGGACGAGAAGCTTGGAGTGAAGTCGGAGGAAGTAGACTTCGAGGCAAGAGACGCGAAGGAGCATTCGCAGCCGCGGATCGACGTGGCCGGCGAACGAGAACCGGCGGACTCCAAAATGAGTGAGCGATTGTAACCCGGGGAAGGGTAGCTCTTACTACAACGGTCGGGATCCGACGTGTTCGGAGGCCGTCGTAGTGACGGCAGTCGACTGCCAAGGGCGGTAGTCGACTGATGGCGGCCAACGGGAAGAAATCAGCCCTCTCTATAAAAAGAGAGGGTGTAAGCCTTTGAGAGGTTAATGCTCATGCTCCAAGTGATCTTCCTAGTGCCCCACAAGCTCTAAACTCTTCTTACTTGCTTTTACTCCATTCTATTTGTAAGAAGAGTGATCTTGATTGTAAAGGTTACCTCCACCTAGCTTGGTGCAAAGGAGAGACCATTTAGTGTATTGGTTAAGCGGAGTGATTCACCGAGGACAAATCGGGGACCGTGGATTAGCGGCGTAGCCGTGAACCACGTTACATTCTTTGTTAGCGTTTGTTTTCTCGTATTTCTATTTGCTTGTCTTTATTAGTCTTCCGCTTGCTCTAATTAGTTTTGTAGACGGGCAAATACCGGCATCCAAACGAAAAGGGCTATTCACCCCCCTCTAGCCGGCCGTACCGATCCCCTACAAGTGGTATCAGAGCCAAGGAAAGCTTGTCGAGGACTAACCGCCACAACAAGCAACATTCAAAATGGCCGGCTCAAACATCCACCCACCGAAGTTCGACGGCGAATTCTCTTGTTGGAAAAAGAGAATGGAGGTATTCTTCGAGACCGATTTTGATATTATGCTAATAATGGAAAATGGGTTCGAGTTGCCTAGGGATGAAAAGGGTGAACAAATCGAAAAATCACGATGGACTAAGAAGCAAAGAGAGGAGCACCTTGCGAACTCAAAGGCAAAACATCATCTTTTCAATGTGCTCCCCCAACAAGAGATCAACCAGATCGGAGAATGTGCTAGCGCCAAAGAGATGTGGGAGAAGCTTATAGAACTCCATGAAGGCACATCCGAGGCCAAGCTAGCAAGGAGAGACCTCCTCCGCTCCCAACTATCCAATATAAAACTAGAAAAGGGAGAAAAGGTAACCTCACTACACTCTAGGTTTAAAGAAATTTTAATTGGGCTAACAAGTGTAGGTGAGAAGCTATCAAACCGGGACATCCTCATGAAGGCTATAGATGCCTTTCCTCGGTCCTCAAAGTGGAGCTCCATGGTGGATTCGTTCTACATCTCCAAGAACTTGGAAGTAAGTACCTTGGAGGAATTTTTCTCAACAATGGAGCTCCACGAAACTAGGCTTGAAGGAATACAAGAGGAGCCTAGAATTCAACCCTCAAGAGGAGTAGCATTGTTGGCAAATAAGGGGAAGAAGAAGATGGAAATCCCCTCCTCCTCCGATGACGAAGCGTCTTCCTCCTCCTCCATGGATAGCACCGAAGAAGCCTATATGGTAAGGAGGGTAAGACGTGCATTTAAGAATTTTAGATTTGATAAATCTAATGATAGGAATAGAAGACCAAGGGGGAAGGTCATATGCTATAATTGCCAAGGAGAAGGGCACATAAGGGATAATTGTCCCCTCCTAAACAAAAGCAAAGAAGAAAAGAAAAAGAAGGAAGAAAAGAAGAAGAAAAAGGGGAGCAAGAAGAAAAAGGAAGAGGAGAAGAAGACAAAGGAAAAGGGAAAGGTCAAAGCCCTAAAGGCAAGGACTTGGGATGATCCATCCTCATCCTCTTCATCATCATCAGATGAGGAGAATGCCTTTGTCACCAATTTGGCCTTGATGGCCTTTGATGACTTGGATTGCTCTTCCTCCGAAAATGAAGGATCAAGCTCAAGAGGAGAGAGCTCAAGTGAAGGGGGAGCTTCTACATCCTCCTCATCCGAAGAAGAAGAAGAAGATATGGAAACTATGGTAACAAAAGCTTCTCCTAAGAAAATAGTTTCCATAATTTCTAGTTTAACTAAGGACTTATTTGGAATGAAAAAGAAAAATAAAAGCATGCTTAATCAAATTAAGGCTTTGGAATATAAGCTAGAAAATGCATGTTTAAATAATAATGATACCTCTTCTTGCCATGATGATGCATGCTCACATGATTATATGCCTTTGGATGTTAATGATGCATGCATAGAGGAAAATAGGGCATTAAGGGAAAAGGTAGATTATTTAACCAAAGCCCTAGAGAAATTCACAATTGGCTCCAACACGTTAAATATGATCTTAGGGAGCCAAAGAGCTAGTTTCAACAAGAAAGGCCTAGGATACAAAGAAAAGAAAAATGAAAAGGCCTATAAATGCCTAATAGCTAGGGGACAAGATAAAAAGAAGGTAATTGCTAAGAAATGGATCCCCAAGGAGTATTTAGTGAACCCAATAGGAAAGAATTTATTTTGGGTTCCAAAATCCATCCTTAAGGGTTAGAAAACCCCTAGGGTAGTCAACCATATGAACTTGACCTATATCATATTTTGGTTGACTTAGGATGACGGGACAACATTTTTTAGATAGTGTTGGGTGATGATAACGTGCCCATAAATAGGTAATAATGCTCAAATCATGTTGATTAATGTAATTTCTATGTATATGTGTAATCATGATTTATGATATTGGGCACGTCATCATGAGAAATAGGTTTAAATCATGCTTTAGGTGATAATTTGTTTATTATCATCATATAATACCTAATGCATGGTTATAAATTGATGAAAACATGCATTTAATGATCATAATGTGAAATTAAATCATATATGTCATTATGATCATGTAGGTTGTTAGGTTGATACTTAACCATGATAGAATTGCATGAATATATTGGTTAAGTATATACAAATACCCCCTAGGATGCATCTCACACTCACTATAGGCTAACTTGATTGCAAACTTAGCATGGGTGAGATATTAGGATGATACAAATGTCCACTAATGCCTATGGCATTTAGATGGTCATTTAAAGTATCAAAATAGCAATAATAGACCAATCATGGGAAAGGCTTATGTTTAATTCATAGACATATTGCCCAAAGATCATGGTTGGATATTTCATATGTTTTCAAAACAATTCCTTAATCTAAAATCTATGTATTCACGTTTTGGAACAATTCAAAGCAAGACTAGGTGTTAAAATGGATACTAACATGCTCAAAAACTAGTGGTTTTTTAAGTGTTTGGATTTTTGACAAATCTCGGAAAATATAATGTTTTTTCATGAAAAACTATTTTTACTTGATAGATATACTTAATAGAAATATGCTCCTCAAATTTCATGATTTTTTGAATTTTCTGGAATTTTTAATGCATTTCTGAAATTCGCCCAGAAAATCAGAATTTCGGAATCAATTGTGCCAGTCGACTGCCATACTGATAGCAGTCGACTGCTCACCTGAAAATCAGCCTGCAATTTTCTGATTTCAGATTTTATTCATGTTTTTGGTATTTTCCCTCCATTATACTTGATGCCATGAGCTTATAATTTAGTGTTAATCTTTTTGATGGTGTCAAAGGGGGAGAAATAATTTATGTTTAAGTTAATTATTTTAGGGGGAGAAATATATGATAGGGGGAGAAAATTTGCATAGAGAGTTTCATGGATTAAGGGGGAGTTGCATGTTGCTATATCATGTTTATCTTTACATGCTTTCTTACCTTAGAATTTATATCAAATGTTTTTACCTAACTTAAACGGATTGCCACACATCAAAAAGGGGGAGATTGTTAGGGCAATCTCTTGCCGTAATATGGTTTTGATGGTGTGGCAAAGGGTTTAAGTTAGTTTGATATGTTGATTTGATATGTGCGTTGAAGTCGTGCAGGACTTAGTAATTCGCACATAGAGCCGTGGCGAGTTTCACATCTCATGACTCGTGCCTTGAGTCGGTGAAGGATAGCTTTGCGGAAGTCGTGCGCTTGGAGCATCCGAGGGACCGCCGGACGAGAAGCTTGGAGTGAAGCCGGAGGAAGTAGACTTCGAGGCAAGAGACGCGAAGGAGCATTGCGAGCCGTCGCTGATCGCCAAGGGACGTGGCGAGAACGAAGAGAACTTCAGCGAGGACTCAGAAATGAGTGAGCGATTGTAACCCGGGAAGGGTAGCTCTTAGGTGAAACTTGGCCATTGGGCGATGTCGGATCGGTTTTTCGACACCGGTCATTGCCATGTCATGGCGATCATTGCTCCGAAATCGAGTGAGTTCGGCCCGGTATACGATTGATTGGATTGTGCCAGCGATCAGCCGCCATCGTCGGCGATCGGCCCGCCCCATCGATCGGCCGCTAAGCGGCAGATCGGTCAATAGGTTCGACCCGCCAGCCGTTCGGCCCATAGGCGTCGACTACGAGGCCCGATCGGCCATGAGGTCCATCGATCCTTTGAGAGGTTAATGCTCATGCTCCAAGTGATCTTCCTAGTGCCCCACAAGCTCTAAACTCTTCTTACTTGCTTTTACTCCATTCTATTTGTAAGAAGAGTGATCTTGATTGTAAAGGTTACCTCCACCTAGCTTGGTGCAAAGGAGAGACCATTTAGTGGATTGGTTAAGCGGAGTGATTCACTGAGGACGAATCGGGGACCGTGGATTAGCGGCGTAGCCGTGAACCACGTTACATTCTTTGTTAGCGTTTGTTTTCTCATATTTCTATTTGCTTGTCTTTATTAGTCTTCCGCTTGCGCTAATTAGTTTTTTAGACGAGCAAATACCGGCATCCAAACGAAAAGGGCTATTCACCCCCCTCTAGCCGGCCGTACCGATCCCCTACAAGATTGCCCTAACACATTATAGATAACATTGTGTGTGGTGTCACACGGGAGATCATGTTATAGGCTCCTTGTAAAGTATAAGTAAAGGCTCACAACCGAGATGGCTTTGGACAAACTATCGGAATGATTGTAGTGTGATTTTTTATTGGTTTGTCTTGACCATAGAATCACACTAGTGCACTTTATGTGTATTGAGAAGGACCGACATAGAGGTGATTCGATTTATTGTTGACTACATAATCGAATCGGACCTCAGATATTATTTTGTACATGCTCTTAATCCTGATATAATAACGGGCACATATACTTAGTAGTCATCTCTTTGATTTACCAATGGGCGAGATTTATAGATTAAATCAAGTAAGTTGGGAGATGATATTATTTATATGGTGTGTCGTTGATTATAGGAGAAAACCGTGTCCTATATATTAGGATGATGTTGTCCCCTTGAGGAGCTCATAAGGTTCATCATGTAAACCCTGCAGGTGGACTTGGTCCGGCATGATGAAAAGGTTGAGTGGTACTACTCATGGAGTTAGATGTTGATTAATTAATGGTCAGTAAATTAATTAATCGACGGACATTCGAGATCTTAAACACGGGGAGAAAATGTACAAATAATATATGGAGCTCATATTATCATATGGGGGTTGGTGAGGTAGATCAATGATAATCCTTTAGTGGATTGGATTATCATTAGTTGATCGGACTTTATGTGGGCTTGATCCATGAGTGCCCAAGATCCAACTCCTCCTCATGGTCCCTCATGTAGCCTATTAACACCTCATGAAGCTTAGATCCAATGGATAGAAACAAAACTCTACATCCAATGGTAGAAATTAAATCTCTAGATCCGACGGTTGAGATTGAATCTCTAGATCCGACGGTTGAGATTAAATCCCTAGAACCAATGGAGGAGATTAAATCATGGCTTATCCCTAACTCTATAAAAGGAGGGAAAGGGGTGGGCGGCAACTCAATGAGTCCTAATTGATATAGGATTAGGGTTTTGAGGCTTAGGGGTTTGGAGGCTTAGGCGGCACCAAATAAGGATGTTTTTCCTTTCTTCTTCCTCCTCCATTAGCCGGTGTCCAACACCTTTTCCAGCCCTTGGCCGGCGGCCAAAAGACTCTCTTCTCTTCTCCTTGATTGGTGGAAACAAGACTTAGGGGTTTTCCTTGGTGTCTTGGCCGGTTTCCATCATTATCCCCTTCTCCTTGTTGGCTGGCGGCAAGGTTTCCCTTGGTTGCTTGTTGGTTGGCTATAGGAAGGAGAAGAACCTTGTTTCTATTCTTCCTCTTGCTTTGGAAGAGCAAGGAAGGAATATTTGCAATATAGGAGCTTCGACTTTTGGTAGATCATCGGCCACACGACATCCGAAAAGAGGAAGGTCATACATTAGAAGATCGAGAGGTATACCTATTCTTCGATCTTCTTTGTAACATGTTTGTTTTTGTTTTTCAATTATGAGCATGTAATAATCTGTTTGTGGCTAAATAATACTTGGATCCCGATCATAAATACAAAAGTCGGCGATCCGTACATCGTCTATTCCGCGGCTACTTGTAGAATAGAGGATGGTTGCTTGAATAACGAGTTTGTTCAAGTGACATCTCTAAACGAATAACACGACGATGACTTGGTTGTTTTGGCAATCCCTTTTGTCTAGGATTAATTTTTTTTAATCCCGGGTGATCGAAGGGATCGCCATGATCAAGCAACCGAGGCATTGTGGGAAGCGAAGTTTCCCCTCACGGACTCGATAAGCAAAACCCTTCACAATAGACATTGATGAGATACATGGTGAAGCACCACAACTGATAACTCATAGGGTGCATTTGGTTAGGGGTTTTTGTTGATAACCTTGTTAGGTTATCAACAAAAATCTTGTTTGGTTTAGGTTATAAACAATTACCTGGTAATTAATCATTACCAAGTTATGAACAAAAACCTTTTTAAGGGGAATTGGAAAACCTTAGAGAACCAAGGTTTTTGTTGATTCCCGGGGTTAAGGAAACTTTTTTCCAATATTACCCCAAGCAATATATTAATTGACAATTTGTCAAAACTCAATTGATTTGTCGTTCGTCATCGGTTGTCGCCGCTCGCCGCCTTGCTCGCCGTCATCGTCGCCGCCACCGCCGCCACCGCCGCCGCCATCGCTCGCCGCCACCGCCGCGCCCGATGCCCACTGCGCCGCGGCTGCCGCGCCGCCCTTGATGCCGCCGCTGCCGCCCGCCGGTGCCGCCCGCCGGCCATTCGACCACGTGCCATTGCCGATCATTGCCGCCGCCGTTGCCATTGCCGTCGACCCGCCGCCACTACTCGTCGCCACCGTCGGCTATCAGTCGTCGCTATCGCCGTCGCCATTGTCGGCCGTCGCCGCTGCCCCTTGCCGACCCGCCGCCATCCGCCGTGCCGTCGCCCGCCATCGCCGCCATTAGCAAAGACAAAGGATAATTTAGTAAAATATTAAACTAAGTTATATATTAAAACCTCCAACCAAACAAGGTTTTTATCTAAGGTTATACTTTATTCCAAGGTTATATTTTATTCTCTGGTAATCACATAACTAAGGTTATGTATGATTACTTGAACCAAACGCACCCTTAGTGATAAGCCATCGACTGGACCTATTGTGACAACACATATTCGTAGATCTGGTAGAACACACAACATTCCTGAGAGATATGGATTTCTCGTAAGTGAATCGAACGACGTGTTACTCATTGATGATGAGGAGCCTACCAGTTATGAAGATGTTCTGAAAAGTTCAGAAAGGGATAAATGGCTTAACGTCATGAAGTTAGAAATGAATTCCATGTATGAAAATAAAGTTTGGAACTTGGTTGACCCACCTGAAGGCATAAAGCCTATAGGGTGCAAGTGGGTTTTCAAGAAGAAAACCGACATGGATGATAATGTCATTACCTATAAGGCTAGAATGGTGGCGAAAGAATATCGTCAAAATCAAGGTGTTGATTATGACGAGACCTATTCACCTGTTGCTATGCTTAAATCCATTCGGATGCTCCTAGCCATAGCAGCTCATTATGATTATGAGATATGACAGATGGATATGAAAATAACTTTCCATAATGGAAACCTACTCGAGAGCATGTATGTGATACAACCTGAGGGTTTCATATCGGTTGATAAAACAAAAGTATGCAAATTGCGACTATCCATATATGGATTGAAGCAAACATCCAGGAGCTAGAATATCCATTTTGATGAGACAATCTAAAGGATTGATTTATCACAAAATCTGGACGAACCTTGTGTGTACAAGAAGGTTAGTGGGAGTGTAGTTGTGTTCCTAATATTGTATGTCGATGACATATTACTTATATGAAACGATGTTTCTATCTTATAGTTAGTTAAAATTTGATTGTCCAAGACGTTCTCCATGAAAGACCTACGAGAAGCAACCTACATCCTCGGGATTAAAATCTATAGGGATAGATCGAATCAATTGCTTGGTATTTCACAGTCTATATATATAGACCGAGTGCTAAAGAGGTTTAGCATGTTAGAATCCAAAAAAGGTTTCCTTCCCATCAGGCATGGGATACACCTTTCCAAGTCTATGTGTCTATGCACAGAAGACGAGAGGATTTGCATGAGTAAGATTACTTATGCATCCACAATAGGATCTATTATGTATGTTATGTTATGTACGAGGCCCGATATATCGTATGCTCTAAGTGTCACGAACAGATACTAGTCTGATCCAGGAATGGATCATTGGGCGACTATTAAGACGATCCTTAAGTACTTAAGAACAACTAAGGATGTGTTCCTAATATATGGAGAAGGAGACATGGTAATACGCGGGTATATGGATGCCAGCTTTCAGACAGACAAGGATGATTCCATGTCTCAGTCTGGTTACGTATTTACCTTAAATGGAGGCGCAATAAGTTGGAAAGGTTCCAAGCAAGACACCGTAGTGGATTCTACCACAATTGAAGAATACATTGTAGCTTTGGAAGCAGCAAAGGAAGCGGTTTGGATCGAGAAGTTTGTCTTTGAACTTGATGTGGTCTCATCAATGATCTAAACATATGCTTCGCCGCTATCATTTGATCAGAGAGATCATAAGTAGGATGGAAATAAAATCAAGAAGATTCCCACTGAAAGGAACTTAGCGGACCCTTTAACTAAGGCCTTGCCTCAAAGTAAGTTTGAGGGCCATGTTAGGGCTTATGGTATTGGATACTATGGCGATTGGCATTAGGCCAAGCGGGAGTTTGTTAGTTATATATGAGAGGTGACCTAAGGTAATTGCCTTATGTTTAAACCATTTATATGATAAATGAAGATTCACTATTTGAGTATACATGTTTCCATGTATTTGATTAGATCTTAAACTCATTTACTGAATATCCACAATACGATTCACACCATGAGAGAATTTGTTATTGGATCACAACTAATGAGTATCTCTACATGAGTAATTGTGATGTATTAGAATTATCCCTAGTCGATGAATTGATGGATTTGGCCACCATCAATTATGTCGAGACTAGCACAAGGTATACTCTTTGGTGTATCCAAGCAGCTGATTCTCACTGGCTAGAGACATTGTAATATCTCGAGTTAATCGTGGATGCTAGTTATGGTAACTAGTTCATTGGAGTGACTAGCTGTAAGATTTCATATGGTTCTCTACATATATGAATATGTCAATGAAGTGCATACTGCAGCTTAAGTGTGATGTTCCTTTAACTTGCGGTATTCAAGTCATCTTGGTCATGAAGACTTATGCTTTGACATCTTAAGCAAGCATCTTTGAGGAGATGTGGACTCAGAAAGATAGGGTATAAGTCGAAGTGGCCAAAGGTGTTTGAATAGCCTATAAAGGATTTACCACTCCTTGCGAGGAGATGTATACACATGGCCTCTCGTCAAAGTGTTACTAAAGTCTTTGGCCAAAGCACTACTTGTTTAGAATAAGATACTCTTGGATACATCTATAGTAACTAGAATCCGTAGGATGAGGAAATGATACTTGGGCTAAGTGTGACATAGTAGTGGAAAACCATATCTTGAACCAAGTGGGTATAGGGTTGTTGGGTGATATTCAAGACCTATTTACAAAAATGGGGTGGGAAGAGATGATGGGAATAAGGCACCCAATCTACCTTGGATAGTTCTAGAATTTTTAAGTTCCTTAGAGGCGGAAATTTTAACGGGTAGAGAGAGCGAGGAGGGTAGGATAACTTTTTGGCTTTTTAACATTGAGCATGAGTGGTCCCTTCACCAATGGAACTCATGTTTTTTTTATTTACAAGTGGTTTCTAAGAAATTGGCACCAACTAATCCACTTGGCTGGCCAACCCCGCCCCAAGGCCTTCAACGAGAGTCCCCACAGTCGCCAAGGGTAAATCAGGAGGACGCACTAGCACCTGCAGCCCGACTCGGACAGATGTCCCTCCTCAGAGCCAATCAGCGCAATTACTGCACACCCCAGGCATTAAACCCAGCGGGATGCGCCCCGGAGGAATCGAACCCTAGATAGCTGCGAAGAGAAGAACTGTGGTTACCAGTGCGCCACACCCCTGGGGGCATAAATAAAATATTGGGAATGAAACTCATGCTTTGGCTTGCCGGGTGGGGGAGAGAGAAGACTCCCTATTGGGTTCAACTCTCAGATAGTTTGGACTGAGTTGACGGGGGAGCACGCTTATAACCCATCTAGGGCCAAAGCGTCGCGCCTCCAAAACCCCATTTTCCGATACCTCCACCGCATCATGGTCAGTACTATATTTTGTCATGGGGAGAGTGATGGTGTAGTTAGGGCTAGCGAGTTGCTTTTCCTCTGGGACATGCTACAAAAAAGGAGTAGCATCGATGTAGGGTCCAACTTCATCAGACACTTAGTGAAGATGGGCAAAGAAGCACGAGGAGAGATTAATGTGGGAGGCCTACTTACCCACATTTGTTATAGGATGGGGTACGATTACACTACATTAGAGAGTATAGAGGGAAGCCCTAGGATTGACATAGGAGTGTGCATGGCCATAAAGATGATTGTGAGAGAAGGAGGCTCCTTATGCTTTGTAAGGAAAAATATGATGGCCCTTAGGCTCCCCGACCCTGATCGTACCACCATCAATACACGCACCAATTGGCGCTTGGACCTGATAGTGGAGTCCCCTCCATATGAGGGACCCTCCACATCGGCGCCCATATCTTCACCTTTATATCACTCTCCCTCTAGTCCACACATGCATGGAAGCCCACCTAGTCCACGCCGACATGAGCCTGCACCTGCACCATCACCTTTTTCTACTTTTGAGCAGGATACAGGTATGTCGACTTATGATTTCTCGGAGTTTCGATCGTGCCTCGACAACATTTACATTGAGCAGCAGACGTAAAGGCAGCGATGGGAGGAGCAGAGCACCTACTAGCAGGCGGAGTTCCAAGGATTCCGGGAGCATTTCCAGTGGGCTGAGGAGTTCTACGATGAGGCCCGCATATACTTCTAGGAGGAGGCTTCTCGTCGCCAGGATGAGGCCGCCTACCGTAGAGAGATGCGACAACACATGCATGCCCAGCAGGCGCAGTGGGCTAGGGAGGAGGAGCACGAAGCATCTGCTGCATCCACTAGCTCCTAGATTGACCACATGTACATGTGGCATCCGCGGCTCATTAGTAGGTTCTCCCAGGATCCAGAGATGCCCAAGCTCCCAGATTTTCCACCTCGTCCACCATACTAGAGGTATATTTTCATTTAAGTCTGGGGGGGAAACCCCAGAGTTTATTTTCTTTTGTTTCATAGCAGTAGTTTCTTTTTTGGTATTTTCATTCATTTATTCATGCATGGGTTGTTGAGCTTCTTTCAGTACTTAGTTTTTGTTATCTATAAAGCTGCCTCAGTAGTATTTATAAAAAAGTTGCTTACATGAGTTGTTCCCATAGGTAGCTTAACTTCATTTATCTCATGGTATTTTATTTTATTTGCTTTAATGAATGTTCTAGACTTTCACTGGTTAGCTTTATTTCTTTACACTTACACATGTTGAACAATCTGAAGGGGATAATCTAGTACATACCTAGTTATGATTCATCTCAGTAGTCTAGTACTTTGGAATCCATAAGTAACTCTAGGTTTAGCATTTTAGTTACTGGAGATGCTCGGATTGTGTAAGCCCATTTGGAAAAATCAAAATCCCAGTGAGAAGAAAAAAAAGAGAAAGAGAAAAGGATGAAAAAGAAAACAAGAAAAAAAAGAGAGAGTAGAGAGAGATAGAAGATTATGAGGAATAAAAAAATAGTTGTCGTGTGTAGATACCAGTCAGATCCAAGTGAGCATCACTGGATAGCAGTCAAGAATATTCTTAAGTACTTGAGAAGGACTAAAAAATATTTCTTGATATTTGGAGGCGATGAGGAGCTAGCTGTAAAGGGTCACAGCGATGCCAGCTTCCAAACTGACCAGGATGATTATAGATCACAGTCAGGGTTCGTGTTTTGCTTAAATGGTGGCGCTGTGAGCTGGAAGAGTTCGAAGTAGGACACAGTCGATTCTACAAGCGGTTTAGTATATTCTTTGCATCAGAGGAAGCAAAGGAGGCAGTTTGGATTCGCAAGTTCATTACTGAGCTTGGGGTGGTTCCTAGCATAGCAAATCCCATAGAGCTCTATTGTGACAACAATGGAGCGATTGCACAGGCTAAGGAACCTCGCTCACACCAGTAGACCAAACATATACTACGGTGCTTCAATCTCATTCGAGAGATTATCGATAGAGGAGATGTGAAGATTTGTAGAGTATCCACTCAGGCTAACATCGCAGATCCCTTGACCAAGGCTTTGGCACAGAAAAAACATGAAGGTCACACTAGGTCATTGGGTATTAGATACTATGGTGATTGACACTATTGCTAGTGGAAGATTGTTAGTGAAAGCCCTAGAGCCAATCATGTGATGATTGTTGTATGGACTTTATTGTATCATATTCCTATTTATAAAGGCATGGTTATTATATTTACTTGTATTGGTGCCAAATAAACTAAGGATAATAACGTCCTTGAGTAGAAGGTTCTTATCTATATCAATCGATTGGTTGAATCAATAATGAGATGATATAGAGAACACTACTCTTAATCATTCCTAGTCAAGTATTAATGTTCAGGGACAATGTTAATGCATAGAGACTAGCATGTTGGTCAACTCTATGACTTTATCTCACAAGTCATGGATATGAGATATCAAGTTGACACATGGGTATGCATTAGAGAATGTATACTGAATGACCCGCCATGAGAAAGTATCATGGACCATTATATGAGTGTCATATACTTTCTCATGTGACTATTAGTATGACTATTAGTCCTTGGACTTGAAGTCACCATTGTTCCCTACATAAGGAGTTGCATACTTTAGCTTCGTCAAACGTCACTCGTAAATGGTTGGACTATAAAGATGATTACTGGGTATGTAACAAATTATGAGGAGGGATGTGAGTGATGTAGATGAGATCTATCCCTCCTATATGATGGGAGTGACATCGTTATTCTTGATAGAGTGAGACCACGAAGTGCATGGCCATGCCCAAATGAGTCAATATGAGATATTGAACTCATTTGATTAGAGTGAGTCTACTTGGAGTTCAAGATATAGATCGTACCGAGGATGACACAGTCTATGCCTCAATTGGTCAATTTAGATGTCAAGGATAGAGGGAAATTGTCACATATTGTGAGAGTCACAATTAGTAGTCACAAAGGTGATGTTGGAGCTCAACATTCTTGTAACTTGGGTAGCAATGATTTGTTGCTAGATACCGCTCATTGCTTATGTTCCTAAATCGGTTTAGGAGCATTGCAAACGTTACTAGAACCTATAGGGTCACATATAAAGGGCAATTATATGGAGATTAGGATCATATGATGAACCATGAGGATTAGGTTCATGGGATGAACCAAATTGGATTAAGAGTAATCCAAATTTGACTAATTGAGTTAGACTCAATTTGATTCAAGTGTTGAATGAGTCTAATTTAGATTTGATTCATTAAGTCAATTTAAATTAATGAATAGAGATTCATTAAATTAAATTGACTTGAATCAAGTGGTTAGATTTGATTAACCATGGGAGATAAGAGGTCAAGTTTGACTTGACTTGAGAGGGAAGATGAATGGTAAATTTTGACTTGACCAATTGCCATGTCATGGTGAAATGGCATGGGGGCCGGCCAATGATGGTGTTCCACATCATCATGGACTTATCATGGGGTGCCACCTCATGAAGGAGACCAAGATCCATTGGCTCTTGGAGTAACATTCATTCATGTAACCCCCACCCAAATAAGTGGCCGGCCACTTTTCTTGATGGTGTGACGTTATATGGTGAGTAACTCCATATTCTTCTTCCTTGCTCTTCCTCAAGCTCTATCCCTCATCCTTTTTTGGCTGAAACTTCCAAGGAGTCCTAGCACACTCTAGGTTGATTTTCTCCACCATTTGTTCGTGTGGATACCAATAGAGGAGTGTACACTTGACACTCTTGAGTTCCGGTAAAGCATTTGAATGAGCGGGATAAGCGAAGGGCGTCGCTACGAGGGTAATGCTCGAATCATATAGATCTATTGTAGGTCTAGGTTTTCCATAACACATACATGTAGTTTTTATTTTTTATATCTTCGCACGGATCCGTGGTCGGGCTTCTGAGGTTTCCGCAATGCAAAAAGCGGTTTTTGTGGCTCAGAAAGTCCAACAAAACCCTTGTCGACTGGAGTACTTCAAGTTTGATCAATTCATACTTGAAGTCTGTTGGGTTTCCGGCACCGCGGCGTGTGTGTATTCGATCATGTTTCGTAAACATGAGCACAGCGGAAGCAATTAAAATTAATAAATCTATATTTATTACAACACACAAAACACACGCATGCTATTACAACAAGTGTAGACATAACCGTAAATTAAAATTTACAATAAAAAGAAATTAAACTACGTTATACCTTCCGTATGACGTGTAGCGGGAACGGCATCAACCGGAACAATCCTCGTAAGAATCGTCTCTATCCGTATCCACGCCGAGCTCCTCGGGATGACTTCGCTAAGTCACGAGCTTCGTCTTCGTACGGGTTACTAGCCTCGTGTTGAAGACGACGTGATCGAGAGATGATCACGATCCGAATCCAAATTCGGATCCTAAACCAAGTTCTCAAAACTCGCTTCTCCGGAGAGGTATTCGTCAACCAATTGACGAATCCTTCGTCCTCCACCTCAGAGGATTACCGGAGATCAAATCCCCGGTAAGTTAGCCGCTGTCGGAGCACTAACCGTCGTCAAACGCGGCTCCGAAGGAGGAGAAGCTGTCCAGAAAACTGGACAGCTTGGTGGAGGATAGGCGCCGGCCAAAACAAGGAGAGAAAAAGCTCACCTTGATGCCGAACCTATAGGAGATCACCGAGGGTCGCGAGGGTCGCCGGAGGTTCACCGGCTGAAGCTTGGTCGCGGCAAGGAGCTGACGGCAGCACAATCAAGCGGGCGGCAAGGAGGTTGGCGGCACAACCAGGTTGGGCGGCAACTCCTTGGAGGCTAGGGTTTTGATTGATTAGTTAGGGTTTAACAATCCCTTAAGCCCACTTTTATAGAGAACTAATTCTCTTAATGGTTAATGGATCATATCCATAAAGCCCGTTAATCCGCTCCATTAAGATAAGTTAAAATAAACCCAACCATGATGGTTTATTTTAAGTTAAAACGAACCGAACCAACTTTTGGTTCATTCGTTTAAAATAAACCAAACCCTTTGGTTTATTCTCATCCATTGGATTAGAACCAAACCATTTTGGTCCATCCATTATGTCTTCATAAGACACGGCCCATCCACGCTTCCATTGCGACTGAAACAATTTCATGCTCGCTTTATGTTTGGTCCAACCAAACATAGTTTCTCTCGATGCGAGAATCCCATTCTCAAGCTCGTTTTAAATCCTTTGGATTACACTCGTTGTCGTGTGACCAAATAGGTTCTCGGTTTATGTTGGCCGTCTATAATTAACCATTAATTATAGAGCGATCATGAGTGGCACCTAGTAGTACATCATGATCCCCAATTAAGAAAAGATCAGCGTTGATCGAACTATTTACGAAACCCTTGATGGCTCGAATGAATCGTGCCCCATTCCCTTCACTCATCTTATACCCACTTGGTCGGACATGGTCTATTGTGCGATCCCACTAGGTGACTACGTCACACCTAGCCCAAGTATCATTTCCTCGTCCTCAGTTCTAGTTACTCCACATGTATCGAAGAGTACCTTACTCTAAACATGTAATGCTTTGGCCAAAGACTTTAGTAACAATCCGACGAGAGGCCATGGGTATACTTCTCCTCGCAAGGAGTGGTGAATCCTTTATAGGCTATTCAAACACCTTCGATCACTTCGACTTATACCCAATCATCCCGGGTCCACATCTCCTTAGAGATGTTTGCTTAAGATGTCAAAGCATAAGTCTCCATGATCAAGATGACTTGAATACCGCAAGTCAAAGGAACATCGCACTTAAGCCACGGTAAGAACTTCATTGACATATCTATATATGCAGAGAACCATATGAAGTCTTACGGTTGGTCACTCCAATGAACTAGTTACCATAACTAGCATCCACGATTAACTCCGGACATCACTATGTCTCGGCCCGGTGAGAATCAATGCTTGGATACACCAAGGAGTATACCTCGTGCTAGTCTCGTGTCCAAATCCATCAATTCATCTAGGATAATTCTGATACATCACAATTACACATGTAGAGATACTCACTAGTTGTGATCCAATCACAAATTCTCTCATGCTGTGAATCGTATCGTGGACATTCAGTAAATGAGTTTAAGATCCAATCAAATACATAAAACATGTATACTCAAATAGTGAATCTTCATTTATCATATAAATGGTTCATACATAAGGCGATTGCCTTAGGACATCTCTCATATATTACTAACAGACTCCCACTTGGCCTAATGCCAATCGCTATGGTATCCAATACCATAAGCTCTAACATGACCCTCAAACTTACTTTGAGGTAATGCTTTAGTCAAAGGATCCGCTAAGTTCCTTTCAGTGGGAATTTTCTCGATTTGTATTTCGTTCCTACTGATGATCTCTCTGATAAGATGATAGCGGTGAAGCACATGTTTGGATCATTGATGAGACCACATCAAGTTCAGAGATGAACTTCTTGATCCAAACCGCTTCCTTTGCTGCTTCCAAAGCTGCAATGTATTCTGCCTTAGTGGCAGAATCCGCTATAGTGTCAAGCTTGGAACCTTTCCAACTTATTGCGCCTCCATTCCAGGTGAATACATACCCAGACAAAGACATGGAATCATCCTTGTCTGTCTGGAGCTGGCATCCGTATACCCACGTATCACCATGTACCCTTCTCCATATATTAGGAACACATCCTTAGTTCTTCTCAAGTACTTAAGGATCGTCTTAACAGCCGCCCAATGATCCATTCCTGGATCGGATTGGTATCGTACATAACATAGCATACATGATAGATTCTATTGCGGATGCATAGGGAATCTTACTCATGCAAATCCTCTCGTCTTCTGTGCGTGGACACATAGACTTCGAAAGGTGTTCCCCATGCCTGATGGGTGGATAACCTTTCTTGGATTCCGACATGCTAAACCTCTTTAGCACTCGGTCTATATATGTAGACTGCGAAAGACCAAGCAACCGTTTCGATCTATCTCTATAGATCTTAATCCCAAGGATGTAGGTTGCTTCTCCCAGGTCTTTCATGGAGAATGTCTTGGATAACCAAACCTTAACTGACTGTAAGATTGACACATCGTTTCCTATAAGTAATATGTCATCGACATACAATACTAGGAACACGACTGCACTCCCACTAACCTTCTTGTACACACAAGGTTCGTCTGGATTTTGTGAGAAATCAAACTTTTTGATCGTCTCATCAAAATGGATATTCCAGCTCCTGGATGCTTGCTTCAATCCATAAATGGATCATCGCAATTTGCATACCTTGGTTTTATCAACCGATGTGAAACCCTCAGGCTGTATCATATACACGTCCTCGAGCAGGTTTCCATTAAGGAAAGATTTTTTCACATCCATCTGCCATATCTCATAATCATAATGAGCCGCTATGGCCAGGAGCATCCGAATGGATTTAAGCATAGCTACAGGCGAATAGGTTTCGTCATAATCAACACCTTGCTTTTGACGATATCCTTTCGCCACCAATCTAGCCTTTTAGGTAATCACATTACCATCCATGTCGGTTTTCTTCTTGAAAACCCACTTGCACCCTATAGGCTTTATGCCTTCAGGTGGGTCAACCAAGTTCCAAACTTGGTTTTTGTACATGGAATCCATTTCCGACTTCATGGCACCAAGCCACTTATCCCTTTCTGAACTTGTCAGCACTTCTTCATAATTGGTAGGCTCCTCATCATCAATGAGTAACACGTCATTCGATTCACTTACGAGAAATCCAAATCTCTCAGGAATATTGCGTGTTCTACCAGATCTACGAAGATGTGGTGTTACAATAGGTCCAGCCGATTGCTCATCACTATGAGTTGCCGTCATTGTGCTTCACCAGTATCTCATTAATGTCTATTTGAGTCTCTCGAGCCTCCTCAAGCTCGGCGACACTCCCCATTGTTTTCTTGCAAGAGAAACTCTTTCTCTAGAAACACATGCCTTGAAACAAACACCTTTTGTTCCACGGGATGATAGAATTAGTAACCCCTTGTTTCCTTAGGGTATCAATAAATAGACATTTATCGGACTTAGCATCCAATTTATGCGATCTGATCCGCTTCACATAAGCGAGACAACCCCATATCTTCAAGTAAGATACATGAGGTTTCTTACTAGCCCATATCTCATATGGAGTAGTTGAGACTACCTTAGTAGGCATTACATTTAACAAGTAAACAGTATGCGAAGTGCATAACCCCAAAAGGACTTGGGAAGAGTCGCATGATTCATCATTGGACTGACCATGTCCAACAAGGTCGATTCGCCTCTCGGATACACCATTATCTTTGTGGTGTATAGGGCGGAGTCCATTGAGACAATATGCCATTGTCTCTTAGATAATCAAGAAACTCTTGACTTAAGTATTCACCACCTCGATCCGATCGAAGTATTTTAATACTTTTGTCATGTTGTTTCTCTACTTCATTTCTGAATTCTTTGAACCTTTCAAAGGCTTCAGACTTGTGTTTCATCAGGAACACATACCCAAACCGTGAGTGATCATCGGTGAAGGTAATGAAGTAGCTATAGCCTCCTAAAGCTTGAGTTGACATAGGTCCACATACATCAGTATGTACTAGACCTAGTAACTCTCCCACTCGTTCACCTTTTCCAGTAAAAGGTAACTTAGTCATCTTGCCTTTTAAGCATGATTCGCATGTATCGTATGAATCCAATTCAAACGATTCCAGAATTCCACATCAGTGTAATTCGGACATGCGTTTCTTGCTTATATGGCCAAGACGACAATGCCACATATAGGAGTCTATGTGATTATCCTTTCGAGCACGCGTGTTGCTCGCTTCGATATTGAAAATGTCACTGGATACGTCCAACGTATAAACACCATTGCTTAAAGTTCCAGTCCCATAAAGAACCCCATTCAAAGTTATGTAACAACAATTGTTACTAAACGTCAAATGGAAACCATTTCTATTTAGACAAGAAATAGAAATGATGTTCTTTATCAACGAAGGAACATAAAAGCAATTGTCCAGTTCTAAGACAAGTCCTACAGGGAGTTCCAACAAATACGTTCCGATGGCGAGTGCAGCAACCGTTGCTCCATTCCCAACACGTAAATTTGACTCTCCCCTTGGCGAGTCTTCTTCTATTCCTTAGCCCATGTATGTCATTACATATATGTGAGCCACACCCAGTATCAAATACCCAAGTGTCTGAGGAAATAGAATGACAATCAATAAAGAAGATTTCTGAAGAAGATGGGGCATCCGATGCCTTATCCTTCTTCATGGACTCAAGATAAATCTTGCACTTTCTTCGCCAATGGATCTCCTTGCCATAATGATGGCAAGTTTCCTTTTGTGCTAGTTCTACCTTCTTAGCCCTTCTCTTCTTTCCCTTCTGCTGTTCCTTTGACTTCCTCTTAGAACCTTTCTTCGAGGAATCAACTAACAGCACCGTCCCCTGCTCATGCTTCTCAGAAGACTCCACAGTCTTCAGCATATTGAGCAGTACCACAGATGAACCTCCTAGCATCTTAGAGGTGAAGAGGAGCTTTGAGACTTCGAACCTTTCGAATCTCACTTGCTCATCAACCAACTCACAAAGATGAAGGACTACGATATGAACATCCATATGCTCATGCTGCTTTCGTAGCTTGGGTTCCATCGCGGCTAGCATGATGCAACTCACCATTTCAGAATCATTCACATGTTTCTGATAGGCCAACAATTGGTCCAGAGTTGCATTGTCACTAGACAAAGCAGAGGAAGAGGACATTTGCAAGCTTTTCAACCTTGAGAACAATTCTCAAGCTTCTAAGCCAGTCCATGAAGCTCGGCCCAGTCAATTTATTCGAATCCAAAATTGAACGCAAATTCAAACACATCATGATCAATATATTAACATAGAAATACAAAACGAGCATATATGAGAAAGATGATTTTCAAAATGCATCAATATACATTTATAAATCCCATTCATTTTTTCGAATTTCAAAAACCCCAAAATCACTTCGGGAGATCGTAGGTCCATCTTCGAATGGGCTGATATCCATCATAGATAAGAACAACCTTGGAGTGAGTCCAACAAGCCATTCTTAGCTATGATGGTGGGTATCAAGTATACCGATTACATATCATGTATATGTAACTATCACAATGTGCTATCAACTAATTGAATGTTTACACATACATTGGGTTGTCAACACATTAACAAGTATGCATCATATGCATAGCACCCAACTTCACCTCTCTTCACATCGACCTTGGAGTGAGTCCAACAAATCGATGCTCCAAGTTAAAGCCGACCCATTAATCACGAAATAGTTTTAATATGGTTAGAGCGCATTCAACCAATTAGCCAGGCTTGGAGTGAGTCCAACAACCCAAACTAACGATTGACCTCTGACTCTTACCATATTAGAGTTAAACTATTCCAATGATTTGAACATGTTCAGGTTCGAGCCGGGCTTGGAGTGAGTCCAACAACCCAAACAAGAAACAGAACTCTGGTTCTAACCATATTAATGGAAGGTGTAGGCTTTAATATTGAGTTAGGGTTTTATGTCTCATCCTCTTTGCATGCAAATAACTATTATCTACATGGCATACATCTACATGTCACGACACGCATGGCATAATGTTATGCATCTAATGCAATTACATGGCATACAATTATGTCATGTATATATTTCCTTATATGTCATAACTATTTATGGAAATAAAATATGTTTAAGATTTGATTCTCCAAATCAAATCATAATAAAATTAGGAAACAAATTTCCAAATCTAATCACATATTTTATTCATGGAATTATTTGATTAAGGAAAATCTATTTAGGAAACCAATTTCCTAAATGATTAAAACTACTTATGGAAATAAAATATTTTAAGATTTGATTTCCCAAATCAAATCATGATTAAATTAGGAAACAAATTTCCAGAATCTAATCAAATATTTTATTTATGGAAAATATCAATTTCCATAAATACTTCCAACTTTCCAAAAGTGGAAGATTTCCATAAATACTTCTAGACTTTCCAAAATTGAAAAATTTCCATAAATACTTCTAAATTTCCAAAATTTAGAAAACTTCCAGAAATACATTATGACTATCGCAAAACCATTTTTACGATTATGTTGAAACACAACCTGGGCTCTGATACCACTGTTGGGTTTCCGGCACCGCGGCGTGTGTGTGTTCGATCATGTTTCGTAAACATGAGCACAGCGGAAGCAATTAAAATTAATAAATCTATATTTATTACAACACACACAACACACGCATGCTATTACAACAAGTGTAGACATAACCGTAAATTAAAATTTGCAATAAAAGGAAATTAAACTACGTTATACCTTCCGTATGACGTGTAGCGGGAACGGCATCAACCGGAACGATCCTCGTAAGAATCGTCTCTATCCGTATCCACGCCGAGCTCCTCGGTATGACTTCGCTAAGTCACGAGCTTCGTCTTCGTACGGGTTACTAGCCTCGTGTTGAAGACGACGTGATCGAGAGATGATCACGATCCGAATCCAAATTCGGATCCTAAAATGAGTTCTCAAAACTCGCTTCTCCGGAGAGGTATTCGTCAACCGTTTGACGAATCCTTCGTCCTCCACCTCAGAGGATTACCGGAGATCAAATCCCCGGTAAGTTAGCCGCTGTCGGAGCACTAACCGTCGTCCAAATGACGCTCCGACGAGAGGAGGAGAAGCTGTCCAGAAAACTGGACAGCTTGGTGGAGGAGTAGGCGCCGGCCAAAACAAGGAGAGAAAAAGCTCACCTTGATGCCGAACCTATAGGAGATCACCGGAGGGTCGCCGGAGGTTCACCGGCTGGAGCTTGGACGCCGGCAAGGAGCTAGACGGCAGCACAATCAAGCTGGGCGGCAAGGAGGTTGGGCGGCACAACCAGGTTGGGCGGCAACTCCTTGGAGGCTAGGGTTTTGATTGATTAGTTAGGGTTTAACAATCCCTTAAGCCCACTTTTATAGAGAACTAATTCTCTTAATGGTTAATGGATCATATCCATAAAGCCCGTTAACCCGCTCCATTAAGATAAGTTAAAATAAACCAAACCATGATGGTTTATTTTAAGTTAAAACGAACCGAACCAACCTTTGGTTCATTCGTTTAATATAAACCAAACCCTTTGGTTTATTCTCATCCATTGGATTAGAACCAAACCATTTTGGTCCATCCATTATGTCTTCATAAGACACGGCCCATCCACGCTTCCTCTGTGACTGAAACAATTTCATGCTCGCTTTATGTTTGGTCCAACCAAACATAGTTTCTCTCGGTCTGAGAATCCCATTCTCAAGCTCGTTTTAAATCCTTTGGATTACACTCGTTGTGCGTGTGACCAAATAGGTTCTCGGTTTATGTTGGCCGTCTATAATTAACCATTAATTATAGAACGATCATGAGTGGCACCTAGTAGTACATCATGATCCCCAATTAACCGAAAAGATCAACGGTTGATCCAGAACTATTTCTGAAACCCTTCAATAGCTCGAATGAATCGTGCCCCATTCCCTTCACTCATCTTATACCCACTTGGTTCAGGACATGGTCTATTGTGTCAGTCCCCACTAGGCTGACTACGTCACACCTAGCCCAAGTATCATTTCCTCGTCCTACGGATTCTAGTTACTCCACATGTATCGAAGAGTACCTTACTCTAAACATGTAATGCTTTGGCCAAAGACTTTAGTAACAATCCGACGAGAGGTCATGGGTATACTTCTCCTCGCAAGGAGTGGTGAATCCTTTATAGGCTATTCAAACACCTTCGATCACTTCGACTTATACCCAATCATCCCGGGTCCACATCTCCTTGGAGATGTTTGCTAAAGAGTCAAAGCATAAGTCTCCATGATCAAGATGACTTGAATACCGCAAGTCAAAGGAACATCGCACTTAAGCCACAGTAAGAACTTCATTGACATATATATATATGCAGAGAACCATATGAAGTCTTACGGCTGGTCACTCCAATGAACTAGTTACCATAACTAGCATCCACGATTAACTCCGGACATCACTATGTCTCCAGCCAGTGAGAATCAGCTGCTTGGATACACCAAGGAGTATACCTCGTGCTAGTCTCGACAGAATTGATGGTGTCCAAATCCATCAATTCATCGGCTAGGGATAATTCCGATACATCACAATTACACATGTAGAGATACTCACTAGTTGTGATCCAATCACAAATTCTCTCATGCTGTGAATCGTATCGTGGACATTCAGTAAATGAGTTTAAGATCCAATCAAATACATAAAACATGTATACTCAAATAGTGAATCTTCATTTATCATATAAATGGTTCATACATAAGGCGATTGCCTTAGGACATCTCTCATATATTACTAACAAAGTCAACACCCTAGACCTAGACTCAACCTTCTAGCTCTTCCTTTAGCCTTGCACCTCCTGGATCCCTCCGAGTCTGTGACTCGTTCTTCTTTGCGCTTGCCTTCAAGAGCTTCCCTCGATTTCATCATTTTTCAAGTTTCTCCTTTGCCAAAGTCTTCTTGGACTTTACACCGCCAAGACTATATGCTTGGACTTACGTTGCCTAGACTTTGCCTTTGGACTTCCTTTGCCAAGGTCTGCTTAGAATTTACATCGCCAAGACTATATGCTTGAACTTATGCTTCCAAGACCTTCCCTTGGGCTTTCCTTACCAAGATTCACACTTGCACTTCTCTTTTCCTATCACTTAAGACATTCATAATTAGATCACAAATATTGCCTAACTTAAATGATTATCCAAACATCAAAATATATAAATGCTTGGGGCATTATTGCACCAATACATACTTGGGTTAAACCTCATAATTAAAGTTTATCAATCGATTGGGACTTTGGGTTAGTTGACTGATCGAGCGTTGAGCACTCTAGATCCTTGTCAACTCACTACAGTCGACTAGGATTAGAACCAATCGACTGGTTGGGGTGTCGACTAAGACTCGATTGCTCGACTAAGATTGTAACAGTAGACTGCCATGTATGGGTAGTCGACTTGCCTTGGACAATCGATTAATGACACTGTAGACGTCCATAAATTATTGTTTAATCGACAAGCCAGTCGACTACTAGATAACAGTCGACTGCTGATATATCTGTTGGATAAATTCTAGCATGGATGGAGTCGTTGTGAGACAAGGAATAGGCTAGCAGTCAACTGTTGCCTTTTGGAAGTTGACTGCTAGGTGCGAAATAAATCCCATGAAGGTTATAAAAGGAACAGCGTGGGGAGGATTAGTCAAGCGATTTTTGGGGTGATTTTGAAGGGGAATTATTGTTGCATTCTAGACCTTCAGGAGCAATCCAATGCAATCAAAAGTTCTTTTATAAAGTGTTTTCACTTCTTTTTTTATTTTCTTATTGTATTTCCTTGTTCTTGTTTCTTATTGTTGTAAGATCATATGTAAGAGGTTTATCCACCTCCAGTATCATACAGAGAAGGAGAAGTTTAATAGTGGTAGTGTGCATCACTAGAACTCAATTAGAACTCACCCCTTGGAGTAGGAACCCTAGTTTTGAACCACATTAAATTGCTTGTGTTATGCTTGTGTGTCATTAGTGTGCATTTTTTTTCTATATTCCACTACGCACTAACTTTTTGCAAACATGCACGAATGTAATCATACAAGCGAGATCGAAATCTCTATTCACCCCCCTCTAGCGTGGCATCCGTCGACCCTACAATTGGTTTCAGAGCAAGATTGCTCTTCTACGGACTCATCACCAAGAAAACATAAGCGCTAGAGAATAGAATTACCAAATGATGTATTATGGTACGACATCAACACTTCCATTCCCTACGAATTATATGGACAAGAAGATTTAGGTCAATGGAAGGCAAGTACAAATACCTTCCTCATGATGGACATTAAAAAGTTGAGTTCCTTGATGGATGGCTTTGAAATTCCAAGAGGCAAGAAGGGTTGAATCCTCAAGGTTGATAAATGGACTAGGGAACAACTCAAGGAATTCAAGACAACTATTAAGGTATCAAAATGCTGAGTAATTTAATTCCTAATGATGTTTTGTCCAAATTAGGTGACTATAAGGATGCCAAGGAGTTTTGGAGCGAATTGGCAAAGCTCCACGAAAAACCCTTATTGAACCAAGAAGCAAAGGAGAAAGCCAAAGAAGAATCAAGTTGCTCATCAGCTCAAGAATGTGAAGATTCGGAATATGAGAGGTGCTCAACATCTAGTCGAAAAGGTAGAAGAATTGGAGGAAGCCTCCACCTTTAGGATTGAGGGGGAGGAGAGGCTACCAACTCCGTAGCAAGAGCAAGAGGAGCAATCTAACTCCAGGAGCCATGTCACGCCTGCCATTTTTCCTTGTAATTTATAGGGGTTGGAAGGGCGGCGGAACGCGATCATACATACATGCATTTATAGCGGAAGACTACATGCATTTATAGCGGAAGACTTTAAACTTCTTTTTTTTTCTTTTTAAAACATAAAGCATGAAACATGGAGCATGCATAATCATCTCATAAGTACTTAGTTCAAGTTCATGATAATCAACTTAAAGGACACCAAGTAGCAACCATCAACTTCAAGTAGAGTTCAACTCTTAACAACTAACATGCAAAACATAAAGGGAAACATGCATAAGTCTGAGAACATAAACAGATCTCCTCCACCATGCCACTACCACACATACATTGCCCCTCCTGCTGCTCCCTTTAGTTTAGCCATTCTTTACCCTTATCTGCAGTACAAGGGAAACATGATCTATAAGCACATAGGATTAGTAAGATCCTTTCCTACTCACAAAAGTCATACATCAAGAATTAGATATAGAGTGGTGACATGATCATTCAAGAACATATAAGCATAGCATACATATAAGAGTAATGACATGATCATTCAAGAACATATAAGCATACCATACATATAAGAGTAATGACATGATCATTCAAGAACATATAAGCATAGCATTCATATAAATATCATAATCACATAGACATGAAAAGGGGTATATGCAAGATGCTCTTTGAAAACATATATTTTATAGTTACTTAAACATAATCTCAACATATTGGGCCCGGCATTATACCACATACATCATCATCATTGCGCGCATCCCTAAATAGACCCGAGGTAGCCAATCCCGAACCTACTAGGGTACTAGGTCCATACTACGTCCGTCGACTTAGGGGAAACATAACATAGAAGCTCATCCTAGGCCCGTACTATGTCCGTCGGCCTAGGGCAACTTAGGAGCTCATCCCGTACTAGGTCCGTACTATGACCGTCAACCTAGGGGCACGTAGGAGCCCATCCCTTAGACCTTGTTAGGGTCCGGTACAAGCCATGCAAAAAGTAAAATAGCATATCATGTTCATTATCATAACATATCATGTTCCTTATCATAACATATCATATTCCTTATCATAACATATCATGTTCCTTATCATAGCATATCATGTTCCTTTTCATAACATATCATGTTCCATTTCATAACATAAAGAGTGCTCTTAGTCCCCATTCATAGGGAAGCATCTCTTAGGCATTTTCATCATACATACTTGTTCATCATGATGCAATGAGCATAACATAATCATACATTCATACAATTAACATGGACATAAGGTAGTGGCATAAACCAATCATGCTATCATAAAGTCTAACTAACATCATCTTAACATCTTATATACATGTAGCATGGCATAGAGGATTATTAGAGGGCATGAACATGGGTTGGCCGAAAATCTAAGGGAGGGTTCTTAAGAATTCAAACACTAAAACAACTTGTACAAGGTCTACCTAACTAAAGGGTTTTGCTTATCGACTTCGTGAGGGGAAACTTCACTTCCCACTTCACCTTGGTCGTTTGTTCATGGCGATCCCCTCGATGTGCTCGGATTAAAAAAATTGAATCCTAGACAAAAAGGATTGCCCAAACAACCAAGTCATCGTCGTGCTATTCATTTAGAAAGGTTACTTGAACAAACTAGTTGTTCAAGCGACCATCTTCTATTCTACGAGTAGTCGCGGAATAGACAATGTCCGGATCACCGGATTTCGTGTTTATGCTCGGGATCCAAGTATTATTTAGCCATATACGGATTTATAACATGCTTATAATTGAAAAAAAACAAGCAAGAAACAAAAGAGAAACGAGAATAGATATACCTCTTGATCTTCTAATGTATGACCATCCTCCTTTTGGACGTCGTGTGGGCGATGATCTACCAAAATTCGAAGAACCTAGATCACAAATCTTCCTTCCTTGCTCTTCCAAAAACAAGGTTCTTCTCCTCCCTAAAGCCAACCAACAAGGGACAAAACAATTGCTTGCCGCTGGCCAACTAGGAGGAGGAGAAGATGATGGAAAACAACCAAGACACCAAGGGGAGCCCTATATCTTGTTTCCACCACCTAAGGAGAAGGAGAAGAGAGGCTTGGCCACCGGCCAATGGCTGGAAGAGGGCTGGAAAACAAGCTGGACGCCGACCACCTTGAAGGAAGAAGAAGAAAAGGAATTACCTTCCTTATTTGGTGCCGCCCAAGCCAAAACCCTAATTCCTAAGCCCTTGCCGCCAACTCCAAAAACCCTAGCTCTCTTGATGATGTTCACGCCAACTCCCTTGCCCTCCTTTTATAGAGTTAGGGATAAGTCATGATTTAATCTCCTTCATTGGTTCTAGGGATTTAATCTCAACCGTCAGATCTAGAGATTTAATCTCAACCGTCGAATCTTAGAGATTTAATCTCTACCTATGGATCTTAGAATTTTGTTTCTATCCATTGGATATAAGCTTCATGAGGTGTTAATAGGCAACATTATGGACCATGAGGAGGAGTTGGATCTTGGCCACCCATGGATCAAACCCACATAAAGTCCGATCCACTAATGATCATCCAATCCACTAAAGGATCATCATTGATCTACCTCACCAACCCCCATATGATAATATGGGCTCCATATATTATTTGTATATTTTCTCCCCATGTTTAAGATCTCGAATGTCATTTGATTAATTAATTTACTGACCATTAATTAATCAACATCTAACTCCATGAGTAGTACCACTCAACCTTTTCATCATGCCAGACCAAGTCCACTTGCAGGGTTTGCATGATGAACCTTATGAGCTCCTCAAGGGGACATCATCATCCTGATATATAGGACACGGTTTCCTCTTATAATCAATGGCACACCATATAAATAATATCATCTACCAACTTACTGAGCCTATTGATTTAATCTATAAATCTCGCCGATTGGTAAATCAAAGAGATGAGTACTAAGTATATGTGCCCGTTATTATATCGGGATTAAGAGTATGTACAATATAATATCTGAGGTCCGATTCAATTATGTAATCAGCAATAAATCAAATCACCTCTAAGTCGGTCCTGCTCAATACACACAAAGTGCACTAGTGTGATTCTATGGTCAAGTCAAACCAATACCAAATCACACTACAACCATTCCGATGGTTTGTCCAAAGTCATCTCGGTTGTGAGCCTTTACTTATACTTTTCAAGGGGTCGATAACATGATCTCCCGTGTGACACCACACACCATGTTATCTACAATGTAAAGTATTAGACAATATTGCATAACCATAAAAATATGCAAACAATGATCATGTGATTCTTATTTCAAAATAAAGATGTTCATACAAAAGATAGACTTTTCAGTATACATCCCTACAATCTCCCACTTATACTAAAAGACTATGCTGTCCTTAAACTGCCATACATATGATCCCCATTCCCTCCACATGCCTATCAAAAGCTCTCACCGGAAGGGACTTAGTGAAAGGATTTGCCAGGTTATCCTCCGATGCAATCTTGGCCACTGCAACTTCTCCTCTCTTTACGATCTCTCGTATCAGGTGGTACTTGTGTTTACTAGCCTTATGGGTGTAGGGATTTCTTATGCAAAATAGCATATGCGCAACGAAAAAATAGGATCCCTTCCAAGTGATCCTTGCGAAAGAAAACCTCGTACAAAAATAAATTTCTCAAAACCTATCTTATAGGAAAATATTACCTTTGTTGCGTGCCCTTTATAATCCCGCTTCTCCTTGGGTTTGTTGGATCTTTTAGCACGTTCAAATGTCTGTGCATCTATATGTATCCACATAAGAAAGCTCTTGTCTCACAAAAGAAACTAGAAGAGCTCTCCTTTACTTCTTGCTAGAGAAGTCCCTAAAGGAGAGGAAGGTAAGGAAAAAGAGAAAGGAAGAAGAAGACCACTCTTCTTGCTAGCCTACACTCACAAAAACCACACAACCAAAGCCTCTCACCACTAAGCTCTCTCCAAGCCTCAAGCTTCACCAACCATGGCCGGCCACCCCATGGAGTGTTTTATAGGATTGGAAAAACCTTTCACCTCCTATCACATTCAATGCAATCAATTGCATTGAAAGACCACATGTGGAGAAATTCCAAAGGTCAAAACCCTTTGTCTCCTTCCACCTCATCAAGCTTAGGTGGCATGCTTATGTGGCATGCTTATGTGGCATTCATGCATGTTGAATTAATCTTATTAATTCAATAAGCTTATGTTATCATATTGAATTAATCTCATTAAATCAATAAGGTAACATATTGAATTAATCTTATTAAATCAATTAAGCTTAGGCTATCATGATAACATATTTATTTAATCTTATTAAATTAATAAGCTTAGCATATTGAATTAATCTCATTAAATCAATAATCTAAAATTCTCATTAAGCTTAAAGTCCAAAAACCATTTTGTACTTGCTCATTCCCAAATTATTCTAGTCAAACTAGAATGCACTAATTCTTCTAATCATCATGCTCTTTGTGTGTGACCCTATAGGCTCTCATAACGTTGGCAGTGGATCTAAACTCTTTTAGATACACAAGCAATGGGCGACATCTAGCAATACATCATTGCTACCCAAGTTACGAAATAAGTCAAGATCCGACTAACCTTTCCGTGACTACTATAATGTATCACCTTTTCCTTCTATCCTTGATATCAGATTGACCATTGAGGCATAGACCGTGTCATCCTCGATAAATCTTATGTGTTTCTTGATCCCTGAGTAAACTAACTCAAACAAATGAGCTCAATATCTCATATTGACTCATTCGAGCATGGTCATGCATTTTAGTACTTCTACTCAATCAAGGGGCCCACAGATATCACTCCCGTCATATGGGAGGGATAGATTCCATCCACATCACTCACATCCCTCCGCATAATTTGTTATATACCTAGTAATCTCCTTTATGGTTCACCCTGTTACGGGTGATGTTTGACGATACCAAAGTACATAACTCCTTATGTAGGGAACCGTAGTGACTTCAGGTTTGAGGACTATTCATACCAATAGTCACATGAGAAAGTTTATGACACTCATATGACGATCCATGAAACTTTCTCATGGCGGGTCAGTTCAGTATATATTCTCTAATATATACCCATGTGTCAACTTGATATCATATATCCATGACTTGTGAGATCAAGTCATCAATTGACCTACATGCTAGTCTTTATGTATTAATATTGCCCTTGTATATTAATACTTGACTAGGAACATTTAAAAAAGTGTTCTCAAAAGCCTCTCATAATCAATTCTACCAATTGATGTGCTGTAGATAAGAACCTACTTTTCTAGGGCATTATTATATTTAATTTAGCTGGCACAAGCAAGACGTAAATATAATAACCAATCCTTTGCCTTTATAGAATATGATACAAAATGTTCCCTATTCAACCATCACATGATTGGTTCTAGGGCTATAACTAACAATCTCCCACTAGCACTAGTACCAATCACTATAATATCTGATACCTAGTGACCTAGTGTGACCATCATGCTTCCTCCGTACAAAGCCTTGGTCAATTGATCCGTGATGTTAGCTTCGCTTGCACTGCATATCGTCACATCTCCTCTATCGATGATCTCTCGAATGAGATGGAAGCGCCGCAGTATGTGTTTGGTCCGCTGATGTGATCGAGGTTCCTTAGCCTGTGCAATAGCCCCATTGTTGTCAAAATAGAGGTCTATTGGATTTGCAACGCTAGGAACTACCCCAAGTTCACTGATGAACTTGCGGAGCCAAACAGCCTCCTTTCACGACGCATACGAATATACTACATTGTAGAATCAACAACTGTGTCCTGCTTCGAACTCTTCCAGCTCACAGCTCCACCATTTAGGCAAAACACGTACCCCGATTGCGATCTATAGTCATCCTTGTCTGTTTGGAAGCTTGCATCACTGTAACCCTTTACAGTTAGCTCCTCATTGTCTCCATATATCAGGAAATATTCTTTCATTTTTCGAAAGTATTTAAGAATATTTTTGACTGCTATCCAGTGACTTTCACCTGGATCCGACTGGTATCTACTCGTCATGCTCAAAGCATACGAGACGTCAGGACAAGTACAAAGCATGGCGTACATGATAGACCCTATAGCAGATGCATAAGGGATCTTATCCATGCGATCTCTCTCCTCCTTAGAAGAGGGACATTGAGTCTTCGAAAGACTCACACCATGGGATAAAGGCAGAAATCTTTTCTTGGAATTTTGCATAGCAAAATGATCTAGCACTTTATCAATGTATGTACTCTGACTTAGGCCAAGTAATCTTTTAGATCTATCTCTATAGATCTTGATGCCTAGAATATAGGCAGCTTCACCTAAGTCTTTCATCGAGAAATAATTCCCTAACCACATCTTCACACACTGGAGTGAGGGAATATCATTTCCGATGAGAAGTATGTTATCTACATACAAGATAAGAAATACAACTGTGCTCCCACTATTTCTCTTGTAGACACAAGGTTCATCTTCATTCTTGATGAAACCATACTCCTTGATTGCATCATCGAATCGAAGATTCCATCTTCGAGAGGCTTGCTTTAGTCCATAAATGAACCTTTGCAGTTTGCATACCTTTCCAGGATGCTTTGGATCTTCAAAACCCTCAGGCTGTGTCATGTACACATCCTCGAGTAGCTTTCCATTCAGAAAAGCGGTTTTGACATCCATCTGCCAGATCTCATAATCGTGGTAGGCTGCAATAGCAAGTATGATCCGAATGGATTTAAGCATCGCAACTGGTGAAAAGGTTTCATCATAGTCAATACCATGAATTTGTTTGAATCCTTTATCCACCAATCTACCTTTATAGGTATGCTTATTACCATCCATGTCAGTCTTTACTTTAAAGACCCACTTACACCCAATGGGTTTTACCCCTTCTGGTGTATCAACCAAAGTCCATACTTGGTTAGTGTACATGAATTCCATTTCGGATCTCATGGCCTCTAGCCATTTCTCGGAATATGGGCTCATCATAGCTTCTTGATAGGATGTAGGCTCGTCAAGATCGACAAGTAATACATCACCATTGTCATTCAAGAGAAAAGAATATCTATTGGGTTGACGACGGATCCTATCAGATCTACGAAGAGGTTGGCCTACTTGAACAGGTGTTTGCTCCACAACTCTTTGGGCAACATTTTCCTCATCCACAACACTTTGTGGTGCCTGTTCATTTTCCAACGAAGCCTTAGTGTTATCTTCATCTTGAATTTCTTCAAGATGAATTTTACTCCCACTAGTGTTTCTAGAAATAAATTCTCTTTCTAGAAAGACAGCATTTCTGGCAACAAACACCTTGCCAAGTGTGGGATTGTAAAAGTAATATCCCTTAGTTTCCTTGGGATATCCTACAAAATAACACTTATCTGATTTGGGTCCTAGTTTATCTGAGACTTGACATCTAACATAAGCTTCACAACCCCAAATCTTTATAAAAGACATTTTGGGACTCTTCCCAGTCCATAACGTATATGTTGTCTTTTCTACGGCTTTTGATGGGACGCGATTAAGTGTGAAAGCGGCTGTCTCTAAAGCTAAACCCCAAAAGGAAGTAGGTAGATCAGTCTGGCTCATCATTGATCGTACCATATCTAATAGAGTACGATTTCTCCTCTCAGATACACCATTCCATTGTGGTGTTCTAGGTGGAGTGAGTTGGGATATTATCCCACACTCAGCCAGGTGATCACGAAACTCTTGACTAAGTTATTCACCACCTCGATCTGATCGAAGTAGCTTAATACGCTTACCAAGTTGGTTTTGTACTTCATTCTTGAATTCTTTGAACTTTTCAAAGGATTCTGACTTATTTCTCATCAAATATAAGTATCCAAATCTACTCATATCATCAGTGAAAGTAATAAAGTACTTATAGCCTCCTCTGGCTTCGACATTGAAAGGGCCACATACATCAGTATGTATGAGTCCTAACAAGTCCGTCGCTCTCTCGCCATGTCCATTAAATGGAGTTTTAGTTATCTTTCCTAAAAGACAAGATTCGCATACCTCATATGATTCAAAATCAAATGAGTCCAATAATCCATCTTTATGGAGTTGGGATATGCATTTTTCATTTATGTGACCTAGGCGACAGTGCCAGAGATATGTTTGGTTCAAATTATTGGATTTGAACCGTTTGGTATTTACATTATAAATTGGGTTTTCTAAATCTAGAACATAGAGACCATTCATAATTGGTGCATTACAATAGAACATTTCATTCAAATAAATGGAACAACATTTGTCCTTTATTATAAAAGAAAAGTTTTTCTTGTCTAAACAAGATACAGAAATTTTATGTACGTGAGTTCCTACAGGTGTTCCTTCTTGCATCTTGCATGCAAAAAGAGCCTTAGACACTTCAAAACGCTCGTGCCTAGCTTATCCTTGATATAGTTGTTTCAAATGCTCAATCATATCATAGGCATCCATGTTCTCATCTTACTTCTGAAGCTCAAAGTTCATGGTGGCAAGCATAAGACATGACACATCTAATGCGTCATCTTGATTCTTCTTATAAGCATCCTTTTCAGCACGAGTGGCCGCAGGGGCGGGTGTTTCAGGGATAGACTGCTCTAGGACCTATAGTTTACGTGCTTGCTTGAGGATAATCCTCAAGTTCCTATACCAGTCTAGAAAGTTAGCTCCATTGAGCTTGTCTTTCTCAAGGACAGATCACAAGTTGAGGGGGTGTGTCGTGTTAGATGACATGGTGATCTACAACATTAAAATGCAAAATTAAGTATCATACCTAAGTCATTTAATTAGGCCTTTAATTAAATGAGGCTCCCACTAAATTCTCATAGCTTTGATATGAGCTAATCATTGATGTAGGCAAACACATTTTGCTTACATCATTAGCTTCTATTTAGCTATAAATTTATATGGGATAAAGATCCACATCATACTTCGTTTTGAGTTAGCTTTGGCTAATCGCCCAAGACGTAGTATGATTAGGTAGGCAATCTTTTGCCAATTACATCTGATGTAACTCTTTAATAGCTTTGGGTAAGTTTAGATTAGTTTAGTGCTTATTCCTAAACCACTTCGGTAGTTGCGAGGCACAGAGGCCTTCTTTGATATCGGAGCAACGACCACTTTCTAAGACAAAGCTGATGTTCGGAAATCACACAAAACTAATTTTTAAAACTTATGTTCAAAGCTAATATATGCCTCTACTTTCTTAATTAAATAAGAAAAACTTAATTAAGTCTTAACCAAGTTTGATAGCGGGACATCACGATTGTCCACTCGCACTCTTCCAAGATAAAATGCATTGCTTTGCTTTGGCAAACCCAACAACAAATGATCGAGGAAGTAGTGAGTACCAAACTTTGGTAGGCATATCGTTTTTGACTTATTAAGAAATAAACATGCATCACATACATATTAGCATACATCACATATAAGCTAAATTAACATGCATCACATACATATTAAACTAAGCGTGTCATGGTTATGGCCCTTATTCTACAATCTTCTCAAGCCAATGAAAAGATTGATTGGTCAACCTAGGGATAGCATCTTCTCCCAAGTGCTTCCTTTTGGTTGTCTTGTGTTGTTGACTTCCTCCTTGTAACGTCATCTTCCAATGGACCCCCCATCTTTATTTTGTATATTACAAAAGGAGAAATACTCGAGTTACATTCGAGTCTAAAACTATTTTTACAACAAGAATTTTCGGAGAAAGGCACGACACGCAGGCCGTATTAAGAATTACAACACACACATTCACAACCTTTTTGGGACTAGGCCATAACCATGCACCATGTCAATTTTAACTTTTAAAAGACATCGGATATTTTATTATGTTTGAAAAAATTGCTAATGTAATTATCAACTCATAATAAAATTTATCCTACTTCTATATCATATATAAAATAGAGAAAAACTATTTTTTATACGATCTTTCGCAAGTGGCTTTGATACCACTATAGGGATTTCTTATGCAAAATAGCATATGCGCAACGGAAAAATAGGATCCCTTCCAAGTGATCCTTGCGAAAGAAAACCTCGTACAAAAATAAATTTCTCAAAACCTATCTTATAGGAGAATATTACCTTTGTTGCGTGCCCTTTTTAATCCCGCTTCTCCTTGGGTTTGTTGGATCTTTTAGCACGTTCAAATGTCCGTGCCTCTATATGTATCCACACAAGCAAGCTCTTGTCTCACAAAAGAAACTAGAAGAGCTCTCCTTTACTTCTTGCTAGAGAAGTCCCTAAAGGAGAGGAAGGTAGGGAAAAAGAGAAAGTAAGAAGAAGACCACTCTTCTTGCTAGCCTACACTCACAAAAACCACACAACCAAAGCCTCTCACCACCAAGCTCTCTCCAAGCCTCAAGCTTCACCAACCATGGCCAGCCACCCCATGGAGTGTTTTATAGGATTGGAAAAACCTTTCACCTCCTATCACATTCAATGCAATCAATTGCATTGAAAGATAATCAACTCCTTGTTTGGCCGGCCACATGTGGAGAAATTCCAAAGGTCAAAACCCTTTGTCTCCTTCCACCTCATCAAGCTTAGGTGGCATGCTTATGTGGCATGCTTAGGTGGCATGCTTATGTCGCATTCATCCATGTTGAATTAATCTTATTAATTCAATAAGCTTATGTTAAATCTCATTAAATCAATAAGGTAACATATTGAATTAATCTTATTAAATCGATTAAGCTTAGGCTATCATGATAACATATTTATTTAATCTTATTAAATTAATAAGCTTAGCATATTGAATTAATCTCATTAAATCAATAAGCTAAAATTCTCATTAAGCTTAAAGTCCAAAAACCATTTTGTACTTAAGCTCATTCCCAAATTATTCTAGTCAAACTAGAATGCACTAATTCTTCTATTCATCATGCTCTTTGTGTGTGACCCTATAGGCTCTCATAACGTTGCCAGTGGATCTAAACTCTTTTAGATACACAAGCAATGAGCGGCATCTAGCAATACATCATTGCTACCCAAGTTACGAAATAAGTCAAGATCCGACTAACCTTTCCGTGACTACTATAATGTATGACCGTGTTCTTCTATCCTTGATATCAGATTGACCAATGATGCGGGTATGGGAAAAAATCTGGTCGCTCCGTTTTCAATGCAGTGAAGCACTGAGGGAGGTCTCAGAGGATTCTCCCCGGTCGTAATCAGTAAAGAATACGAGGATGAAGTAGATGAAACGCAAGAAACTGACGCCAGCAATCGAGATTCAGACACAAGATGTAACGTGGTTCGGAATGAGGATTCCTACTCCACGGAGGTGAGTTTTCTCACCAAATGCGGTGCCTAAGCACTTTCACTATGAAGGTCCTCCTTTACAGAAAGCAAGTTTCCGCAGGTGGAGGAGAAAGACCTCTTACAATGATATTACAAGACGAGGAAAATACAAGAGATGTAGCAATGGCCGATCTCCGTCCTTCTTCTCCGGCGAGATGGTTGTTCCCTTTTTTCCTTCTCCTCTTGCCTCTTCTTCTCTCTTGCTGCGTCGGAATGATTGCGGATCTATCATTTTCTCTTTACCTCCTTCCTTTTATCCTCCCTCCTCCTTCATCGTAACGTCGTGGATTATCTCCATCGTACACGTGGCCACCACTTCTTCCTGGAGAATAATTTTGTTACAAATATAAGGAGTAAAGACTCCTTGGAATATTGTGTGGGGCCTCCCACATCATTGTCTAACACCTTTTCCTCTATTTTTCGGGAAACTAGGCTAGACTACCTCCCTCAGCCTTCCATATCGAGGGAAGCTAGTTTAGGTCTATAGCTCACGGGTGACCTAGCCCTAGGGCTTTTTATCAACCCGAACCAATTCCTCTTTTCCCCATGTCAAATTCCCTTTGTATTGATCAGATTGGACCGACCTCTCAGTAAAGCGCCTTCCATCTCTCCTTTACCGTGTCGATTGCTTTCGCTAACCCTCCCGTACCACTGGCTTTTGACATTCGTCCGTGCCAATGGCTTCTGATATTCGCCCGTACCAATGGCTTCTGATATTCGCCCGTGCCAATGGCTTCTGACATTCGCCCGTGCCAATGGCTTCTGATATTCGCCCGTGCCAATGGCTTCTGACATTCGCCCGTGCCAATGGCTTCTGATATTCGCCCGTGCCAATGGCTTCTGACATTCGCCCGTGCCAATGGCTTCTGATATTCTCCCGTGCCAATCTTCCTTTTCTTCCTTAGCGGAGCCGTGTATTTCGGATCGGATCTAGGGTCACCTGCTAACCCCTCTATCGGGGATTATGTAGAGAAGGTACCAGTAGTTGTTAAGGCAATCTCTTGCCGTAATATGGTTTTGATGGTGTGGCAAAGGGTTTAAGTTAGTGTGTTATGTTGATTTGATATGTGCATTGAAGTCGTGCAGGACTTAGTAATTCGCACATGGAGCCGTGGCGAGTTTCACATCTCATGACTCGTGCCTTGAGTCGGTGAAGGATAGCTTTGCGGAAGCCGTGCGCTTGGAGCATCCGAGGGACCGCCGGACGAGAAGCTTGGAGTGAAGCCGGAGGAAGTAGACTTCGAGGCAAGAGACGCGAAGGAGCATTGCAGAGTCGTGCGCCTGATGCTGCCGAGGGACGTGGCCGAGAACGAAGAGAACTTCGAAGGCGAGGGACTCCGAGAGATGAGAGTGAGTGATTGTAACCCGGGAAGGGTAGCTCTTAGGTGAAACTTGGCCATTTGGCCAAGTGTCGGATGGGTTTTCCCGACACCAGTCGACTGCCATGTCATGGCGATCATCGCTGCTCAATCAAGTGAGTTCGGTATACGACCGATTGGATTGTGGCGTGATCGGCGCCATACGTGGGCGATCATTGACCTATCGATCATTCTGAAGGCAATAGTCGTAGTCAATAGAGTTTTGCCACAGACCGCTCATAGCCGATCAAGCCGATCGACTAGGAGGCGTGATCGTGGGTGAGGTCAATGATTGGCCCGCCAAGAGTTTCGTTGGACTACAGGCCGGGATCCGGCGTGTTCGGAGGCCGTTAGTACGGCTGATCGCCAAGGGCGGATCGTGATGGCGGCCAAAGGGAAGAAAACAGCCCTCTCTATAAAAAGAGAGGGTGTAAACCTTTGAGAGGCTAATGCTTATGCTCCAAGTGATCTTCCTAGTGCCCCACAAGCTCTAAACTCTTCTTACTTGCTTTTACTCCATTCTATTTGTAAGAAGATTGATCTTGATTGTAAAGGTTACCTCCACCTAGCTTGGTGCAAAGGAGAGACCAATAGTGATTGGCTTTGGAGGAGTGATTCACCTCGGACGAATCGGGATCGTGGATTAGCGCCGTAGCCGTGAACCACCTTACATTCTTTGTTAGCGATTGTTTTCTCGTATTTCTATTTGTTTGTCTTTATTAGTCTTCCGCTTGCGCTAATTAGTTTTGTAGACGAGCAAATACCGGCATCCAAACGAAGAGGGCTATTCACCCCCCCTCTAGCCGGCCGTACCGATCCCCTACAAGTGGTATCAGAGCCAAGTCGTTTGTCGAGGACTAACCGCCACAACAAACACTTCATCTAAAGATGGCCGGCTCAAACATCCACCTCCGGGTTCGAATTCTCTTGGTGGAAAAAGAGAATGGAGGTATTCTTCGAAACCGACTTTGAAATCCTTTTAATAATGGAAAACGGTTTCGAGTTGCCTAGGAACGAAGATGGGGAGCCATTAGAAAAATCAAGGTGGAGCAAAAGGCAAAAAGAAGAATACTTGGCAAATTCAAAGGCCAAGCACCACTTATACAATGTCCTCCCCCAACAAGAAGTCAATAGGATAGGAGAATGTGCTAGCGCCAAGGAGATGTGGGAGAAACTAATAGAAATCCATGAAGGCACATCCGAGGCAAAGCTAGCAACGAGAGACGTTTTTCGCTCCCAATTGTCCAATATCAAACTTGAAAAGGGAGAAAAGGTAAAATCCCTACACTCTAGATTTAAGGAAATACTAACCGGTTTAACAAGTGTAGGTGAAAAACTCTCCAACCGGGATATGGTAATGAAGGTCATAGATGCCTTTCCCCGGTCCTCAAAATGGAGCTCCATGGTGGGCTCATTTTACATCTCCAAGAATCTAGAAGTGAGCACCTTGGAAGAATTCTTTTCAACCATGGAGCTTCATGAGACAAGGCTTGAAGGTATACAAGAAGAGCCTAGAGTCCAAAATTCAAGGGGAGTAGCCTTGTTGGCAAATAAGGGGAAGAAGAAGATGGAAGTTCCCTCCTCCTCATCCGATGAAGCCTCTACCTCCTCCATGGATAGCACGGAAGAAGCCTACATGGTAAGGAAGGTAAGGCGTGCATTTAAGAATCTTAGATTTGATAAATCTTATGATAGGAATAGAAGACCAAGGGGGAAGGTCATATGCTACAATTGCCAAGGAGAGGGGCACATAAGGGATAATTGTCCCCTCCTAAACAAGAGCAAGGAAGATAAGAAAAAGAAAGAAGAAAAGAGGAAGAAGAAGGGGAGGAAGAGAAAGGAAGAAGAAAAGAAGGCAAAAGGAAGAGGGAAGGCCATGGCACTCAAAGCCAAGACATGCGATGACCTTACATCTTCATCCTCATCCGAAGAAGAAGAGCATGTCTACTCCAACCTAGCACTAATGGCTCTTCATGACTCGGAATGCTCCTCCTCCTCCTCAAATGAAGAATCAAGCTCAAGTGGGGAAAGCTCAAGTGAAGGGGGAGCCTCCACATCCTCCTCATCCGAAGAAGAAGAAGACATGGAAACTATGGTAACGAATGCTTCTCCTAAGAAAATAGTTTCCATAATTTCTAGTTTAACTAAGGAGTTATTTGGCATGAAAAAGAAAAATAAGAGCATGCTAGATAAAATTAAGGCATTGGAAAATAAGCTAGAAAATGCATGCTTAAATGATAATGTTTCTTCTTACCATGATGATGCATGCTCACATGATAACTATATGCCACTTAATATTAGTGATGCATGCATGGATGAAAATGGGGCTTTAAGGGAAAAGGTAGATTATTTAACCAAAGCCCTAGAGAAATTCAAAATAGGCTCCAACACATTAAATATGATTATTGGGAGCCAAAGAGCTAGCTTCAATAAAAAAGGCCTAGGCTACAAGGAAAAGAAAAATGAAAAGGCCTACAAATGCCTTATAGCTAGGGGACAAGATAAGAAGAAAGTAATAGCTAGGAAATGGATCCCCAAGGAATACTTAGTGAACCCAATAGGAAAGAACTTATTTTGGGTTCCAAAATCCATCCTTATGGGTTAGAATAATCCTAGGGTAGTCAACCACATGGACCTAACCTATATCATATTTTGGTTGACTTAGGATGACGGGACAACATTTTTTTTGATAGTGTTGGGTGATGATAACGTGCCCATAAATAGATAATAATGCTTAAATCATGATGATTAATGTAATTGCTATGTATGTTAGCAATCATGATTTATGCTATTGATATTTGGCATATAATCATGGGAAATAGGGTTGAATCATGCTTTAGGTGATACTTTGCTTATTATCATCATATACCTAATGCATGACTATTATTTGATGAAAACATGAGTTTCATGATCATAATGTATAATTCATTCATATATGCCTTCATGATCATGAGGACTATTAGGTTGATACTTAACCTTGATAGAATTGCATGAATATATTGGTTAAGTATACATAAATACCCCCTAGGATGCATCTCACACTCACTATAGGCTAACTTGATTGCAAACTTAGCATGGGTGAGATGTTAGGATGATACAAATGTCCACTAATGCCTATGGCATTTAGATGGTCATTTAAAGTATCAACATAGCAATAATAGACCAATCATGGGGAAGGCTTATGTTTAATTCATAGAAATATTGCCCAAAGATCATGGTTGGATATTTCATATGTTTTCAAAACAATTTCTTACTTTAAAATACATGTATTCATGTTTTGAAACAATTGGATGCAAGACTAGGTGTTAAAATGGATACTCTTATGATAAAAAACCTAGTAGTTTTTAAAGATTTTGGATTTTTGGCAAATACGTGGAAATATAATGATTTTTCATGAAAACATATTTTTCACTGATAGATATACTTAAAAGAAATGTGTTCCCAAAATTTCATTATTTTTTGAATTTTTTGGAATTTTTAATGCATTTGAAATTAAAAATCGTAATTTCGAATCCATTGTATTAATCGCCATATCTGATAGCAATGATCGGTAACCTAAAAAACAGCCCAATATTTTCTGATTTCAGATTTTAATCAAGTTTTTGGGTTTCTCTTTCTACTATACTTGATGCCATGAGTTTATAAATTAGGATTAATCTTTTTGATGGTGTCAAAGGGGGAGAAATGTATGTTTAAGTAAAGGGGAACATATTTAGGGGGAGAAATGATTATGCTTATGATAGGGGGAGAAATTAAGGGGGAGTTTCATGGATTAAGGGGGAGTTGCATGTTGCTATATCATGTTTATGTTTACATGCTTTCTTTCCTTTAAAATTTATATCAAATATTTTTACCTAACTTAAACGGATTGCCACACATCAAAAAGGGGGAGATTGTTAGGGCAATCTCTTGCCGTAATATGGTTTTGATGGTGTGGCAAAGGGTTTAAGTTAGTGTGTTATGTTGATTTGATATGTGCGTTGAAGTCGTGCAGGACTTAGTAATTCGCACATGGAGCCGTGGCGAGTTTCACATCTCATGACTCGTGCCTTGAGTCGGTGAAGGATAGCTTTGCGGAAGCCGTGCGCTTGGAGCATCCGAGGGACCGCCGGACGAGAAGCTTGGAGTGAAGCCGGAGGAAGTAGACTTCGAGGCAAGAGACGCGAAGGAGCATTGCAGAGCCGTGCGCCTGATGCTGCCGAGGGACGTGGCCGAGAACGAAGAGAACTTCGAAGGCGAGGGACTCCGAGAGATGAGAGTGAGCGATTGTAACCCGGGGAAGGGTAGCTCTTAGGTGAAACTTGGCCATTTGGCCAAGTGTCGGATGGGTTTTCCCGACACCCCGATCGCCATGTCATGGCGATCCGACTTCGAGTCGAGTGAGTTCGACCGTATACGATCGACCGGATTGTGGCGTTAGCCGATCGCCATACGGGCGATCGCCAAGACCATCACCGAGCCAAGGCTGCCGAATGACCGTCAATAGGGTTTTCGCACAGACCGCTGAGCCGATCGCGCCGACTGGAGGCAAATGATCGGTGAGGTCCAGCCGATCGCTAAGAGTTCCGTTGACTACAACGTCGGGATCCGACGCGGTTCGAGGCCGCTAGATGACGGCAATGATCGCCAAGGGTGGCAATGACCGATGGCGCCAACGGAAGAAAACCGCCTCTCTATAAAAAGAGAGGTGTTTCGAGAGAGGCTAATGCTTATGCTCCAAGTGATCTTCCTAGTGCCCCACAAGCTCTAAACTCTTCTTACTTGCTTTTACTCCATTGTATTTGTAAGAAGAGTGATCTTGATTGTAAAGGTTACCTCCACCTAGCTTGGTGCAAAGGAGAGACCAATAGTGATTGGCTTTGGAGGAGTGATTCACCTCGGACGAATCGGGATCGTGGATTAGCGGCGTAGCCGTGAACCACGTTACATTCTTTGTTAGCGATTGTTTTCTCGTATTTCTATTTGTTTGTCTTTATTAGTCTTCCGCTTACGCTAATTAGTTTTGTAGACGAGCAAATACCGGCATCCAAACGAAGAGGGCTATTCACCCCCCTCTAGCCGGCCGTCCGATCCCCTACAGTAGTATCATTAGTCAACCCCGAAAAATAGTCAAGCGAAGTTATAAGCTTGACTTTCCCAATGTACATAAAGTTTCTGACCTATTCTTCATTTCTCGACTTAAATCCATCCGTTCCCTTATAACTCCCCCGAGTATATTGAAGGAGGCCCGCTGGGCCCATGGGCTCCGCTTCTCCTTCTCCTTCTGTGCAGCTGAATCATCGCGGAAAACCTTATATAAACCCTCGCCTTCTTCTTTTAGGTATCGTTTAGTGTGCTTGACAATCCAATCTGTTCTTCTTTTCCCGTGATTCTCACCGGCGGCGTTGCGGCGACCCAGTTCTTCCTTTCCCCACACGATTCTTCTTTAACTCCCGAGTAAGTGTTCTGCTTTGTTCACACCCATGGCTCCTAGGACCACCTCTTCACCCACCTGGTATGAACATACCATAACCCAGTTAGATTGTAACCATTATTTCTTTAATATTAAGAACGACTACATAGACCCCTCTATAAAATGTTGTTTCAGGACTAAACTGCATCGGCCTCATAATCCTCCTCCTGGTTTGATATGCTTTTTCTCTGAACAATTTCTTAACGGCCTATCCTCACGGGGTACCACAGTCTATTTAGACCTCCTAAACTTACTACGGACTACCCACAGACCAATTCACCCTCAACTCCTTCCGGATTCTATCGGGAGCCCATATAGTGTTCCAACACTTGAACCTCTCTCTTTGACCCCGAAATATTCCATTGCTTCTTCGATTAAAGTCTTCTAAAGGCAGGTCTTTTATTTATCTCTAGCCGTTCGGTGCCAATTCTGGTGAACTGTCTACTTCCCACAAGGGTCGGAAGCACTATACTTCTTTGTACATGACTTCGGAGCCTTTACCCTATTCGATACTTGGAAGGTAGACCTTCCCGAATTGCCTCCCTTCCAGAAATGAGGACCAAATGTCCCTTTTCAAGTGTATAGAGTTTTAGGAGAGTTACATTCTTGCTTCAAACTATCCGTAGAAACTCCCCTCTTAAGCCACTTTGGATTGTCTCCTCTACCTTTGACGACTTTGGTTGCTGTAGGTAGGGTGACATTTATCCTGCAATGTGACTTCCTTTTTAGGTCATTCATCTTTCTTACTAGTATATCTTGTAGATAATCTGATGCATAAGGCTTTGGTGGAAGGGGAGTCGATCGAGGCTGCCAAGAAGAAGAAGACATCAACTAACAGAGGCAAATCCACAGCAGCCCCGTCACCTCCTCGGAAAAAGCTGCGCCTCATCAAGAAAGGAGCCTCCAGTTCATCGGCTCGTCTCCCCTCATCTTCGGCTCAACCAGGGTCTCAGCCCCTAACCATTTATGAGCCAAGAAGAGGAGGCAGTACCTCCCCTATCCCCTCTCCCTCTCTTCAAGGAGGGGATTCTCCCTCCCATTTTCTTCATTCCTCCCCCTCTGCACAAAATTCACCTCCACCTTCTCATATAGAGTCCCTCCAAGCTCATGTTACTTCTAACCCAAGAACTGCTCCCACCCCCCTTCGCCATATCAGACCTCCCTCCTCCTCTAAAGGGGAAGACCCTTCCCTTCCTGTTCCTCCAAGGACCACGTTGGGGTCCCTACTGCAAATTCGGCACCCCTCGGAGGTGAAATTCTTTGTCGATCAGGGCAAGGCCCATGCGAGCAAGTGAGCAAACCATCGGTAGGTATCTATTACATCTCCTCTTTCGCTTTACCGCAAGTATTACTATATGCCAATGTATAATGACAGTTTTCTTTCCTACAGGCCGCCACTCAGCATAGCAAAATGGTAACTCGGTTGGCCCACTTTCAATCTACTGTGGAAACTCGCCACTTCGCCTCGGTGACACAACAGAAGAATCACGTTCGGCAGCTAAGCGAACAAGAGGCGAAGGAGGTTGATATGAGGGACCAATGTGAGGAGGCGAGGGTGCAATTATCCTTGGTTAGGAGCGAGAAGGAAGAATTGCAGCGAAAGAACGAGGAATTGGAGCAGCGGATTTTCCTCCAATCCAGTGAGCTGCAACAAATAGATGACTTGGCCCGGGAGTTGAAAGAATATAAAGGGCACCTTGGGGAGGCCATGATCAAAGCTGCGGACTCTTCAACCACCATTCTATAGCTTCAGCGCTATCAATCTTGGGAGGCTACCAAGAGATCTTGTATTGAAAAATGCAGATCTTCTCTAGTGGCATCTTTTCCTCAAGCTTTATCAACGACAGCTCAGCAGCAATCTATCCTTCACCAAGAATATTCAGAGGCCCTCTCGACTTTGGGTCGTCAGGCCATACAAGAGGCCACTGAAAAAGATGCTCTGGCGGCTGAACTGGCGGAAAGTCGAGCACAACTTGCCAAATGCCAAGATCAGATGAAAGAGCAGGAGGCTGATCTTAAAAGATGATACGTGAAGAAGGGGGTAGATTTGTTTGTATTAGGCTTTGAGGGTCCTCGGCTCAAAAGCGCGGCGAGGATACCGCCTCTGCACGGACACTAGTTACTTGGATCCGGTAGGGGCGTTAGCTAAGTGTCACTTGATCTCTTGAATGTAATTTATAACATTCTCTTTTTAGTAATTTCTCGATGGCTTCTAAACATACGAATGATAACTTTGTCCATATAACTAACTATCATCATCTTATTATGCTCCTTGAGGGGTTGGGAACTCTGAACCAATTTTAAATTGATCTTTCTCTATACTGTTATCTCTTTCCCGTGTCGTACAGTGCAATAACCTCGTCGGTTCGGGCTTATCGGAGAGATCTCGAATACCGCTATTCCCCTCCGATCTAATTTTGGTTGAGGATTAGCTTGAAAGGTCTTTACGATATCATTTATATCCGTCCCGATCGATTACAGTTCGAGAATTATTTGGAAGGGTTTTTACCCAATATCATTCATATTTGTTTCGATTCTGGTTCGGGAATTTGCTTTAAATAGCTCTTGCCTGTTGATCTTCCCTATCTCTCTTACTGCTTTGGAAACGATATCAATCTCTTCGTCTTCTTTCCCCTTTCCCAGAACCTCTGTTGCCCCTTTTCTTCCATTATAAATGCTTCGTCCCCCATGTCTTCGTCCTGCTATCTCACTATCATGGCTTCAGCAGGGCATCCTATCGAAATTTCTTCAGAGTCGGAATCTTTTGAACTACAAGACTGGTCTCTGAGGATATGGAAGATTCGGAGACCCGCTCAACTACTACTTCAGCCCTCCGCCCCCTTCCGCTCCCGTCTCTCCCTCCAACTCCAACTCCTCCTACAGGGAGGTCCTTCCGCGCTCCTTTCCCCTCCTTCCGTAACAGGGTGTGGAATCCTCCCTTCACATGGGAGTATCTGATGGGAGATCCTCGCGCTACCATCGAACTTCCCTCTTCCACTTCCACGCTGGCTTTCCCAGATTCCGTGCAAAGGTTCATCCTTCTCCTTTTGATGAAGGTCCACCAGTTCTTCCTCCTCCTCAAGGCGAATGCTTCAGAGTTATATTGGCTCCTTCTCCCCCCAAAGAGACATCTCCCGCTTCATCTGTTAAAAGTAATCATGGAAAATCTTTGTAGATCAAGTTAATGTAATCGTTTCAAATATGTTAATAAAAAATAAGAGAGGCAAATGATATCTGTTTTTGTCTTTTTCCTGTAGAAGTAAGGTTTCTGTCTTCCAAAAGGACGGTAATCTGATCCGAACATACCTTCTTCTATCATTTCTCGAGGATTCGGACCTTCTTAATTACAATTGTGGTCCCGTCGACCTTCCCACTACTGCCCCCACGTTTCCTCTTCTTTACTGGCATTTATGGTCCCTACTTCTCCTACCAATAAATGCACTATTCTCCTTTGTTGCTATTGGGTTTACGGCACCGCGGCGTGTGTGTGTTCGATCATGTTTCGTAAACATGAGCACTGCGGAAGCAATAAAAATAATAAATACTCCTATTTATTACAACACACACAACACACGCATGCTATTACAACAAGTGTAGACATAACCGTAAATTAAAATTGCAATAAAAGAAATTAAACTACGTTATACCTTCCGTATGACGTGTAGCGGGAACGGCATCAACCGGAACGATTCTCGTAAGAATCGTCTCTATCCGTATCCACGCCGAGCTCCTCGGGATGACTTCGCCAAGCCACGAGCTTCGTCTTCGTACGGGTTACTAGCCTCGTGTTGAAGACGACGTGATCGAGAGATGATCACGATCCGAATCCAAATTCGGACCTAAAACAAGTCCTCAAGACTTGCTTCTCCGGAGAGGTATTCGTCAACCGATTGACGAATCCTTCGTCCTCCACCTCAGAGGATTACCGGAGATCAAATCCCCGGTATGTTAGCCGCTGTCGGAGCACTAACCGTCGTCCAAACGACGCTCCGACGAGAGGAGAAGAAGCTGTCCAGAAAACTGGACAGCTTTGGTGGAGGAAATAGGCGCCGGCTAAAGAAGAGATGGAGGCTCACCTTTACACCGAACCCAAGGGAGATCACCGGAGGGTCGCCGGAGGTTCACCGGCCGCTTGACGCCGACAAGGAGATGGCAGCAGCCCTTGTTGTTGACGCCAACAACAAGGAGGATGGGTTGGGCGGCCAATTAGATGATCAGGTTTAGGGTTAGGGTTTAATCCCTATTTTATAGAGAACTAATTCTCTTAATGGTTAATGGATCATATCCATAAAGCCCGTTAACCCGCTCCATTAAGATAAGTTAAAATAAACCAAACCATGATGGTTTATTTTAAGTTAAAACGAACCAACCAACTTTGGTTCATTCGCTTAAAATAAACCAAACCCTTTGGTTTATTCTTATCCATTGATTAGAACCAAACCATTTTGGTCCATCCATTATGTCTTCATAAGACACGCCCATCCACGCCCATTGCGATCAAACAATTTCATGTCGCTTATGTTTGGTCCAACCAAACATAGTTTCTCTCGGCCGAGAATCCCATTCTCAAGCTCGCTTTAAATCCTTTGGATTACACTCGCTGTGCGTGGGTGACCAAATAGGTTCTCGGTTTATGTTGGCCGCCTATAATTAACCATTAATTATAGAACGATCATGAGTGGCACCTAGTAGTACATCATGATCCTCAATTAATCAAAATCAACGGTTGATCGAACTTTTTCTCAAAACCCTTGGCTCTCGAATGAATCGTGCCCCATTCCTTCACTCATCTTATACCCACTTGGTTAGGACATGGTCTATTGTGTCGGTCCCCACTAGTGACTATGTCACACCTAGCCCAAGTATCATTTCCTCGTCTCTCAGTTCTAGTTACTCCACATGTATCGAAGAGTACCTTACTCTAAACATGTATTGCTTTGGCAAAGACTTTAGTAACAATCCGACGAGAGGCCATGGGTATACATCTCCTCGCAAGGAGTGGTGAATCCTTTATAGGCTATTCAAACACCTTGATCACTTGACTTATACCCAATCATCCGGGTCCACATCTCCTTAGAGATGTTTGCTTAAGATGTCAAAGCATAAGTCTCCATGATCAAGATGACTTGAATACCGCAAGTCAAAGGAACATCGCACTTAAGCCACAGAAGAACTTCATTGACATATCTATATATGCAGAGAACCATATGAAGTCTTACGGTCACTCAATGAACTAGTTACCATAACTAGCATCCACGATTAACTCCGACATCACTATGTCTCCAAAGCTGAGAATCACCGCTTGGATACACCAAGGAGTATACCTCGTGCTAGTCTTGATGAATTGATGGTGTCCAAATCCATCAATTCATCGACTAGGATAATTCCGATACATCACAATTACACATGTAGAGATACTCACTAGTTGTGATCCAATCACAAATTCTCTCATCCGTTTGTGAATCGTATCGTGGACATTCAAGAAATGAGTTTAAGATCCAATCAAATACATAAAACATGTATACTCAAATAGTGAATCTTCATTTATCATATAAATGGTTCATACATAAGGCGCATTGCCTTAGGACATCTCTCATATATTACTAACAGACTCCCACTTGGCCTAATGCCAATCGCTACGGTATATCCAATACCATAAGCACCAACATGACCCTCAAACTTACTTTGAGGTAATGCTTTAGTCAAAGGATCCGCTAAGTTCCTTTCAAAGGGGAATTTTCTCGATTTGTATTTCGTTCCTACTTATGATCTCTCCGATAAGATGATAGCGTAAGCACATGTTTGGATCATTGATGAGACCACATCAAGTTCGAGATGAACTTCTGATCCAAACCGCTTCGCCTGCTTCCAAAGCTGCAACGTATTCTGCCTTAGTGGCAGAATCCGCTATAGTGTCAAGCTTGGAACTTTTCCAACTCACTGCGCCCCCATTCAAGGTGAACACGTATCCAGACTGAGACCTGGAATCATCCTTGTCTGTCTGGAAGCTGGCATCCGTATACCCGCGTATCACCATGTCCTCTTCTCCATATATTAGGAACACATCCTTAGTTCTTCTCAAGTACTTAAGGATCGTCTTAACAGCCGCCCAATGATCCATTCCTCGATCGGATTGGTATATGCTCGTGACACTCAGAGCGTATGATACATCAGGCCTCGTACATAACATAGCATACATGATAGATCCTATTGCGGATGCATAGGGAATCTTACTCATGCAAATCCTCTCGTCTTCTGTGCGCGGACACATAGACTTCGAAAGGTGTTCCCCATGCCTGATGGGTAGATAACCTTTCTTGGATTCCGACATGCTAAACCTCTTTAGCACTCGGTCTATATATGTAGACTGCGAAAGACCAAGCAACCGTTTCGATCTATCTCTATAGATCTTAATCCCAAGGATGTAGGTTGCTTCTCCCAGGTCTTTCATGGAGAATGTCTTGGATAACCAAACCTTAACTGACTGTAAGATTGACACATCGTTTCCTATAAGTAATATGTCATCGACATACAATACTAGGAACACGATTGCACTCCCACTAACCTTCTTGTACACACAAGGTTCGTCTGGATTTTGTGAGAAATCAAACTTTTTGATTGTCTCATCAAAATGGATATTCCAGCTCCTGGATGCTTGCTTCAATCCATAAATGGATCGTCGCAATTTGCATACCTTGGTTTTATCAACCGATGTGAAACCCTCAGGCTGTATCATATACACGTCCTCGAGCAGGTTTCCATTAAGGAAAGCTGTTTTCACATCCATCTGCCATATCTCATAATCATAATGGCCAGTGAGCATCCGAATGGATTTAAGCATAGCTACAGCTAATAGGTTTCATAATCAACACCTTGCTTTTGACGATATCCTTTCGCCACCAATCTAGCCTTATAGGTAATCACATTACCATCCATGTCGGTTTTCTTCTTGAAAACCCACTTGCACCCTATAGGCTTTATGCCTTCAGTGGGTCAACCAAGTTCTAAACTAGGTTTTCATACATGGAATCCATTTCCGACTTCATGGCACCAAGCCACTTATCCCTTTCTGAACTTGTCAGCACTTCTTCATAACTGGTAGGCTCCTCATCATCAATGAGTAACACGTCGTTCGATTAACTTACGAGAAATCCATATCTCTCAGGAATATTGCGTGGTCTACCAGATCTACGAAGATGTGGTGTTACAATAGGTCCAGCCGATTGCTCATCACTATGAGTTGTCGGCTGTTGTTCTTCACCAGGTATCTCATCAATGTCTATTTGAGTCTCTCGAGCCTCCTCAAGTTCGACGACACTCCCACTGTTTTCTTGCAAGAGAAACTCTTTCTCTAGAAACACAGCATGCCTTGAAACAAATACCTTTTGTTCCACAGGATGATAGAATTGGTAACCCCTTATTTCCTTAGGGTATCCAATAAATAGACATTTATCAGACTTAGCATCCAGTTTGTCTGATACAGTCCGCTTCACATAAGCAGGACAACCCCATATCTTCAAGTAAGATACATGAGGTTTCTTACCATTCCATATCTCATATGGAGTAGTTGAGACTACCTTGGTAGGCATTCTGTTTAACAAGTAAACAGCTGTCTGAAGTGCATAACCCCAAAAGGACTTTGGGAAGAGTCGCATGATTCATCATTGACCTGACCATGTCCAACAAGGTCCGGTTACGCCTCTCAGATACACCATTATGCTGTGGTGTATATGGCGGAGTCCATTGAGACAATATGTCATTGTCTCTTAGATAATCAAGAAACTCTTGACTTAAGTATTCACCACCTCGATCCGATCGAAGTATTTTAATACTTTTGTCATGTTGTTTCTCTACTTCATTTCTGAATTCTTTGAACCTTTCAAAGGCTTCAGACTTGTGTTTCATCAAGAACACATACCCAAACCGTGAGTGATCATCGGTGAAGGTAATGAAGTAGCTATAGCCTCCTAAAGCTTGAGTTGACATAGGTCCATATACATCACTATGTATTAGGCCTAGCAACTCTCCCACTCGTTCACCTTTTCCCGTAAAAGGTAACTTAGTCATCTTGCCTTTTAAGCATGATTCGCATGTATCGTATGAATCCAATTCAAACGATTCCAGAATTCCACATCGGTGTAATTCGGACATGCGTTTCTTGCTTATATGGCCAAGATGACAATGCCACATGTAGGAGTCTATTTGATTATCCTTTCGAGCACGCTTGTTGCTCGCCGATATTGCAAATGTCACCGGATACGCCCAACGATAAACACCATTGCTTAAAGTTCCAGTCCGATAAAGAACCCCATTCAAAGTTATGTAACAACAATTGTTACTAAACGTCAAATGGAAACCATTTCTATTTAAACAAGAAATAGAAATGATGTTCTTTATCAACGAAGGAATATAAAAGCAATTGTCCAGTTCTAAGACAAGTCCTGCAGGAGTTTCAAAAATACGTTCGATGGCGAGCAGAACCTTTGCTCCATTCCCAACACACAAATTTGACTCTCCTCGACGAGTCTTCTTCTATTCCTTAGCCCATGTATGTCATTACATATATGTGAGCCACACCCAGTATCCAATACCCAAGTGTCTAAGGAAATAGAATGACAATCAATAAAGAAGATTTTTGAAGAAGATGGGGCATCCGATGCCTTATCCTTCTTCACGGACTCAAGATAAATCTTGTACTTTCTTTGCAAATGGCTCTCCTTGCCATAATGATGGCAAGTGCCCTGGTTACGCCTTTTAGCCTTTTTCTTCTTCCTACATTTGTTCCTTTGACTCCCTCTTAGAACCTTTCTTGAGGAATCAACTAACAACAACTATCCCCTACTCATGCTTCTCGAAGGCTCCAGGTCTTGACATGTTGAGCAAGACTACAGATGAACCTCCTTGCATCTCGAGGTGAAGAGGAGCTTGGAGACTTGAACCTTCGAATCTCACTTGCTCATCAACCAACTCACGAGATGAAGGACTGATAGTGAGCATCCATATGCTCATGCCGTAAGCTTGGGTTCCATCGCGGCTAGCATGATGCAACACTCACATGTTTCGATAGACCAACAATTGGTCCAAAGTTGCATCGCCACTAGGACGGCAAGTGAAGAGGCGCTGAGGACATACACAAGCTTTTCACCTTGAGAACAATTCTCAAGTTTCTAAGCCATCCAAGAAGTTCGCCTACTAATTTATTTGAATCCAAAATGGAACGCAAATTCAAACACATCATGATCAATATATTAACTTAGAAATACAAAACGAGCATATATGAGAAAGATGTTTTTTTTTTAAAATGCATCAATATACATTTATAAATCCCATTCATTTTTCGAATTTCAAAAAACCCTTAAAATCACTTCGGGAGATCGTAGGTCCATCTCCGAATGGGCTGATATCCATCATAGATAAGAACAACCTTGGAGTGAGTCCAACAAGCCATTCTTAGCTATGATGGTGGGTATCAAGTATACCGATTACATATCATGTATATGTAACTATCACAATGTGCTATCAACTAATTGAATGTTTACACATACATTGGGTTGTTAACACATTAACAAGTATGCATCATATGCATAGCACCCAACTTCACCTCTCTTCACATCGACCTTGGAGTGAGTCCAACAAATCGATGCTCCAAGTTAAAGCCAACCCATTAATTGCAAAATAGTTTTAATATGGTTAGAGTGCATTCAACCAATTAGCTAGGCTTGGAGAGAGTTCAACAACCCAAACTAACGATTGACCTCTGACTCTTACCATATTAGTAATAAACTATTCCAATGGTTTAAACATGTTCAGGTTCGAGCCGGACTTAGAAAGAGTCCAACAACCCAAACAAAAAATGGAACTCTGGTTCTAACCATATTAATGGAAGGTGTAGGCTTTAATATTGTATAAGGGATTTAAGGTATCATCCTATTTGCATGCAAATAACTATTATCTACATGGCATGACACACATGGCATACATCTACATGTCACGACACGCATGGCATAATGTTATGCATCTAATGCAATTACATGGCATACAATTATGTCATGTACATAATTTCCTTATTTGTCATAACTATTTATGGAAATAAAATATGTTTAAGATTTGATTCTCCAAATCAAATCATAATTAAATTAGGAAACAAATTTCCAAATCTAATCACATATTTTATTCATGGAATTATTTGATTAAGGAAAATCTATTTAGGAAACCAATTTCCTAAATCTTTAAAACTACTTATGGAAATAAAATATTTTAAGATTTGATTTCAAATCAAATCATGATTAAATTAGGAAACAAATTTCAATCTAATCAAATATTTTATTTATGGAAAATATAAATTTCCATAAATACTTCCAACTTTCCAAAAGTGGAAGATTTCCATAAATACTTCTAGACTTTCCAAAATTGAAAATTTTCATAAATACTTCTAAATTTCCAAAATTTAGAAAACTTTCCAGAAATACATTATGACTATCGTGAAACCATTTTACGATTATGTCAAACACAACCTGGGCCTGATACCATCAAGGGTTTCAGATCACAAGGCAGGTGTGTTCGATCATGTTTCAGAAACATGAGCACAAATGGAAGCAATAAAAATAATAAATACTATATTTATTACAACACACACAACACACGCATGCTATTACAACAAGTGTAGACATAACCGTAAATTAAAATTGCAATAAAAGAAATGAACCTACGTTATACCTTCCGTATGACGTGTAGCGGGAACGGCATCAACCGGAACGATCCTCGTAAGAATCGTCTCGATCCGTATCCACGCCGAGCTCCTCGGGATGACTTCGCTAAGTCACGAGCTTCGTCTTCGTACGGGTTACTAGCCTCGTGTTGAAGACGACGTGATCGAGAGATGATCACGATCCGAATCCAAATTCGGACCTAAAACAAGTCCTCAAGACTTGCTTCTCCGAGAGGTATTCACAACCGATTGACCGAATCCTTCGCCCTCCACCTCAGAGGATTACCGGAGATCAAATCCCGGTATGTTAGCCACTGTCGGAGCACTAACCGCCGCCCAAACGACGCCCGACGAGAGGAGAAAAAGCTGTCCAGAAAACTGGACAGCTTTGGTGAGGAGAAATAGGCGCCGCCAAAAGAAGAGATGGAGGCTCACCTTTACACCAACCCAAGGGAGATCACCGGAGGGTCGCCGGAGGTTCACCGGCCAAGCTTGACGCCGACAAGGAGATGGCAGCAGCTCAATGAAGTTGGGCGGCAGCCCTTGTTGTTGAGCGCCAACAACAAGGGAGGATGGGTTGGGCGCCAATTAGGGTTGCCTCAAAATTAGGTTTTCACAAAAACCCTTAAGCCCTATTTTATAGAGAACTAATTCTCTTAATGGTTATTAAATCATAACCATTAGGCCCGTTAACCCGCTCCATTAAGATAAGTTAAAATAAACCAAACCATGATGGTTTATTTTAAGTTAAAACGAACCTAACCAACTTTTGGTTCATTCGTTTAAAATAAACCAAACCCTTTGGTTTATTCTTATCCATTGGATTAGAACCAAACCATTTTGGTCCATCCATTACGTCTTCATAAGACGCAGCCCATCCACGCTTCCATTGCGACTGAAACAATTTCATGCTCGCTTTTTGTTTGGTCCAACCAAACATAGTTTCTCTCGGTCTGAGAATCTCATTCTCAAGCTCGTTTTAAATCCTTTGGATTACACTCGTTGTGCGTGTGACCAAATAGGTTCTCGGTTTATGTTGGCCGTCTATAATTAACCATTAATTATAGAACGATCATGAGTGGCACCTAGTAGTACATCATGATCCCCAATTAACCAAAAGATCAACGGTTGATCGAACTTTTTCAAAACCCTTCAAGCTCGAATGAATCATGCCCCATTCCTTCACTCATCTTATACCCACTTGGTTCAGACATGGTCTATTGTGTCCCTCACTAGGTCGACTATGTCACACCTCCTAGCCCAAGTATCATTTCCTCGCCTACGGATTCTAGTTACTCCACATGTATCGAAGAGTACCTTACTCTAAACATGTAATGCTTTGGCCAAAGACTTTAGTAACAATCCGACGAGAGGCCATGGGTATACATCTCCTCGCAAGGAGTGGTGAATCCTTTATAGGCTATTCAAACACCTTCGATCACTTCGACTTATACCCAATCATCCCGGGTCCACATCTCCTTAGAGATGTTTGCTTAAGATGTCAAAGCATAAGTCTCCATGATCAAGATGACTTGAATACCGCAAGTCAAAGGAACATCGCACTTAAGCCACAGTAAGAACTTCATTGACATATCTATATATGCAGAGAACCATATGAAGTCTTACGGCTGGTCACTCCAATGAACTAGTTACCATAACTAGCATCCACGATCAACTCCGGACATCACTATGTCTCCAGCCAGTGAGAATCAGCTGCTTGGATACACCAAGGAGTATACCTCGTGCTAGTCTTGACAGAATTGATGGTGTCCAAATCCATCAATTCATCGACTAGGGATAATTCTGATACATCACAATTACACATGTAGAGATACTCACTAGTTGTGATCCAATCACAAATTCTCTTATGCTGTGAATCGTATCGTGGACATTCAGTAAATGAGTTTAAGATCCAATCAAATACATAAAACATGTATACTCAAATAGTGAATCTTCATTTATCATATAAATGGTTCATACATAAGGCGATTGCCTTAGGACATCACTCATATTCCTCGCCTTCAAAGGATAAATGATCGATACATAGCTATCTTGGAGGAACAAGTGAAGTGTTTATAGCATAACAAGCTGGTCGGGTCCCAAAGAGGCGCCAAGAAGACCTTCCTCTGACAATCCTGTCAACTATGGTGCCAACCTCAACCATACAAGGAACTCCTTTATCCCTCAACAAAGAATTGTAATGCATATATAAGGGTTGTTGTTTGTTTTGTAGATGACTTAGAATATGTAATTCTCTCACATCAATGAACTTTCCTAGTTTGTCTCCCTTCTCGATCTTGAGTTGTGCCACTCTTTACCCTTTTTGTATTCACGTGGACTCACACAAGTGAGGCATATTCGGCTCTAGTCTTTTGGTAAGTAGAACCCTTAGTCAACCATGCTATCTTCTCTGCCTTGAGGATATCGGTTCTTAGTTCCACCACCACATGGGGATATCCTCCGCTCGCCTTGTGGGGATAGAAATGTATACATAGAGTAAATAATAACCGAAGGATATATTTATTCCGTTCCACCACCAGATATCTTCCACGCCTTGCGGGGATAGAAATTTATGCAGAGAGTAAATAATAACCGAAGGATATCGGGTCTTCCATTCCACCACCACACGGGGATATCTTCCGCTCGCCTTCAGGGGATAAAAATTTATACATAGAGTAAATAATATGAAGGATATCGGTTCTTCCGTTCCACCACCACACGGGGATATCTTCCGCTCTGACTTGAGGGGATAGAAATTTATTCATAGAGTAAATAATAACCGAAGGATATCGGTTCTTCCGTTCCACCACCACACGGGGATATCTTCCGCTCTGCCTTGCGGGGATAGAAATTTATACATAGAGTAAATAATAGCAAGAAGGATATCGGTTCTTCCGTTCCACCACACACGGGGATATCTTCTCTGCCTTGAGGATAGAAATTTACACATAGAGTAAATAATGCCGAAGGATATCGGTTCTCGATTCCACCACCACAGAGGATATCTTCCGCGCCTTGGGGATAGAATTTATACATAGAGTAAATAATAACCGAAGGATATCGGTTCTTCCGTTCCACCACCACACGGGAATATCTTCCGCTCTGCCTTACGGGGCTAGAAATTTATACCTCGAGTAAATAATAACCGAAGGATATCGGTTCTACGTCCACCACCACATGGGGATATCTTCCGCTCCTGCGGGGATAGAAATTTATACATAGAGAAAATAATAGAAGGATATCGGTTCTTGTTCCACCACACACGGGATATCTTACCATGCCTTGGGATAGAAAGTTATACATAGAGTAAATAATGCACGAACGATATCGGTTCTTGATTCCACCACCACATGGGGATATCTTCCGCTCGCTTGCGAGATAGAAATTTATACATAGAGTAAATAATAACCGAAGGATATCGATTCTTCCGTTCCACCACCACACGGGGATATCTTTCGCTCTACCTTATGGGGATAGAAATTTATATGTATAGCGCCAAGGCAATCAGCATAAAGGAGGCAACGCCTTCATATCATTCCTCTTTAGGTTCTCCTCCGAAGGAGCGCCTATGTCGCCTTCCCTAGGATGGGGGCTTTAATACATAATGGGCCATTTAGAAATATAAACCCTTCTTTCCCTTTCACCACACCAGAAGCCCACTAATGGTGCAAGCCCATTCTTCCCCTTTTAGTTCTTTTTTCTTCGTTTCTTTCGCCATCCTCATCCCTTCGCCTTTTGGTCTCCTTTTTCTTCATCTGTTTGCTCCGCGCACAAACCTCGTTTCCTCGATCCTTTCTTCCCAGCCCCTCTTTTTCTTTTATTTTTAGAACCCCAAGATGCATTCTAACTTCTTCCAGGAGATAGCGGACCGCTACCGAATCAAGCAAGGGATCTTTGATGACCTTCGCTTCTTCTTCCTCTTCACCTTCCCGATCACCACCATATTCACCTCGTCATTCTCCCTCTCCTCCTCAGTGACCCTCACTACCTCCATCCGGGAAGCGAGTCATTAGTCTCTCCTCACTTCCTCCGGTCTTACAAGCCCTAACTTTCCCACTCTTTCTCCTTCCGCGTTCTGAATCGCCTTCTTCTTCCCTTCACAGGGATGAACACAGGGAAGATGTATTCCATGTCAATGACAGGAGGATGGATCACCCTGTCTTCTCTTTCCCGCCCGTTATTCCTTTTAACCCATGGCGGTTGATATTCCTTCCGCCAACTTCCCCCTTGCTCATCGCTGAAGAATCCCTCTCCTCCTGTAGCCTGACCAGTCCTCTATCATCTTGCATCCCCATCGAAGGCTCCTCCCCAATGCTCATCATCTCGTCTTCTCAAGATCCCTCCTCCCGTCAGCCTCCTTCCGTCTTTCCTTCCGAACTCAACCCCTAACTAGTGACACATATCCTCCTGCAACTCCGGATGTATCGACTACCACCTCCATGGGTCGTAAATGATGCTCCTCCTTCTTTCCATTCTCCAATGGATAGCCCCATTTTCCCTTTATAAGCTTCCTCCATCTTTCATCCGTCTTCTTCCCTTTCTCCCGAGTCTTGGATCCCTAACTTAGAGGAAGTGGTTCCTCGTAGAAGGCACGTGTCATGCTCTGGACTTGGTATGTTTTCTTACTCAGCTTCTTTAGCTTTGTCTAGCCGACCAATTTCTTTTCCCACGACCAGTATGTAGGCCCTGACCAACCATCAAGAATTGGATCGCTCTCTTCATCAATACCAGGCTCAAGCCCAAGAATGGGAGCGACAACAACGGGAAGGCTTGGCGAATGCTCATAATCGAGCGACTCTGTTACACAATTGTGCCGAGCAATTAGCCGGCTTCGCCGGCAAATTGGAAGGATCTGACACTATTGAGCATTAAAGGAGCAACCACGTCCGGTGCGAGCCACTCCCCAGAAGTCATCGGCCTCTCTTGACACAGAATCTTCCTCGGCTCAAGAGTGCCTGCGTCTTCAAGGGCAGGTAGCAGAGCTCCTCAAGGGGAAGCAACGGGATTCTGACACCATCGCTCGTCTTCAAGTTCAGTAGCGGCGAGCACAGGACAAGATAGGGGACCTCCGCACTCGCTTGTGCAAGGAGGTATAAGAAAACTCATCCCTCGTAAATTCCAGGACACATGCTCATGCACGCCTACGCAGGCAAGAAACTTCCCTCTAGAGTATGAGCACTAAACTCGCCCGAACCAGATCTTATTCCGAAGCAGTGGAGGGGATTTCAGCTTCCATGCATCAAAATATGGTGGAGATGACGCACCTTGTGCAGCAGGACCAAAGTTCCCGAGCCGATGATGTCTCTATCTTGGCCGATGCTATTATGGAGGTGTCGCGGCGCTATGTGGACGTGCATCGAAATCTTCCTGAACAACAAGAAACATGCGAGGTGCATCGGAGCAAGCCACGAGCCAATATGCAGCGAGCGTATCATCATTTTAATGCGTGCCACCTATCAAGACGGATTTAATAAAGCGGTTCGGCAGTATGCCGCCCAAGGGTTACCTCCTCCCACTTATCCTGTTGGGATCTCTTTATGCAAAATAGCATATGCGCAACGGAAAAATTAGGATCCCTTCCAAGTGATCCTTGCGAAAGAAAAACTCGTACAAAAATAAATTTCTCAAAAGAAAACGTATCTTATAGGAGAGTTCTACCTTTGTTGCGTGCCCTTTGCAATCCCGGTTTTCCTTGGATGTGTTGGATCTTTTAGCACGTTCAAATGTTTGTGCCTCTATATGTATCCACACGAGCAAGCTCTTGTCTCACAAAAGAAAACTAGAAGATCTCTCATTTACTTCTTGCTAGAGAAGTCCCTAAAGGAGAGGAAGGTAGGGAAGAAGAGAAAGGAAGAAGAAGACTATTCTTCTTGCTAGCTTACACTCACAAAACCACATAACAAAAGCCTCTCCCACCAAGCTCTCACCAAGCTTTAAGCTCCAACTCAACTCATTTGGCTGGCCACCCCATGGGGTGTTTTATAGGATTTGAAAAACCTTTCATCTCCTATCACATTCAATGCAATCAATGGCATTGAAAGATAATTAAACAAGGAGTTATCCTCCTTGTTTTGGCCGGCCACATATGGAGGAAATCCAAGGGTCAAAACCCTTTGTCTCCTTCCAACTCATCAAGCTTAGGTGGCATGCTTATGTGGCATGCTTAGGTGGCATGCTTATGTGGCATTCATGGATGTTGAATTAATCTAATTAATTCAATAAGCTTATGTTATCATATTGAATTAATCTCATTAAATCAATAAGGTAACATATTGAATTAATCTTATTAAATCAATTAAGCTTTGCATATTGAATTAATCTCATTAAATCAATAAGCTAAAATTCTCTTTAAGCTTAAAGTCCAAAAACCATTTTGTACTTAAGCTTATTCCCAAATTATTCTAGTCAAACTAGAATGCACTAATTCTTCTAATCATGCTCTTTGTGTGTGACCCTATAGGCTCTCATAACGTTGGCAGTGGATCTAAACTCTTTTAGATACACAAGCAATGAGCGGCATCTAGCAAAACATCATTGCTACCCAAGTTACGAGATAAGTCAAGATCCGACTAACCTTTCCGTGACTACTATAATGTATGACCGTGTCCTTCTATCCTTGATATCAGATTGACCAATAAGGCATAGACCGTGTCATCCTCGATCAATCTATGTGTTTCTTGATCCCTGAGTAAACTAACTCAACCAAATGAGCTCAATATCTCATATTGACTCATTCGAGCATGGCCATGTGTTTTAGTAGTTATACTCAATCAAGGGGCCCACAGATATCACTCCCGTCATATGGGAGGGATAGATCCCATCTACATCACTCACATCCCTCCGCATAATTTATTATATACCCAGTAATCGCCTTTATGGTCCACCCTCTTACGGGTGACGTTTGACGATACCAAAGTACATAACTCCTTATGTAGGGAACCGTAGTGACTTCGGGTTTGAGGACTATTCATACCAATAGTCACATGAGAAAGTTTATGACACTCATATGACGATCCATGAAACTTTCTCATGGCGGGTCAGTTCAGTATATATTCTCTAATATATATCCATGTGTCAACTTGATATCATATATCCATGACTTGTGAGATCAAGTCATCAATTGACCTACATGCTAGTCTTTATGTATTAATATTGCCCTTGCATATTAATACTTGACTAGGAACATTTAGGAAAGTGTTCTCTACAACCTCTCATAATCAATTCTGCCAATTGATGTGCTGTGGATAAGAACCTACTTTTCTAGGGCATTATTATATTTAATTTAGCTGGCACAAGCAAGATGTAAATATAATAACCAATCTTTTGCCTTTATAGAATATGATACAAAAATGTTCCCTATTCAACCATCACATGATTGGTTCTAGGGCTATAACTAACAATCTCCCACTAGCACTAGTACCAATCACTATGATATCTAATACCTAGTGACCTAGTGCGACCATCATGCTTCCTCTGTGCCAAAGCCTTGGTCAATGGATCTGCGATGTTAGCTTCTGTCGATACTCTGCATATCCTCACATCTCCTCTATCGATGATCTCTCGAATGAGATGGAGGCCGCAAAGATGTGTTTGGTCCGGCCGATGTGATCGAGGTTCCTAGCTCGCAATAGCCCCATTGTTGTCACAATAGAGGTCTATTGGATCTGCAATGCTAGGAACTACCTCAAGTTCACTGATGAACTTGCGAGCCAAAGCGACCTTCTTTCTTTCGCATCGGCCGCAATATACTACTTGTAGAATCAAGAATCGTGTCTGCCGAACTTTTCCAGCTCACAACTCCACCATTCAGGCAAAACACGTACCCCGATTGCGATCTATAGTCATCCTTGTCTGTTTGGAAGCTTGCATCACTGTAATCCTTTACAACTAGCTCCTCATTGCCTCCAAATATCAAGAAATATTCTTTCATTCTTCATAAGTATTTAAGAATATTTTTGACTGCTATCCAGTGACTTTCACCTGGATCCGACTGGTATCTACTCGTCATGCTCAAAGCATACGAGACGTCAGGACGAGTACAAAGCATGGCGTACATGATAGACCCTATGGCAGATGCATAAGGGATCTTATCCATGCGATCTCTCTCCTCCTTAGAAGAGGGGCATTGAGTCTTCGAAAGACTCACACCATGTGATAAAGGCAGAAATCCTTTCTTGGAGTTTTGCATAGTAAAACGATCTAGCACTTTATCAATGTATGTACTCTGACTTAGGCCAAGTAATCTTTTAGATCTATCTCTATAGATCTTGATGCCTAAAATATAGGCAGCTTCACCTAAGTCTTTCATCGAGAAACAATTCCCTAACCACATCTTCACAGACTGGAGTGAGGGAATATCATTTCCGATGAGAAGTATGTCATCTACATACAAGATAAGAAATACAACTGTGCTCCCACTTTTTCTCTTGTAGACACAAGGTTCATCTTCATTCTTGATGAAACCAAACTCCTTGATTGCATCATCGAATCGAAGATTCCAGCTTCGAGAGGCTTTCTTTAGTCCATAAATGGACCTTTGCAGTTTGCATACCTTTCCAGGATGCTTTGGATCTTCAAAACCCTCAGGCTGTGTCATGTACACATCCTCGAGTAGCTTTCCATTCAGAAAAGCGGTTTTGACATCCATCTGCCAGATCTCATAATCGTGGTAGGCTGCAATAGCAAGTATGATCCGAATGGATTTAAGCATCGCAACTGGTGAAAAGGTTTCATCATAGTCAATACCATGAATTTGTTTGAATCCTTTAGCCACCAATCTACCTTTATAGGTATGCTTATTACCATCCATGTCAGTCTTTACTTTAAATACCCACTTACACCCAATAGGTTTTACCCCTTCAGGTGGATCAACCAAAGTCCATACTTGGTTAGTGTACATGGATTCTATTTCGGATCTCATGGCCTCTAGCCATTTCTCGGAATCTGGGCTCATCATAGCTTCTTGATAGGATGTAGGCTCGTCAAGATCGACAAGCAATACTTCACTATTTTCAGTCAAGAGAAAAGAATATCTCTCGGGTTGACGACGGATCCTATCAGATCTACGAAGATGTTGGTCTACTTGAACAGGTGTTTGCTCCACAACTCTTTGGGCAACAATTTCCTCATCCACAACACTTTGTGGTGCCTGTTCATTTTTCAACGAAGCCTTAGTGTTATCTTCATCCTGAATTTCTTCAAGATGAATTTTACTCCCACTAGTTTTTCTAGAAATAAATTCTCTTTCTAGAAAGACAACATTTCTAGCAACAAACACCTTGCCATGTGTGGGATTGTAAAAGTAATATCCCTTAGTTTCCTTGGGATATCCTACAAAATAACACTTATCTGATTTGAGTCCTAGTTTATCTGAGACTTGACGTCTAACATAAGCTTCACAACCCCAAATCTTTATAAAAGAATTTTGGGACTCTTCCCAGTCCATAACGTGTATGGTGTCTTTTCTATGGCTTTTGATGGGACGCGATTAAGTGTGAAAGCGGCTGTCTCTAGAGCTAAACCCCAAAAGGAAGTAGGTAGATCAGTCTGGCTCATCATTGATCGTACCATATCTAATAGAGTACGATTTCTCCTTTCAGATACACCATTCCATTGTGGTGTTCCAGGTGGAGTGAGTTGGGATATTATCCCACACTCAGCCAGGTGATGACGAAATTCTTGACTAAGATATTCACCACCTCGATCTGATCGAAGTAGCTTAATATGCTTACCAAGTTGGTTTTGTACTTCATTCTTGAATTCTTTGAACTTTTCAAAGGAATCTGACTTATGTCTCATCAAATATAAGTAGCCAAATCTACTCATATCATCAGTGAAAGTAATAAAGTACTTATAGCCTCCTCTGGCTTCGACATTGAAAGGGCCACATACATTAGTATGTATGAGTCCTAACAAGTCCGTCGCTCTCTCGCCATGTCCACTAAATGGAGTTTTAGTCATCTTTCCTAAAAGACAAGATTCGCATATCTCATATGATTCAAAATCAAATGAGTCCAATAATCCATCTTTATGGAGTTGGGATATGCGTTTTTCATTTATGTGACCTAGGCGACAGTGCCAGAGATATGTTTGGTTCAAATTATTCGATTTGAACCATTTAGTATTTACGTTATAAATTGGGTTTTCTAAATCTAGAACATAGAGACCATTCATAAGTGGTGCATTACAATAGAACATTTCATTCAAATAAATGGAACAACATTTGTCCTTTATTATAAAAGAGAAGTTTTTCTTGTATAAACAAGATACAGAGATTATGTTCTTTGTTAATGCAGGTACATAAAAGCACTCCTCTAGTTCTAAGATAAGCCCAGTGGGCAAAGACAAAGAATATGTTCCTATAGCTACAGCAGCAACTTTTGCGCCATTGCCTACTGGTAGGTCCACTTCGCCTTTTGCCATTAGTCTACTATTTCTCAGTCCCTGCACATTAGTATAAATGTGAGATGCACATCCGGTATCTAATACCCATATAGAAGAAATAGATAGATTAAAGTCCCACTTCTTTTTATTCTTTACTTCCTCGATTATTACGTTCTTGCTTGAGGATAATCCTCAAGTTCCTATACCAGTCTAGAAAGTTAGCTCCATTGAGCTTGTCTTTCTCAAGGACAGATCGCAAGTTGAGGGGGCGTGTCGTGTTAGATGACATGGTGATCTACAACATTAAAATGCAAAATTAAGTATCATACCTAAGTCATTTAATTAGGCCTTTAATTAAATGAGGCTCCCACTAAATTCTCATAGCTTTGATATGAGCTAATTATTGATGTAGGCAAACACATTTTGCTTACATCATTAGCTTCTATTTAGCTATAAATTTATATGTGATAAAGATCCACATCATAATTCGTCTTGAGTTAGCTTTGGCTAATCGCCCAAGACGTAGTATGATTAGGTAGGCAATCTTTTGCCAATTACATCTGATGTAACTCTTTAATAGCTTTGGTTAAGTTTAGATTAGTTTAGTGCTATATTAGCATGCATCATATACATACATCCATTTAATTCTAGTAAGCATGCAAAAGAGCCTTAGACACTATGGCAAACGCAGCAATACGTAACTGGAACGAAGCATACTGTTCAAAGCTAATATATGCCTCTACTTTAAAAACTTAATTAAGTCTTAACCAAGTTTGATAGCGGGACATCACGATTGTCCACTCGCACTCTTCCAAGATAAAATGCATTGCTTTGCTTTGGCAAACCCAATAACAAATGATCGAGGAAGTAGTGAGTACCAAACTTTGGTAGGCATATCGTTTAGACTTATTAAGAAATAAACTTAAACATGCATCACATACATATTAGCATACATCACATATAAGTTAAATTAACATGCATCACATACATATTAGCATACTAAGTGTGTCATGGTTATGGCCCTTATTCTACAATCTTCTCAAGCCAATGAGAAGATTGATTGGTCAACCTAGGGATAGCATCTTCTCCCAAGTGCTTCCTTTTGGTTGTCGTGTGTTGTTGACTTCCTCCTTGTAACATCATCTTCCAATGGACCCTCCATCTTTATTTTGTATATTACAAAAGGAGAAATACTCGAGTTACATTCGAGTCTAAAACTAATTTTACAACAAGATTTTTTTAGGAGAAAGGCACGACTCGCAGGCCGTATTAAGAATTACAACACACATTCACAAACTTTTTGGGACTAGGCCATAACCATGCACCATGTCATTTTTAACTTTTAAAAGACATCAGATATTTTATTATGTTTGAAAAATTGCTAATGCAATTATCAACTCATAATAAAATTTATCCTACTTCTATATCATATATAAAATAGAGAAAGACTATTTTTTTACGATCTTTCGCAAGTGGCTCTGATACCACTGTTAGGATCTCTTTATGCAAAATAGCATATCATAGCGGAAAAATTAGGATCCCTTCCAAGTGATCCTTGCGAAAGAAAAACTCGTACAAAAATAAATTTCTCAAAAGAAAACCTATCTTATAGGAGAGTTCTACCTTTGTTGCGTGCCCTTTGCAATCCCGCTTTTCCTTGGATGTGTTGGATCTTTTAACACGTTCAAATGTTCGTGCCTCTATATGTATCCACATGAGCAAGCTCTTGTCTCACAAAAGAAAACTAGAAGATCTCTCCTTTACTTCTTGCTAGAGAAGTCCCTAAAGGAGAGGAAGGTAGGGAAGAAGAGAAAGGAAGAAGAAGACTACTCTTCTTGCTAGCTTACACTCACAAAACCACACAACAAAAGCCTCTCCCACCAAGCTCTCACCAAGCCTTAAGCTCCAACTCAACTCATTTGGCCGGCCACCCCATGGGGTGTTTTATAGGATTTGAAAAACCTTTCATCTCCTATCACATTCAATGCAATCAATGGTATTGAAAGATAATTAAACAAGGAGTTATCCTCCTTGTTTTGGCACCACATGTGGAGAAATCAAGGGTCAAAACCCTTTGTCTCCTTCCAACTCATCAAGCTTAGGTGTCATGCTTATGTGGCATGCTTAGGTGGCATGCTTATGTTGCATTCATGGATGTTGAATTAATCTTATTAATTCAATAAGCTTATGTTATCATATTGAATTAATCTCATTAAATCAATAAGGTAGCATATTGAATTAATCTTATTAAATCAATTAAGCTTAGCATATTGAATTAATCTCATTAAATCAATAAGCTAAAATTCTCTTTAAGCTTAAAGTCCAAAAACCATTTTGTACTTAAGCTTATTCCCAAATTATTCTAGTCAAACTAGAATGCACTTATTCTTCTAATCATGCTCTTTGTGTGTGACCCTATAGGCTCTCATAACGTTGGCAGTGGATCTAAACTCTTTTAGATACACAAGCAATGAGCTGCATCTAGCAATACATCATTGCTACCCAAGTTACGAGATAAGTCAAGATCCGACTAACCTTTCCGTGACTAATATAATGTATGACCGTGTCCTTCTATCCTTGATATCAGATTGACCAATGAGGCATAGACCATGTCATCCTCGATCAATCTATGTGTTTCTTGATCCCTGAGTAAACTAACTCAACCAAATGAGCTCAATATCTCATATTGACTCATTCGAGCATGGCCATGCGTTTTAGTAGTTATACTCAATCAAGGGGCCCACAGATATCACTCCCGTCATATGGGAGGGATAGATCCCATCTACATCACTCACATCCCTCCGCATAATTTGTTATATACCCAGTAATCGCCTTTATGGTCCACCCTGTTACGGGTGACGTTTGACGATACCAAAGTACATAACTCCTTATGTAGGGAACCGTAGTGACTTCAGGTTTGAGGACTATTCATACCAATAGTCACATGAGAAAGTTTATGACACTCATATGACGATCCATGAAACTTTCTCATGGCGGGTCAGTTCAGTATATATTCTCTAATATATACCCATGTGTCAACTTGATATCATATATCCATGACTTGTGAGATCAAGTCATCAATTCACCTACATGCTAGTCTTTATGTATTAATATTGCCCTTGCATATTAATACTTGACTAGGAACATTTAGGAAAGTGTTCTCTACAGCCTCTCATAATCAAATTTGCCAATTGATGTGCTATAGATAAGAACCTACTTTTCTAGGGCATTATTATATTTAATTTAGCTGGCACAAGCAAGATGTAAATATAATAACCAATCCTTTGCCTTTATAGAATATGATACAAAAATGTTCCCTATTCAACCATCACATGATTGGTTCTAGGGCTATAACTAACATATCCTTCATTTTCCTTAAATTGGGAGGCTGGTTTTCGACGTTATCCTCCCGACCGGTTTAAACTGTAATTTAATATCCCATTTTGAAACGGGAATTTCCTTTCTGTTTTTCCTCTTCTTCTTCAAGATGTATTGATAATACCATATTGCCCTTGTAAATAACCCCTTAATGAAATTTGGAGAATACTTGGCATCTAATTAACGCAATCAATTCAAGAAGCACCCCCTTCGGAGTTTCATAATTTCTCTTCTTCTATTCCATATTACTTATACAGTGTGAAAGAGTTTTAAATGAAGGGCATTCCAAGGTCGTGGAAGCTCTTTACCTTGGTCATCTTTGGATAATAGGTGACCACCTCTGCGTGCGTTATTTCATAGGGTCCTTCCCGATTGGGAGCCGGCTTTCGGTCTCAATGAGATTGACTTTACGCAAAACCCAATCTCCTTCTTGACATCTCCGAGGCAGCACTTTCTTATTAAAGGCTCGCTGCACTCTTTGCTTGTAAAATTCCGCTCGCCTCCGTGCCATCTCCCGCCTTTCATCCACCAAGTCCAATTCGGTGCTTCGGATAAGTTGGTTCTGATTTGGTTCATATGCCTTTATCAGGCGCTATTCAACAAAACCTCCATCGAATAACGGCTTGCCCGTATACCAAACTAAAGGGAGTTTCTCCTGTTGCTGTCTTGGGTGTGGTTCGATAGGCCCACAGGACGCCGGGTAACTCTTCTACCCAGTTTCCATTCTGAGCACCCAACTTGGTCTTTAATCCTTGAATGAGGATCCTGTTAGTTACTTCCACTTGCCCATTCGGCGAGGATGGGCTACAGAAATAACTCTTGAATGTTGAGACTTTGGCACCATTCTTGGATCTTTTTCCTTGGGCGCCGTCCATTGTCAGCGACTATTTTCCGAGGATACCATCGACAAACAAATGATATTTCTCCATAAGAAGCGTATTACGGCATTCTCGGTAATTTTGGCTAAGGGCTCTGCCTCCACCCATTTGGAAAAATAATCCTGACTCTGAATAAAAACTTCCTCTGTAAAGGTGCCGCTGGCATCGGGCCTACTATATCCATTCCCCATTGATCGAAAGGACAAGAAGAGATTACGACTTTCATTAACTCAGCTAGCCGTTCAGAACGGTTGCTATGCTTCTGACAAGCGATCTGAGGTTTGCACTATATGAGCGACATCTTCTTTGAAGAGTAGGCGAAAAGTATCCACGCCAATAAGGCCTTTCTTGCTAAAGCTCTCCCTCTAAATGATTGCTCTGACATCCTTCATGGATCTTCCGGAGTACCCATTCCGCATCCTCATTTCCCAGGCATTTTAACAAGGGTCGCCCAAAAGAGGTCTTCTATAGGTCTTCATTCAAGAGGATGAACCGTTTGGCTCGGTTTATTAAAGTGGATGTCGCTATTTTCCCTTGAGGATTTTCCGTAGTAAATAAGCTATGATGTCGGTCCTCCAATCAAGAGTTAGGCTTGATTCGGGTATGTTTCCCTCCACGCTGCATATTGGTAAGGAAGTATGAATTCTCGTATGGATCACTTTCGAGGATTTTATTCCTCCCATAGCGCTAGCCATCCGAGCCAATTCATCTGCCTTCCCGTTGTGCTCATGATTTGCTTTAAGAGGACTGTGAAATTGAGCTTTTTCTTTCTCAAAAGTCTTGAGTACTTATCGACCTTTCCTCCGAACCAAAAGATCCTTGAAGTTGTGATATTACCAACTGGGAATCCGAGTGGATCACAATGGAAGAAGCCCCCACTGCTTTAGCAGCCTGCAGTCCCACTAGAATGGCTTCATATTCCGCTTCATTATTAGATGCCCGATATTCCAAGCGAACTGCTAATCGAGTTTCTTCACCGTCAGGGAAATTAATAAAATACCAGCGTCATTGCTGTAGATCCTAAAGAAGCGTCTCTGAATATATTCCATGCCTCGATCCCTCCTCCTTTGTTCAGAACCATCTTCAGCGCGCAAGTACCTCTGCCCGAAAATCGGTGAGTGCTTGGGCCTTGATAACCGTTTGAGGTTGGTAGTGAATATCATACTAGTTCTACCACCCATTTGGCCAATCTTCTAGAAATTTGGCTTAGTGGCGACCTTACCTAATTATTTGTGTGTTAGAGCGGTGATGGGATGAGCAAAAATGCGGCCTTAATTTGCGGCGGTTAGTACTAGGATATATACCAACTTCTCTAGCTCAGTATAATGGAATTCCGCCCCTTAGGATATGGTTGGTATAATAAATAGGTTCTTGGTGAGAACCTTCTTGTTTAAATAATACCAAGATAACGGCTCCTCAGAACGGCGGATACATCTATAATGGTTCTCCAGTATTGGTTTGGCTAGCGGGAGTCCACCAAATATTTCTTCAACTCTGGAAAGCTGTCACATTGATCATCCCATTGAAATTTAGCGACCTTACTAAAATCTTGAAAAAGGCCCTTGTCCGCCGATCCGGCTATAAATCGGGATAAAGAAACAATCCGCCACCAACTTTTGGGTCTCTCAGATTAGCGGTGATTTCATCTTTGCATAGGGCTTGGACTTTCGGGTTGGCTTGCGGCCCCTTCTCCGATTACTATGCACCCTAAGAACTTGCCACTCTTTACGAAACAGGCATTTGTTAGGGTTTAGCTTCATATTAAAGCGCTTAATGTAGCGAAGGTTTCATTTAAGTCCTTGACTAAATCCCGAGTGACCTTCGATTTGACCAAGATGTCATCCACGTATACCTCCACATTCTTCCCTTTCTGCTCCGTGAAGATTTTGTCCATAAGGCACTGATAGGTGGCTCCTACGTTTTTTAGTCCGAACGACATTACCACATAAGCGTATAACCCCCCCGCAGTCACAAAGCTAACCCTCTTTTGATCTTCTTGGGCCAAAGGTATTTGATGATATCCTTGATATGCATCCATTAGGGACACCACTTCATATCCCACAGTAGAATCCACCAGTTGATCAATACGAGGCAAGGGGTAGCAGTCTTTAGGGCATACTTTATTCAAATCACGGAAATCGATACACATCCTCCATTGCCCCGAAGGCTTGGGGACCAAGACTAGATTAGAAACCCATTCGGGGAACTGGATTTCCTTTACATGACCCGCTTTTAGTAGTTTGTCCACTTCTTCTGCTATGACTTTGTCCTTTTCTGATCCAAAATGTTGCCTTTTCTGTTGGACGGGTCGGGCTCTTTTAATGATATTGAGATGGTGTTCAGCCACTTGAGGATGGATCCCCGTGAGATCATGCACATCTTTTGCAAAGATGTCTTTATTCTCCTTCAGGCAAGCCACCAGCTCTTCTTTGACATCCAGCTGTTGTGCTATCCGTGTGGCCTTTCCTGGAGCAATTTCCACCAGTTCTCCCTCCTCTATTTTATTAGCCTTGGGGGGAGATTCCTCGAGATCTGAGACATCGGTGATGATGTGGCTTTGCCTTTGAGGTCCTCGGTTGGGCTTTCTTACGATCATCCCGAACCATTTATGCAATAGCGACTACGGAGGCCTATACATTTCTCCACGAACTTCTCCCACCGATTGACCTACTGGAAATTTTAGCTTCTGGTGGTACAGCGAAGCCACGGCCTGAAAAAGGGTGAGGAAAGGACACCCAAGAATAGCGTTATAAGTGGACGGAGCGTCCATGATAAGGAAATGAATTATACTAGTTTTTTGGCTGGGCTTTACGCCCAGAGTTAAAGGCAATGAAATCTGCCCCGTCGGGTGGACCACGTGCCCTGCGAATCTGAAGAGGGGAGTGGCCACCTCTTCTAGTTAGGTGTTTCAGCATCTGTCCGAGGCTTCGAAGAGGATGTTGTGAGAACTTCCCGAGTCACGATGCGGGCCACTTCATGGTGGCGAGGATATCGGATAACTAAGGCATCCGTGTGGGCGGCAGATACCTTGCAGATCTTGGCCCGAGCAAGCGGCGGTGCCACTTGAATAGTATGGTCGGTGACGATGACCAAACTCTCCATGAGACGGGCGTACGACTTCCGCGCCCCGGTTAGAGTCCCCATCGGTAGGTCCTCCAGCTATAACATGAATAATTCCCCGTGTGGGAATGTCATCTAGATTGGATGAAGGACCCTCACCTGATGGACCTTCTTGAGAGACAACCTCCTGGGATGGCGTTTGGGGAAAAGTGACCCGGGGTTGTTGATTATACGGCCCTGGACGGGTTACATTGGGTCGGGATTCGCGCCGACCCTCCTGCCTGAAACCTTACTTGCGGATATGCAATATGGAGGCGATCCAATTCTTCTTGTAACTTGAAACATCAACCACTACTGTGGTCGTATTCTGTATGATATTGGCAAAAGAACGGGGCTGGGGGGTTACGCGGGATCCCCCTGTGTCCCAAGGGTCGTTGTAGCAGACCCTGCTGGTCGTAAAATTCCATTTCACGTTCTTTCCATGTCCTCACAGGAGGAAGCGCTTCAGCGGCCATGATTTGTAATGGCGGGGTGGGGCGAACACCTTGCAGCATTGGACGAGGCCTCGGAACCTCCTGTCGAAAAGGTCTTGTATACTCCCACCGAGGGGGTGCTTGAGGAGCAGCGGGACGAACTCTTTCAGTTGGGACTGCTGCGGCAGTCCGTTCGGCCCTCCGTACCTTTAATCCTTCTTCTTCGCGGATAAACTGCTCCGCACGGCTCAGTAGCTCTTCGTAACTATCCGTAGGTTGTCTCAACAAGGAACTGAGGAAGGGGCCCTCCTTCAGCCCATGTTGAATAGCGCCTCTGAAAGATTTAGATCGGGTGGCGGGGATTCCCCTGGCTGCAAAAGTGAATCGATGAATATACCCCCTAAGGGATTCCGAAGGTCCCTCGTTGATATGAATTAACATAGAGGCGTCTTGTTTATACGCCTTGCAGCTGACAAATTCTCGACTGAACATTCTCTGGAAGTCGGTAAGCAGTGATAGGCGCGGGCGAAGTAGTAAACCACTTTTGCAAGGCCGGTCGGGTGGTTCGGAAGACTCGGCTTGAGAGCGTCGATGCGATGATGAAGCGAGGCCGCTCCGTCAATTGTGTGATATATGCTCTTGGGATCCGTCGAACCATCATACTTATTGACTGAGGATTAGGAGTAGGATGGAGGAGCTCGGTGAGAATGTCCATCGTGAAGGGACTGGGCTCGTATACGTCCGGAGGTCTGGTTGATTGACTTTCACCCTGTTCCTCTCTGCGCGTTTGGGTGAAGGGCATAGTATTCTGAGGCATTCTTCCCCCAAGTCTGCCTCCAAGCAATACTTCCCCATTGGCGGTCTCACGAGAGGAGGAGGCATTTACGGGGTGGGCCTGCGGAAGAAGGTTCCCAGTCGCGAATGCAAATATACGGTCCTTCTCCTTTCCTGGCGAGGTCTTCGTAATAGTTTCATCCATCGGGGCCTTGGTGCGATGGTAGAAGGGTGATAGGCGCTCCTCATGCAAAGTATCAGTTGTTGTATTTCTTCAGTTGCATCTCGGCGTCGGCTCAAATGTTCCCACAGACGGCGCCAACTGATGCGGGTATGGGAAAAAATCTGGTCGCTCCGTTTTCAATACAGTGAAGCACTGAGGGAGGTCTCAGAGGATTCTCCCCGGCCGTAATCAGTAAAGAATACGAGGATGAAGTAGATGAAATGCAAGAAACTGATGCCAGCAATCGAGATTCAGACACAAGATGTAACGTGGTTCGGAATGAGGATTCCTACTCCACGGAGGTGAGTTTTCTCACCAGATGCGGTGCCTAAGCACTTTCACTATGAAGGTCCTCCTTTACAGAAAGCAAGTTTCCGTAGGTGGAGGAGAAAGACCTCTTACAATGATATTACAAGACGAGGAAAATACAAGAGATGTAGCAATGGCCGATCTCCGTCCTTCTTCTCCGGCGAGATGGTTGTTCCCTTTTTTCCTTCTCCTCTTGCCTCTTCTTCTCTCTTGCTGCGTCGGAATGATTGCGGATCTCTCATTTTCTCTTTGCCTCCTTCCTTTTATCCTCCCTCCTCCTTCATCGTAACGTCGTGGATTATCTCCATCGTACACGTGGCCACCACTTCTTCCTGGAGAATAATTTTGTTACAAATATAAGGAGTGAAGACTCCTTGGAATATTGTGTGGGGCCTGCCAGGCCATTGCCTAACACCTTTTCCTCTATTTTTCGCGAAACTAGGCTAGACTACCTCCCTCAACCTTCCATATCGAGGGAAGCTAGTTTAGGTATATAGCCCATGGGTGACCTAGCCCTAGTGCTTTTTATCAACCTGAACCAATTTCTCTTTTACCCATGTCAAATTCCCTTTGTATTGATCAGATTGGACCGACCTCTCAGCAAAGCGCCTTCCATCTCTCCTTTGCCGTGTCGATTGCTTTCGCTAACCCTCCGTACCAGCGGCCGATATTCGCCCATGCCAATGGTAGCCGATATTCGCCCGTACCAATGGCTTCTGATATTCGCCCGTGCCAATGGCTTCTGACATTCGCCCGTGCCAATGGCTTCTGATATTCGCCCGTGCCAATGGCTTCTGACATTCGCCCGTGCCAATGGCTTCTGATATTCGCCCGTGCCAATCTTCCTTTTCTTCCTTAGCGGAGCCGTGTATTTCGGATCAGATCTAGGGTCGCCTGCTAACCCCTCTATCAAGGATTATGTAGAGAAGGTACCAGTAGTATCAACCAATGAGGCATAGACCGTGTCATCCTCGATCAATCTATGTGTTTCTTGATCCCTGAGTAAACTAACTCAAACAAATGAGCTCAATATCTCATATTGACTCATTCGAGCATGGCCATGAGTTTTAGTAGTTCTACTCAATCAAGGGGCCCACAGATATCACTCCCGTTATATGGGAGGGATAGATCCCATCTACATCACTCACATCCCTCTGTATAATTTGTTATATACCCAGTAATTGCCTTTATGGTCCACCCTGTTACGGGTGACGTTTGACGATACCAAAGTACATAACTCCTTATGTAGGGAACTGTAGTGACTTCAGGTTTGAGGACTATTCATACCAATAGTCACATGAGAAAGTTTATGACACTCATATGATGATCACTGAAACTTTCTCATGGCGGGTAAGTTCAGTATATATTCTATAATATATACCCATGTGTCATCTTGATATCATATATCCATGACTTGTGAGATCAAGTCATCAATTGACCTACATGCTAGTCTTTATGTATTAATATTGCACTTGTATATTAATACTTGACTAGGAACATTTAGGAAAATATTCTCTACAGCCTCTCATAATCAATTCTGCCAATTGATGTGCTGTAGATAAGAACCTACTTTTCTAGAGCATTATTATATTTAATTTAGCTGGCACAAGCAAGACGTAAATATAATAACCAATCCTTTGCCTTTATAGAATATGATACAAAATGTTCCCTATTCAACCATCACATGAATGGTTCTAGGGCTATAACTAACAAAGGGCTTGTGGTTCCTTCGAGTTTGCAACTGCACCACTATTATCACAATAAATTGTGATAGTTCTGGGCAAACCATGAATCACATCCAAGTCCATCAGGAAGTTCCTGAGCCATACAACTTCTTTGACCGCCTCAGAGGCCGCCACATACTCAGCTTCCATGGTGGAGTCCGCCACGCATTTCTGCTTGAGACTCCTCCATACAATGTCTCCACCTCCCAAAGTAAACACAAAACTTGAGGTAGACTTACTATTATCCCTATCAGATTTGAAGTCGAAATCCGTGTAACCCACAGGGAGTAATTGGTTTGCCCGGTAAACCAGCATATAATCCCTAGTCCTTCTCTGGTACTTCAATATATGCTTTACCGCAGTCCAATGTCCCTGTCCTGGATTACTTTGATATCTGCTGACCATGCCCACGACAAAGCAGATATCTGGTCTCGTACAGAGCATCACATACATGAGGCTTCCTATTGCCGAAGCATAAGGAAGTGCCTTCCTCTCTTCTATCTCCTCAGATGATCTGGGACACATCTCCTTAGATAAGGAACTCCATGCCTGAAAGGTATAAAACCCTTCTTGGAGTTCTGCATGCTAAAACGCTCCATAATCGTGTCTATGTTTGAAGCTTGGGATAAGCACAACATCCTTTTACTGCGATCCCTTATAACCTTGATCCCAAGGATGTGTCCTACCTCTCCCAAGTACATCAAATTAAACTGTTTGGACAACCATACCCTTACGTCCGATAACACCTTGATATTGTTGCCAATCAACAAAATGTCATCTACGTATAGTACAAGAAATACCACTACGTTTCCATCACATCTCTTGTATACACAAGACTCATCCGGACTTTGAATAAATCCATAAGACTGGATTACCTCATCAAAGCGGATGTTTCAAGACCTCGAAGCTTGCTTTAATCCATAAATGGACTGATTAAGCTTACACACAAGATGCTCTTTGCCTTTAGCAATGAATCCCTCTAGTTTCTTCATGTAGATGTTTTCCTCAAGACTTCCATTAAGAAAAGCTGTCTTGACATTCATCTGCCACACCTCATAATCCATATGAGCTGCTATGCATAAGAGAATCCGGATAGACTTAAGCATGGCTAGTGGCGAAAAGGTCTCCTAATAATCGATACCCTCTTTATGAGTATACCCCTTCACAACAAGCCTCGCTTTGAAGGTCTCAACCTTCCCATCTTTTCCCCTCTTTATCTTGTAGATCCACTTGCATCCAAAGGTTTTTACACCATCGGGTGGTTCTACTAGCTCCCAGACCTGATTTGAATCCATAGATTCAATCTCAGCATTCATTGCACTTTGCCATGATACTGCATCCTTATCTTGCATTGCCTCGTCATATGTCAAGGGATCAGGTTCATGTTCGCCAGGGATCAAATCAGAAGATTCTCCCAAGAACATGAATCTATCAGGCTGTCTCACAACCCTCCCACTACGATGAGGTATCACATGTGTATCCTCTATGACACACGGTGCAGTAACATATGGTATATCCTCTTGTACCGGTGGTACTAAAGAAGTTACTTCCCCTTTTAACTCTTCCAGAACAATTTTACTCTTGGGCTTGTGGCTCATCACATAGTCTTCCTCTAGAAATCTGGCGTTCGTGCTAATGATCACCCTCTGATATCTAGGACTATAAAACAATCCACCCTTTGTTCCCCTGGGATTGCCAACGAACATGCGTACTGTTGGGGGAACGAAACGGTCGGCTAGAGGGGGGTGAATAGCCCTCAATCGTTGGATGTCAGAATTCGCTCGTTCTCGTTGTGTTGCTTGTCTACGATTGTTGTTAGCGCAGCGGAAACAATAAAACAAGAATAATACTAACAACAATACAAGCACACCAAATACGCAAGCATATACGTGGTTCGGAACCTTAGGGTTCCTACTCCATGGGGCGAGCTCAACGAGCTCTAGAGATGGACACGACAATACTCAAACTCCTTCTCGACTACGCGTCGGAGGTGGAGAAACCTCTCACAAGAAATTACAACAGTAATATACAAATACAAACAAGAATACAAATACAATACAAAAGAAACACTTTTCACCGATTGCTTTTGATCACTTGTTTGTTGCTTGCTTTGATTGCCACTTAAAGACTGGAATGCAACAACAATTCCCCTCCAATAGCTCCACAAAAACCATGGCGAAATCCTCCCTCTTGAGCTCCTTTTATAACCTGCATCAAGCTGATTTTGTGCCCATCAGTCGACTGATCGTGACCATCAGTCGACTGGTCCCGTACCCGTTGTCTCACAACGGCCATATCCACGTTGGTTAAGTTCCAACGGATCACACATCAGTCGACTGATGGCACCCATCAGTCGACTGATCATCCATCAGTCGAGTGCTGGCGAGCTCGACTCCATTTTGTGCGTGCTGCACGTGTCATCGTGATCATTGCCATCCCCGACGATCGACTAATTCTCCCAACAATGATTGCCCTCCTTCGCCCGGTTGATCGATCGCCATACTTGGTCGAACACTAGTCGAACCCATACGACCTAGGGCAGTCAACTGACACGTATGCCAGTCGACTGATGTCGGCTAAAACATCAAACACAAAGTTGTTTGAGCATCTGACACTCAGTCTTAGCCACTTGGCCAAGTCCACCTTATCCCTCATGGAGTTCCCCATCGAAGCTCTCTTCCCTCGGCCTACGTCCCTCGAATGCGCCAAGCGCACGACTTCGCAATGCCATCCTTCGCGTCTCATGCCCTAGAAGTATGCTTCCCTTTGGGCTCACTCCATTCGCTCCCTGTCCAGTGGTCCCTCGGGTGCACCAAGCACACAGCTTCGCAATGTCATCCTTCACCGACTCAAGGACCCGAGCCTAGTGAACTTGCCAAGTTCTCAAGACTTCCCAAATGCACCAAGCGCACGGCTTCGCAATGCATTTCTCACCAAGAACCAAGCGCACAGATTCGCAATGATTTGGATTTCCCATGCCAAGCCAAGCTGCGGCTTCGAAATGCTTTGGACTTTTCCATGCCAAGGCTTCCCCCTTGGACTTCCACACCAAGCTCCATGCTTGGATTTTCCATGGCAACTCCATGTTGGACTTTCCCATAACAATCCATTGTCATGAGTTTTGTCTTTCATCAAAATACTATCAAGGTACTGCTCGAGTCAAACTCGAGTCAACCTGGGCCGATTGCACCAACAATCTCCCCCTTTTTGATGATTGACAAAACTACCATCTCAAGTCTACCAATTCTCATATCCCAATGAGAATTCCAACGAACCCTAATTGGTAACTTGGTAACTTCTCCCCCTTTTTGACATTACATCAAAAAGGTCCTCCCCAAAGGTATGAATGTCTCATATCCCAATGAGATCTTACTATCTCTCCCTTGGAGGTGAAGGGAATTGCTTCGGAGGCTCATTGGCTCCCATGTCCCCGGATTAAAATTTTCACTAATGAAAAAACTAATTCGGATGGGATGAGTTTCCTAAGCACAACCATTTCATCGTCGTGCTAACAACATGAGTGATCGCTTGAACAAACTAGTTATTCAAGCAACCCAACTCTTCTAGTTGGTTAGCTGCGGAAGAGACGACGGACGGATCACCGGTTTTTGTGTTTGTCTTCGGGGTCCATGATTATAAAAATACATACAAATGAAAACTAGTATAATCAACACATACTAACATAAAGATAAGAACATGCAAAGATCAATAAAAGTTGTAAAACTTTTATACCTCTCGATCTTCTAACGTATGTCCTATCCTCCTCGTAGACGTCGTGTGGGCGAAGATCCTCCACGAGTAGAAGCCTCCTAGATCACGTTCTTCCTTTCCTTGCTCTATCAAAACAAAAAGAAGAACAAAACAAAGACTCCTTCTCCTTTCTAGAACCGGCCACCAAGCCAAGGTGCTTGATATAACTGTCGACCAAGGAGTAGCTTCTTGAGCGTCGGCCAACCTTGAGAAGAGTTGCCGCCGGCCACCAAGGAGAAAGCAAGAGGGCGCCATCCAAGAGCTCCAAGGATGAAACCTAGCCCTTGTTTCCACCGGCCAAGGAGAAAAGGATGAAGGGAAGAGCGTTGGCAAAGGATGAGAAGAGGAAGAGGGGCGCCGGCCAAAACCCTAGGGAGAACAAAGCTTGCCGCCCACTTCTAGCCGCCCAAAACCCTAACTTCTCTAGGGTTTGTTGCCGCCCACTTTTAGATAGGCAAAACCCTAATCCAAAAACCTTAGTTGCCGCCCAAGCCTTAGCCCTCTATTTATAGAGTTGGGCTTAAGCCTCCTTTAATCTCCACCGTCGGATCTAGGGATTTAATCCCAACCGTCGGATCTAGGGTTTCATCCCAACCGTCGGATCTAGGGTTTCATCCCAACCGTCGGATCTAGGGTTTCATCCCAACCGTCGGATCTAGGGTTTCATCCCAACCATCGGATTTAGGGTTTTATTTTCCATCCTTGGATCTAGGCTTCATGAGGATTATATTAGGCTACGATAGGGAACATGAGGAGGAGTTGGATCTTGGCCACCCGATGGATCGGAACCACACAAACTTGATCCAACAATGATGTTCCATTCCACTAGAGGATCATCATTGAATTACCTCACCAACCCCCATAAATCAATATGAGTTCCATATATTATTTGTACATTCATCTCCCCGTGTTTAAGATATCCAATGTCCATTAATTAATTGATTTACTGACCATCAATCAATTAACATCTAACTCCTCGAGTAGTACCACTCAACCTTATCATCATGTTGACTAAGTCAACCAGCTGGGTTTACATGATGAACCTTATGAGCTCCTCAAGGGGACATCATCAACCTAATATATAGGACACGGTTTCCTCCTATAATCAACGACACACCATATAAATAATATCATTTCCCAACTTAGGGCATATTGATTTAATCCATCTAAATCTCACCCTTTGGTAAATCAAAGAAATAAATACTAAGTACATGTGCCCGTTATTATATCGGGATTAAGAGCATGTACAACATAATAACCGAGGTCCGATTCAATTATGTAGTCAGCAATAAATTGAATCACCTCTATGTCGGTCCTGCTCAATACACCTAAGTATACTAGTGTAACTCTATGTTCAAGACAAAACAATACCAAGCTATACACTACAACCATGCCAATGGTTTGTCCAAAACCATCTTGGTTGTGAGTCTCTACTTATATTCTACAAAGGACTAATAACATGATCTTCTGTGCCACACCAAGCACCATGTTATCTACAATGTAAAATATTAGACAATATGCACACATATAATAAATATAAAGTACAAACAATGATCATGTGATTCTTATTTCAAAATAAAAATGTCCATACAAGAAGAGCTAGGCTTTCAGTATACATTCCAATAGGAGGAACACATGCCTACAATCTTTCTAGTGATCCCATATCACTTAAAGAGAGGCAACCCAATTTTCCTCCCATGAGGAAATACACATCCATCTTCCCATGATGGATACCTCCCCCTAGAGGCTTGCTCCCCCTTGACCATTGCACCAAAAATGTCCTTGGAGAGTCCCTAAGCCAATAGGAACCAAACAAAATTAAGGCAAAGTTCAACAATGAACTCTCATCCACCTTAAAATTGATACTCACCCTCAACCCAACTCCTAATCCATATCCAATGGATTTCCACCCTCTCTAATGCTTTCCCAAGCATATCCTAGGGTTAGGAGTGGTTAGGGGACCAAAACACAGCTGAACATGGGCATAACCAACAAGATTTACCCGAAATTAGCATTGTCGATCATTGCATCGAAACGGTCGACTAACACCCTCATCGATCATTGGCCTCCTGGTAGTCATGATACTTCATTCTTGATTTTACGAATTCGAAATGACTTTTCAAAATTCATAAGTAAATATACATAAGTAGATAAAACTTGAAATTTGGTATGTATACTACTTATCACAAACATTATGGGTGAAAAATATTAGAAAATTATTTTACCCATTACACTAGGAGATTGATACAAAGTTCAAAATTTTAAGAAAAGCTTCAATAAAGAGCCCTCTTTGTATCATCTCATTCAATGGTGATAGCTATCAAAAGATAGGCTTCACCAAGGTTTTTTAAAATTTTTTTCAAACCTTTATTTTCTTTTTCCTAAACATCTCACCAATATCTAGATGTGTAAAACACATACAAGTCAAATATCTTAGTGAGATGGGGGTTTTTTGTTCTTTATGTTCTCATGCATATTTCTAAGGCAACATAATTTGATTCCCTTCAAATTGTGTCATAGTCTTTAATTTCATTTTATTTAATGCATGATATGATTATGGCATAAATATGATTTAGATAAAAACATATGCCAATATCATGATGTCATGGCATGTGAATGAGAACTAAGCATACATGACATCTAAAAATAATTCTAAACATGATCATGACATTTTATAGATAAAAATGAAAATGATGTCATGACATGGCAAGACAAACAAATCATGGCAAGTAAAATATACTAAGGTATAGAATACCTAAGTGTGAAAATCAATTTGCCATTTTTAGGGATTAAATTCACTTTGCCTTAAACCATTCATTTCCATAGTGTGCCAAAAACCCAAAATAGCACACCACGACCTCTATGACCTAATTGTGCCAATTTAAATCATTTTTAACTTCTGAAACCATATTGGCACACCCTAATGTGTCAACTCACAATGGCTAGGTTAACCACCCATCCACTTAGGGTTGACACACCCTAATCCATTTAGCATAAATCAATCACACTCTTAGGAACCCAATATCTATTGGAGCTCCATGGGTTAACAAGGTATTCCCTAGGGATAACTTCCCTAGATACCTTCCTAATGACCTTTTTAGGCTTTGAAACCATAGTCTTTTGGGTCTTACTTGGGTCAAATCTAGAGGTGACTCCTCCATTGACCTTCTTAGTGGCTTTCTTGGTTTTTCTTAAGTCCTTAGCCACTAAGCACACACCATGACTAGTCTTAGGGATGACTTCCCTATTAGCCTTGGTTTTCCTAGACCTAGAAATAGTTCCATAATTAAATGGACCATTATGATAAGTCTTCTTGGGCTTACGTTTGTGACCCAAACCTTCCTTGCCCTTAGACCATTTTTGAACCTTAGGTCTTGACTTTTGGGCATTTGACCCTAGAATTGAATTTTCTATGATTCTAAGGGCTTTCTCCATTCTCTCAAGTCTTGACCTCAAGACTTGGTTCTCTAGCTCTAATTTTCCCATTTTTGAATTTTCATTAGGTTTTTGGGAAGGCCTCTTCTTTTTAGGCATGTGCCTAGACTTTTTGGGATTAATACCCAAATTTTCTTCTACTCTCCTAATTGTCTCCCTAGGCAAGATATTTCTAGAATTATGAGTCCTAGGTTTGTCCTTAGAGAAACTAACATGCTTAGCACCTAAGCAATAAACCTTATTGTTTCTCCTAGCATGCTTTTCATTAATAATGGCAAGAGAACTAAAATAATTCTTAGCATGCTTTTTGACTTTAGGATTTGAAGGTGCATTAACTAAATGTACCTTAGGGTTAGCTTTTGGAGCTCCCCCTACATGATATACACCTTCTAGCCCTTTCTTCCTCCCTCTAGGGCATTGGCATCGGTAGTGCCCCTTTTGATTGCATTTAAAGCACACAATGTGCTCTTTGCTTCTAGTTTTGGGAACACCGATATCCTTTGACTTTAGGTTGACTTTTGGTGTCGATGCCTTTTCCTTAGCCAATTTTGGGCATTTGCTCTTGTAATGCCCTTTCTCCCTACAATCAAAGCATATTATGTGATTTTTATTTAAAATAATAACACTTGAGTTACCTAGGGAGGTGGTGGAGGCCTCTTCACTTCTTCAAGAGGTCGAAGATTCATTTTGATCTTGCTCCAGAATTGAAATCCTTTCCTCCCCCTCAACGCTAGAGGTGGAGGTCTCCACCAAATCATCAACATCATCAAAAGTAGATGGTGCTTCTCCTTCGGCATTATCCTCTACATGTGCCGGTTGGGAGTTTTCTTGATATTTCATTATCTTCTCCCATAATTCCTTTGCATCCCTATAGTCACCCAAACTAGACCAAATTTTTTTAGGTAACAAATCACTAAATAATTTTATTACCTCGAGATTTGTCTTGAAATCCTTAATTTGGTCTTGGGTCCACCTTGACTTTTCAATTGGCTTGTTGTATTTGTCCCTAGGCATCTCAAAACCATTTTCTACAATAATCATATAATCAAAATTGGTTTCGAGATATACCTCCATTCGTTTTCTCCACCAAGCAAAATCTCCATTGAATTTCGGTGGATGGATGAAGCTGGCCATTTTGTAGTGCTCTCGCGGCGGTTAGTCCTTGAAGAGCGACCTCGGCTCTGATACCACTTGTTGGGGGATCGAAACGGTCGGCTAGAGGGGGGTGAATAGCCCTCAATCATTGGATGTCGGAATTCGCTCGTTCTAGTTGCGTTGCTTGTCTACGATTGTTGTTAGCACAGCGGAAACAATAAAACAAGAATAATAATAACAACAATACAAGCACACCAAATACGCAAGCATATACGTGGTTCAGAACCTTAGGGTTCCTACTCCACGGGGCGAGCTCAACGAGCTCTAGAGATGCACACCACAATACTCAAACTCCTTCTCGACTACGCGTCGGAGGTGGAGAAACCTCTCACAAGCAATTACAAACATAATATACAAATACAAACAAGAATACAAATACAATACAAAAGAAACACTTTTCACCGATTGCTTTTGATCACTTGTTTGTTGCTTGCTTTGATTGGCTCTTGAAGGACTGGAATGCTGCAGCAATTCCCCTTTAATAGCTCCACAAAAACCATGGAGAAATCCTCCCTCTTGATCTATTTTTATAACCTGCATCAAGCTAATTTTGCGCCCATTATTCGACTGATCGTGAGCATCAGTCGACTAGTCCCGTATGTTGGTGCAATCGGCCCAGGTCACGATTGACCAGGACTCGAGTTTGACTCGAGTGATGTTTTGATGTTTCGACAAAAACATATGACAATGTAATTGTCATGGGAAAGTCCAAGTGGAACACTTGGCATTTGGTAAAGTCCAAGTCTTGAGTACTTGGCATGAAAAGTCCAAGTGGGACACTTGGCACATGAAAAGTCCAAGCATGGGTCTTGGCAATGTAAAAGTCCAAGCATGGGTCTTGGCAATGTAAAGTCCAACATGGGTTGGCAAGGAAAGTCAAAGCATGGTATTGGCATGAAAAATCCAACATGGGTTGGCAAGGAAAGTCCAAGCATGGTCTTGGCATGGAAAGTCCAACATGGGTTGGCAAGGGAAAGTCCAAGCTTGAGTCTTTGCATTTGAGAAGTCCAAGGGTTTGATATTGGCAGCGTAAAGTCCAAGCGGGAGTCTTGGCAGCATAAGACCAATGGTTGGCGGCGTAAAGTCCAAGCGGAGTCTTGGTGGCGTAAGTCCAATGTGCCTTGGCGGTGTAGACACCGTTAGCATGACATAGCCGAGGGAAGCACCTGGAGGCTAGCGCGATGGATGAACAAGTCATGGATGACTTGGAGGGATCCGAGAGGCGTGAGGCTGATGGAGGTGGCTAGAAGGCTTAGGTCTAGGCTAAGGGTGGTCTAGTAAGTATGGGGGCACCATACTTGGGTTAAAACCTCATCTTTGAGGTTACATTATGGGCCGTGAGTCGACTTGAGTTGAATCGCTGGCGATCGCTACTCATTGGAGCAATGATCGATTTCTACGGCATGCATTGCTAGTTCATCCGCGAGCAGAGCGCTCCGTAGCCGATCAAGGGCCGACTACGGGCGATCGATCGCCAATGTTGGCGATCGCCCGAAGAGATCCATTAGAGTTTTTCCAGCGTGGATCGATCCGTTGTCTCACGACAACGATGGCATCGATCGGGTGACTTATGGCTCGATAAGCGAAAAATCGGCCACGATGCAAGTTATAAAGCGGCTCGAAGGAGGGTTTTGAAGCGATTTTCTTGGCGAAATTGAAGGGGAAGTTGGTGCTTTCGGTCCTTCAAAGCTAGTTCAAGGCAATCAAAGATCAAGCAATCCAAAGCTCTTGTAAAGTTGTTTTTCCTTTACTTGCATTGTATTTCTTACTTGTATTTGCTTGTATCTTGTGTATTACTTAGTGTAATCCTTGTACGAGGTTTCTCCACCTCTGACTTGTTGTCGAGAAGGTGTTTATTGCTTAGTGGTGTGTGATTGGCATCACTAGGGCTCGTTTGAGCCCGATCCGTGGAGTAGGAACCGTGTGGTTCCGAACCACGTTATATCCTTGTGTTCGTGATTGTTGTATTTCGTTATTGCTTTCATTTCTATATTCCACTGCGCTAACAAAATTGTAGACACGATCACGATCGAATTCCATCTCCGTACGGTCACAACGCTATTCACCCCCCCTCTAGCGGCGTCAAATCCCCAACAAGTGGTATCAGAGCCCGGGGCTCTTCTACGGACTAACCGCCGGGAGCTAAGACAAAAGGCTAGAGGGTAAAGATTGAAATCCAAGGACAATTGGGATGGGATATCAACACCCCAATTCCGTATGCCTTCTATGGACGAGAAGGTTTCAATTCTTGGAAGGCGAGAATTGAAGATTTTTTGATGATGAGAGACCTTGAGGAGTGGTCCGCATTGATGGAAGGATTTGAATATCCTAAGGGACTAAAGGGAGGGTTTCTCAAGAAGAAGAAGTGGAGTGAGGAGCAACTCCAACAATTCGATAAAAACAAGAAGGTAATAAAATTTATTTTTGATTTAATTCCTAATGACCTCTTGTGTAGTCTAGGTGACTATGTGGATGCCAAGGAGCTATGGAGCGATTTGGCCAAGCTCCATGAAAGTCTATCATCGGTCCAAGAAGAAGGACCAACACCCTCTCAAGCTCAAGAAGAAACATCTAAAGAGCTTGAGGATTTGGAAGTTGATAGGGAATCAACATCCGGATCGGAGAAGGAAGTAGAGGAGGAAGTGGAAGAAGCATCCACCTCAAGGACCGAGGGGGAGGAGAGAACTTCCACACCGGAACATCAAGAAGAAGCTTCGACATCCGGTCAAGATGAAGAAGCCCAAAGTCCAATTCCGGTCTCCATTAACCTAGGTAACTCAAACATATGTGTTAATAATAAAATGCATATAATGTGTTTTGAGTGTAGGGAAACCGGGCACTATAAGAGCAAGTGCCCAAAGAAGGCTAGGAAAGCTCCACCGGCACCAAAAGTCAAGAATGCCGGTGCCCCAAGTCAAAAGAGCAAGGAGCACATCATATGCTTCAAGTGCAATTCAAAGGGGCATTATCGGAGTCAATGCCCTAGGGGGAGCAAGAGAGTCAAAGAGGGAGCTATACATGTAGGGGGAGCCTCCAAGGCAAACCCTAAGGTATATTTAAATAATGCACCTTCTAAATTTAAAAGTCAAAAGCATGCTAGAAATTTTAATTCTCTTGCAATTCATAAAGAGCATGCTAGAAGTAAGGAATTTTTTCTTAGGTGCTAAAAATGTTTACCTTAGGAGTAAGGAGAAATTTGGGACTAATGTCCCTAAAAATATTTTACCTAAGGGCAAACCTAGGTCAAATAACTCAGGATCAATTTTACCTAGGGAGACAATTAGAAAGGTACAAGAGCACCTAGGTCTAAACCCTAAATGGACTAGGCATATGCCTAGGAAGTCCAATGCCCAAGATTTAAATCAAAATTCTAAAATCGAGCAATTAGAATTAGAGAACCAAGCCTTGAGGTCAAGGCTTGAAAAGCTTGAAAAGACCCTTAAAGTTATGCAAGGGTCAATTAGTCAAACTTCTAGGTCAAAATCTCAAAGTCAACACTTAGGACCCAAGAAGCAAAAGTCATCAAAGGACAAGAATGGTTTGAGTCACAAACCTAAGACTAAGGTGACTTATCATAGTGTTCCATTAGATTATGGAACACTAACTAGGTCTAGGAAAATTAAAGTCAATAGGGAAGTCATCCCTAGAGTTGACCAAAGGGTGTGCCTAGTGGCTAGGGTTTCTAGGAAACCTAGGGTGGCCACTAAGAAGGTTGCAAGGGGAGTTACCCCTAGAGTCAACCTAGGTGAGACCCAAATGACCAAGGCTAATAAGCCTAGGAGGGTCATTAGGAAGGTATCTAGGGAGGTTATCCCTAAGGAATACCTAATTAACCCTAGGAGCTCAAATCGGTTTTGGGTTCCTAAGAGCGTGATTGATTCACGCTAGATGGGTTTAGGGTGTGCCAACCTTGATTGGATGGGTAGTTAACTCAACCATGGCAAAGGTGGCATTTTAGGTCATTTTCGAGGTTATAGTTACCTTGGGAATGTGATTTGATTTTAATCCTAAAAGGATTTTAGGATGTGCCAATATTAATTATGAAGTTTGATAAAATGATCATTTTGGCACAATTTAGGTTTAGAGGTTAGTGTGCCATTTTGGGTTTTTGGCACACTTGGGAGAAAAATAGAAATATGGCAAAATATATCTAATTATATAAAATGGCAATTAATATTAAAATTTAGGTATTACATACCTTTATATCTTATTTGCCATGCTTTGATTTGCCATATGCCATGACATGACATCATGTTCATTCTCATCATTTATATGTCATGTTTATGCTTAAGATTAAGGTTTTAAATATCATGTGTTTTTAGACTTCATATTATGCCATGACATCATGATTATGAGCATGTGTTTATCTATATCTTCATTAATGCCATAATCATTCATGCATTTGATTAAAATTAAGTTAAGGACTTTGGCATGACTTGGAGTCCCATTTATAAGGGAATCAAGTAGGGTTGCCTTAGAAAAATGCATGAAACCCTAGATTAAATAAACCAAAACCCACATCTCACATCCAATTGACATGTATGTGTATTTATACACCCTAGATATATGTGAGATGCTAGGATATGAGTTAAGTTCAAGGTGCATAGTGTTTGCATCTAGATGAACTAAAACTCATCTTATATGATTTGTGGATCATTGGGAGAGCATGTGTACAAGTCATGTACATTGAGCCCATGGAATATGATCCAAAATAAGGTTTTAAAAACATTTTAAAATCATTTTGAAAAACCTTGGTGAAGTCTATCTTTTGATAGCAATCACCATTGATAGAGTTGATACAAAATAGGGCCAAAACATTGAAAATTTCAATGGCTTTGAGTTTTGTATCAAACTCACTATTTTATGTGTAAAATAATTTTCAAATATTTTTCACCCATTGTGTGTGTCATAAGTATTATACGTATGAATTTTCACAATTTTTCGAATTACGTATAATTATTTATGAATTTTCAAAATTCATTTCTGATAGTTGAAAATCGAGATTTTCAGTTATCAGTCGACTGCCAGGTCTGATTTCGGGTTATCAAGGTTTGTTTAGCCCGTGTTCAGCTATGGAAAAGGTTCCTAATCACTCCTAACCCTAGGATATGCTTTAGGAAGCATTATAAAGGGTGAAAATTCATTGGATATGGATTAGGAGCTGTGTTAGGTCAAAGTATCAAATTTAGGGTGAGTGAAAGTTCTATGTTGAACTTAGAACCTTAATTTTGATAGTTTAGAGTTCCTATTGGCTTAGGGGCTTCCCAAGGACATTGTTGGTGCAATGGTCAAGGGGGAGCAAGCCTTTAGGGGGAGTTATCCATCTTGGGATGATGGATGTGTTTTTCTCCTTGGAGAGGAGAAGTTATTGGGAGAGTATCATCAATTGGGAAAATTGATGGGTTTTTGATACCCAATTTGGAAATTGGGAGAGATTATAGGATTGCCACTCTTGAGTGATATGTGACTTATCACTAGGAAGATGGTAGGCATCCTAGAAATTTTTAGGTCAAAAAGGGGGAGATTGTAAGATCTCATTGGGACATGAGACATTGACCTCCTTGGAGAGATAACCTTTTTGATGTTAGTCAAAAAGGGGGAGAATGTTTGGGGGAGAACATTTGGAGAGTGTTTACCAATTTGGGATAATTAGTAAGGGATTTGAGTTAGTGGTCTAACTCAGATGATTTGTTTGGTTTTTGTCAAACATCAAAAAGGGTGAGATTGTTGGTGCAATCGGCCCAGGTCACGATTGACCAGGACTCGAGTTTGACTCGAGTGATGTTTTGATGTTTCGACAAAAACATATGACAATGTAATTGTCATGGGAAAGTCCAAGTGGAACACTTGGCATTTGGTAAAGTCCAAGTCTTGAGTACTTGGCATGAAAAGTCCAAGTGGGACACTTGGCACATGAAAAGTCCAAGCATGGGTCTTGGCAATGTAAAAGTCCAAGCATGGGTCTTGGCAATGTAAAGTCCAACATGGGTTGGCAAGGAAAGTCAAAGCATGGTATTGGCATGAAAAATCCAACATGGGTTGGCAAGGAAAGTCCAAGCATGGTCTTGGCATGGAAAGTCCAACATGGGTTGGCAAGGGAAAGTCCAAGCTTGAGTCTTTGCATTTGAGAAGTCCAAGGGTTTGATATTGGCAGCGTAAAGTCCAAGCGGGAGTCTTGGCAGCATAAGACCAATGGTTGGCGGCGTAAAGTCCAAGCGGAGTCTTGGTTGTGTAAGTCCAATGTGCCTTGGCGGTGTAGACACCGTTAGCATGACATAGCCGAGGGAAGCACCTGGAGGCTAGCGCGATGGATGAACAAGTCATGGATGACTTGGAGGGATCCGAGAGGCGTGAGGCTGATGGAGGTGGCTAGAAGGCTTAGGTCTAGGCTAAGGGTGGTCTAGTAAGTATGGGGGCACCATACTTGGGTTAAAACCTCATCTTTGAGGTTGGCAGTTGACTGACATTATGGCCGGTTGGACTGATGTGAGTCGACTTGAGTTCGACTGCCGTTTAAGAGCCGGAATCGCCGCGCTTGATCGCTCATTGAGCGATCGCCGATTTCTGGCGATCATTGCCAAGTCCGATCGCTAGTTCATCCGCGAGCACGAGAATGCTCCGTAGCCGATCGGCGATCGACTACGCGGTGGCGATCGCAATGTTGCCAAGAGATCCGTTAGAGTTTTTCCAGCGTGGATCGATCCGTTGTCTCACGACAACAGTGGCATCAGTCGACTGGTGACTTATGGCAGTCGACTGATAGCGGAAATCCAGCACGACGCAGGTTATAAAGGCAGCTCGGAAGGAGGGTTTTTGAAGCGATTTTCTTGGGCGAAATTGAAGGGGGAAGTTGGTGCTTTCCAGTCCTTCAAAGCTAGTTCAAGGCAATCAAAGATCAAGCAATCCAAAGCTCTTGTAAAGTTGTTTTTCCTTTACTTGCATTGTATTTCTTACTTGTATTTGCTTGTATCTTGTGTATTACTTAGTGTAATCCTTGTACGAGGTTTCTCCACCTCCGACTTGTTGTCGAGAAGGAGTTTATTGCTTAGTGGTGTGTGATTGGCATCACTAGGGCTCGTTTGAGCCCGATCCGTGGAGTAGGAACCGTGTGGTTCCGAACCACGTTATATCCTTGTGTTCGTGATTGTTGTATTTCGTTATTGCTTTCATTTCTATATTCCGCTGCGCTAACAAAATTGTAGACACGATCACGATCGAATTCCATCTCCGTACGGTCACAACGCTATTCACCCCCCCTCTAGCGGCGTCAAATCCCCAACACCGTAGCCATTGTCGGCCAGATCCACATTGGTTAAGTTCCAACGGATCACACATCAGTCGATTGATGGCACCCATCAGTCGACTGATCATCCATCAGTCGAGTGCTGGCGAGCTCGACTCCATTCTGCGTCTGCATGTACGGTCATCGCCGATCGCCATCCCACGGCAATGACGATTCTCCCAACAATCGATCGCCTCCCGGCGTGACCGATCATCGGACTTGGTTCGAACACTGATCGAACCCATACGACTTAGAGCAGTCGACTGACACCTATGCCAGTCGACTGATGTCGGCTAAAACCTCAAACAAAAAGTTGTTTGAGTGTCCGACACTCAGTCTTAGCCACTTGGCCAAGTCCACCTTATCCCTCATGGAGTTCCCCACCGAAGCTCTCTTCCCTCGGCCTACGTCCCTCGGATGCGCCAAGCGCACGACTTCGCAATGCCATCCTTCGCGTCTCATGCCCTAGAAGTATGCTTCCCTTTGGGCTCACTCCATTCGCTCCCCGTCCGACGGTCCCTCGGATGCACCAAGCACACGACTTCGCAATGTCATCCTTCACCGACTCAAGGACCCGAGCCTAGTGAACTTGCCAAGTTCTCAAGACTTCCCATATACACCAAGCACACGGCTTCGCAATGCATTTCTCACCAAGCACCAAGCGCACGGGTTCGCAATGCTTTAGATTTCCCATGCCAAGCACCAAGCGCACGGCTTCGCAATGCTTTGGACTTTCCCATGCCAAGGCTTCGCCCTTGGACTTCCACACCAAGCTCCATGCTTGGATTTTCCATGCCAACCACATGTTGGACTTTCCCATGACAATCCCATGTCATGAGTTTTGTCTATCATCAAAATACTATCAAGGTACTGCTCGAGTCAAACTCGAGTCAACCTGGGCCGATTGCACCAACACGTACTTCTGTACGAGGTTCCAACTTACTAGTATCTGCCTTCAGCACATGTGCTGGACTCCCCCATATCCGAATATGTCTTAGACTAGGCTTTTGCCCAGTCCACAACTCTGTGGGAGTAGAAGGCACTGATTTAGATGAAACCAAGTTCAGAATGTACACCGCCGTATCTAGAGCATATCCCCAGAACAAATCTGGCAAGTCAGAATAACTCATCATCGATCTAACCATCTCCATAAAAGTCCTATTCCTTCGCTCTGCTACACCATTCTGCTGGGGTGTGCCAGGTGCAGTCAATTGGGATTAAATCTCAGCCTCTGATAGGTAATCCCTAAACTCTTCCAAGAGGTACTCGCCACCACGATCAGATCGTAGTGTCTTGATACTTTTACCTTGACATTTCTCCACATCAGCCTTGAATTCTTTGAACTTGTCAAAGCATTCCAAAGCTATGCGCATCAGGTAAATGTATCCATATCTTGAGTAATCATCTATAAAAGAGACAAAATAATCAAAACCACCTCTAGCCTGGATAGACATAGGACCAGACAAATCAGAATGAACCAATTCTAACACATCTTTGGCTCTATACCCCGTGGCCTTAAAAGGCCTCTTGGTCATCTTACCCTCCAAGCAAGATTCACAAGTTGGGAGATCCTCCACCACTAATGAACCCAAAGGTCCATCAGCTATCAACCTTTGAAGTCTACTTAGGTTAATGTGACCAAGCCTAAGATGCCAAAGATATGTTTGGTTCATCTTCGAAGGTTCTTTTCTCTTATTGGAATTAGAAGATGAGTTATTAACTTCAATTTGCATCGTGGGAGGTTTTGGTTCAAGTGTGTACAAATTTCCTATCAATGCACCCGAACAGATAATGCCCCTATTCCTTCTTTTAACAACTCTGTCATTTAAAGAAATAGAATATCCATCTATAAACAATTTAGAAACTAAAATTAAATTCTTTCTAAATAAGGGTACATAAAGGCAATTCTTAAGAACCAAAAGTTTATTATTCTCAAAAGATAAATGAACATCTCCCACCTTCAGCCATATCGCATGTATAGTAATCTCCCCTCGGCCAGGTTATACATTTCTGGAACCCTGCAAGTATTGCAGACATGGTTAGTGGCGACCGTATTTACACAGCAGGTGCCGGTAGATAACACCGCTAAACATGTTTTAACGACTAGACCAAAAGATATACCTTTGTTCTTGTGGTTGGGGCAATCCTTCTTCCAGTGTCAAGTCTGCTTACAAGTGAAGCACTTGTCTTTCGGCTTCTTCACTCCTCCCTGAGTACCTCCCACCGCCTTCGCCCCAGTTTGTTTCTTCTTCTTCTTGCCTTTCGGCTTAGAAGTAGAAACCTTCTGGGTCACCACGGCATGCGCCTGAGCACTTTGACGAAATAGTCCCTCTGTCGCCTGGAGTTCTATCAAAAGTTCCGCCAATGAATACAACCTTATGTTCATGTTGTAGTTCAGGCGAAACTGCTCAAAACTGCTAGGTAGAGACTAGATTATGATATCGACCTGGGTTTCCCCATCGATCTCAGCTCCTAGGACCTCCAGCTCATTCAAATGAGCCATCATCTTGAGAACATGATCCCTCACGGGTGTTCCCTCGATCATGGTGGTCGTCATCAAGTTTCTCATGGCTTCTTGCCTCGCAGCCCGATTCTGGTGTCCGAAAAGCTCCTTGAGATTGAGCATCATATCATAAGCAGTGGGCATGGCTTGATGCTGATGTTGGAGTACATTTGACATAGATGCGAAAATGTAACACCGTGTCATCTCATCGGCCTTGATCCACTTCCTATTGCTCTCTCTCTCCTTTTCCCCAGAATCATCTGTAGGCTTGAGAGGGCACTATTCGAGGAGTACATATTTGTATTCCTCAACAGTCAAGACAATATCTAGATTCCTCTTCCAATCTACATAGTTGGGTCCAGTAAGTTTGTTCTCTTTCAGTATCACAGCAAGTGGGTTGAAAGTCATTTTGAAAGAAAACCTAAGAATCACATAAATCAAAACATTAGATTTCAAAAAATTATTGATTCCTCAAACAATAAAATTTTAAAATCAACCAACACCTCAAAACACCGAGAATATCGTATGTCACGATAATGTCGACGTATACGAATTCTACATTTGTAAGAGGAGATTTTACCCATTAATTTTACTATCTTGTCAACCTAACTTTTTGACAAGTAAAATTAACAGTTGGTTCCTCTTTGGCCCTACAAATAAAAGCAGTGACTCTGATGGGGAGGATACTTATATTTGTATCAAAGTATTCACCATTACTCGGTACCAAGGTAATTATCTCGGGTTATGTGCCTTCCGATGGGGAAGTACAAATGCTCCTTGATAATTCGCTATAACCATATTTGACCTTGTGATCCACAAACAAACTCATCCGATGAGGAGGAAGGCACTCAGAGCCAACACGCAAGTTTGTTTGCATCACTTGTCAAATCGTAATGGAGGCCGTGGGAAATGTTAAAATTGTTGGGTTTCCGGCACCGCGGCGAGTGTGTGTTCGAACATGTTTCGTAAACATGTGCATAGCGGAAGGAATAAAATAATAAATCTAATTTATTACAACACACACATCACACGCATGCATAGTACAACATGTGTAGACATAACCGTAAATTCAAATTTTGCAATAAAAGAAAACTTAAACTACATATACCAGACATATCACGTGTAGCGAGAAAGACATCAACCAGAACGATCCTCGCTAGAATCGTCTCTATCCGTATCCACGCAGAGTATCTTCGGGATGACTTCCCTAAGTCACGAACCTCATCTTCTTATGGGTTACTAGCCTCGTGTTGAGGACAACGTGATCGAGAGAAGATCACGATCCGAATCAAAATTCGGATTCAAAACGAGTCCTCAAAAACTCGCTTCTCCGGAAAGGTATTCGTCAACCGTTTGACGAATCCTTCGTCCTCCACCTATGAGGATTACCGGAGATCGAATCCCCGGCAAGGCTACCGCTGTCGGAGCTCCAAACATCGTCCAAACGACGCTCCGACGAGAAGGTAACAAGCTGTCCAGAAAACTTGACAGCTTTGGTGGAGGAATAGGGCCGGCCAAAAAGGGAAGGTTGAAGCTCACCTTATTGCCGAACCCAAAGGAGATCACCGGAGCTTCTCCGGCAGCAGCTCGACGCTAGCAAGAGGGAAGGTCAGCACCTTCTGGATGTCGGCAAGGGAGCTAGGTGGTGGGCGGTGGCAAGGGGGGCTGTTGGCGCGGACTTCACCAAGGAGAGGAGGGGGCGACAACTTTAGGTTAAAAGAATTTGGATTAGGGCTTAACAAAACCCTTAAGCCCTATTTTAAAGAGAACAAATTCTCTTAATCGTTATCGGATCATAACCAAAGGCCCGTTAACCCACTCCATTAATTTAAGTTAAAATAAACCAAACCATGATAGTTTATTTTAAGTCAAAATGAACCGAACCAACTTTGGTTCATTCGTTTAAAACAAACCAAACCCTTTGGTTTATTCTCCTCTATTGGATTAGAACCAAACCAATTTGGTTAATCCATCATGTCTTCATAAGACACAGCCCATCCACGCTTCCATTGCGACTGAAACGATTTCATGCTCACTCCATGTTTGGTCCAACCAAACCTAGTTTCTCTCGGTCTGAGAATCTCATTCTCAAGCTCGTTTTAAATCCTTCGGATTACGCTCATTGTGCGTGTGACCAAATAGGTTCTCGATTTATGTTGGCCGTCTATAATTAAAGAACGATCATGAGTGGCACCTAGTAGTACATCATGATCCCCAATTAACCGAAAAAATCAACGGTTGATCCAGAACTATTTCTGAAAACCTTCAGCAGCTCGAATGAATCGTGCCCCATTCCCTTCACTCATCTTATACACACTTGGTTCAGGACATGGTCTATAGTGTCAGTCCCCACTAGGCTGACTACGTCACACCTAGCCCAAGTATCATTTTCTCGTCCTACGGATTCTAGTTACTGCACATGTATCGAAGAGTACCTTACTCTAAACATGTAATGCTTTGGCCAAAGACTTTAGTAACAATCCGACGAGAGGCCATGGGTATACATCTCCTTGTAAGGAGTGGTGAATCCTTTATAGGCTATTTAAACACCTTCGATCACTTTAACTTATACCCAATCATCCCGGGTCAACATCTCCTCAGAGATGCTTGCTTAAGATGTCAGAGCATAAGTCCTCATGATCAAGATGACTTGAATACCGCAAGTCAAAGGAACATCACACTTAAGCTACAGTAAAAACTTCATTGACATATCTATATATGCAGAGAACCATATGAAGTCTTACGGCTGGTCACTCCAATGAACTAGTTACCATAACTAGCATCCACGATTAACTCCGAACATCACAATGTCTTCAATCAGTGAGAATCAACTGATTGGATACACCAAGGAGTATACCTCGTGCTAGTCTCGATAGAATCAATGGTGTCCAAATCCATCAATTCATCAACTAGGGATAATTCCAATACATCACAATTACACATGTAGAGATACTCACTAGTTGTGATCCAATCACAAATTCTCTCATGCTGTGAATCGTATCGTGGACATTCAGTAAATGAGTTTAAGAACTAATCAAATACATAAAAACATGTATACTCAAATAGTGAATCTTCATTTATAATATAAATGGTTCAAACATAAGGCGATTGCCTTAGGACATCTCTCATATATTACTAACAAACTCCCACATGGCCTAATGCCAATCGCTACGGTATCCAATACCATAAGCTCTAACATGACCCTCAAACTTACTTTGAGGTAATGCCTTAGTCAAAGGATCCACTATGTTCCTTTCAATGAGAATTTTATCGATTTGTATTTCCTTCCTACTGATGATCTCTCTGGTAAGATGATAGCGACGAAGCACATGTTTGAATCGTTGATGAGACCTTGGCTCTTTCGCTTGTGCAATTGCTCCATTATTGTCACAGTAGACCGGTATTGCTTCAACAATGGCTGGAATCACACCAAGTTCATAAATGAACTTCTTGATCCAAACCGCCAAGCTGCCGCAATGTATTCTCGCCTCTGCTAGAATCACATGTGTCTTGTTTGGAACTTTTCCAACTCATCGCACTTCATTCAAGGTGAACACGATCCGCATCGAGACTGAATCATCCTTGTCGTCGAAGCCGCATCCGTATACCCGCGTATCACCATGTCCCCTTCTCCATATATTAGGAACACATCCTTAGTTCTTCTTAAGTACTTAAGGATCATCTTAACAACCACCCAATGATCCATTCCTGGATCAGACTGGTATCTTCTTGTGACACTCAGAGCATACGATACATCGGGCCTCGTACATAACATAGCATACATGATAGATCCTATTGCGGATGCATAGGGAATCTTACACATGCAAATCCTCTCATCTTCTGTGAGTGGACACATAGACTTCGAAAGGTGAACCCCATGCCTGATGAGTAGGAAACCTTTCTTGGATTCTGACATGCTAATCCTCTTTAGCACTCGGTCTATATATGTAGACTGCGAAAGACCAAGCAACCATTTCGATCTATCTCTATAGATCTTAATCCCGAGGATGTAGGTTGCTTCTCTCAGGTCTTTCATGGAGAATGTCTTGGATAACCAAATCTTAATCGATCAGAAGATTGAAACATCGCTTCCTATAAGTAATATGTCATCGACATACAATACTAGGAACACGATCGCACTTCCACTAACCTTCTTGTACACACAAGGTTCGCTCGATTTTGTGAGAAATCAAACTTTTGATTGTCTCATCAAAATGGATATTCCAATTCGATGCTTGCTTCAATCCATATAATGGACCATCGCACTCAGCATACCTTGGTTTTATCAACCGATGTGAAACCTCGTGTTGTATCATATACACATCCTCATGTTGGTCGTCGACCATCCGATCTCGACCTAGACCATCTATAAGATGTCTTTGGTCGGATCTACGCTTAAGATCATCCCCATAAAGAGGATACGACCTTACTTACTCTCGCACACACGAGCTTACCTCGATACTTACGTGTCGCTTTTGCTTCCGGCCTTCCACTCGATTCCTTCGGCTCCCTCCGAAGTAACTCGAGTATCGCCCGACCACCGCGGCTTCCTCCGGGTGTCGCTAGCCTTCAGCTCCAGCTATATCAATCTTCTGCACACTCGATTCAGCTCGTGAGAAAACAAAATAGACTTAACTTTTGTGTCTTTGCTATAATCAAAACACAGGTTCGATTTCGGTGCCTCACTGCACCAACAGACTGCACTTCCACTAACCTTCTTGTACACACAAGGTTCGTCTGGATTTTGTGAGAAATCAAACTTTTTGATTGTCTCATCAAAACGGATATTCTAGCTCCTGGATGCTTTCTTCAATCCATATATGGACCATCGCAATTTGCATACCTTGGTTTTATCAACCGATGTGAAACCCTCAGGTTGTATCATATACACATCCTCGAGCAGGTTTCCATTAACGAAAGCTATTTTCACATCCATTTGCCATATCTCATAATCATAATGAGCCGCTATGGCCAGGAGCATCCGAATGGATTTAAGCATAGCTACAGGCGAATAGGTTTCGTCATAATCAACACCTTGTTTTTGATGATATCCTTTCGCCACTAATCTAGCCTTATAGGTAATCACATTACCATCCATGTCGTTTTTCTTCATGAAAACCCACTTGCACCCTATAGGCTTGATGCCTTCAGGTGGGTCAACCGAGTTCCAAACTTGGTTTTCATACATGGTGTCCATTTCCTACTTCATGGCATCAAGCCACTTATCCCTTTCTGAACTTGTCAGCACTTCTTCATAACTGGTAGTCTCCTCATCATCAATGAGTAATACGTCGTTCGATTCACTTACGAAAAATCCATATCTCTCAGGAATGTTGCGTGTTCTACCAGATCTACGAAGATATGGTGTTACAATAGGTCCAGTTGATTGCTCATCACTATGAGTTATCGGCTATTGTGCTCCACCAGGTATCTCATCAATGTATATTTGAGTTTCTCGAGCCTCCTCATGCTCGACGACACTCTCACTATTTTCTTGCAAGAGAAACTCATTCTCTAGAAACACAGCATGCCTTGAAACAAACACCTTTTGTTCCACAGGATGATAGAATTGGTAACCCCTTGTTTCCTTAGGGTATCTAATAAATAGACATTTATCAGACTTAGCATCCAATTTTTCTGATACAGTCCGCTTCACATAAGCAGGACAACCCCATATCTTCAAGTAAGATACATGAGGTTTCTTACTATTTTATATCTCATATGGAGTAATAGAGACTACCTTGGTTGACATTCTGTTTAACAAGTAAATAGCTATATGAAGTGCATAGCCCCAAAAGGACTTGGGAAGATTCGCATGATTCATCATTGACCTGACCATGTCCAATAGGGTCCGGTTACGCCTCTCATATACACCATTATGCTGTGGTGTATATGGCGGAGTCCATTGAGACAATATACCATTGTCTCTTAGATAATCAAGAAACTCTTGACTTAAGTATTCACCACTTCGATCCGATCGAAGTATTTTAATACTCTTGTCATGTTGTTTCTCTACTTCATTTCTGAATTCTTTGAACCTTTCAAAGGCTTCAGACTTGTGTTTCATCAAGAACACATACCCAAACCGTGAGTGATCATCGGTGAAGGTAATGAAGTAGCTATAGCCTCCTAAAGCTTGAGTTGACATAGGTCCACATATATCAGTATGTATTAGACCTAGCAACTCTCCCTCTCGTTCACCTTTTCCTATATAAGGTGACTTAGTCATCTTGCCTTTTAAGCATGATTCGCATGTATCGTATGAATCCAATTCAAACGATTCCAGAATTCCACATCGGTGTAATTCGGACATGCATTTCTTGCTTACATGGCCAAGACGACAATGCCACATGTAGGAGTCTATTTGATTATCCTTTCGAGCACGCTTGTTGCTCGCTTCGATATTGAAAATATCACTGGATACATCCAACGTCTAAATGCCATTGCTCAAAGTTCCAGTTCCATAAAGTACGCCATTCAAAGTTATATAATAACAATTGTTACTAAACGTCAAATGGTAACCATTTCTATTTAAGCAGGAAATAGAAACAATGTTCTTTATTAGAGAAGGAACACAATAGCAATTGTCCAGTTCCAAGACTAGTCCACTAGGGAGCTTCAGCAAATAAGTTCCGATGGTGACCGCAGCAACCTTTGCTCCATTGCCAACTCGCAAATTTGACTCCCCTCTAACGAGTCTTCTTCTATTCCTTAGCCCCTGTATGTCATTACATATATGTGAGCCACACCCAGTATCCAATACCCAAGTGTCTAAGGAAATAGAATGACAATCAATAACAAAGATACCTGAAGAGGATGTGGCATCAGATGCCTTCTTCTTCTTCATGGACTCAAGATAAATCTTGCAGTTTCTTCGCCAGTGACCTTCCTTGCCACAATGAAGGCAAGTGCCCTTTTGTGTTGGTTCTGCCTTCTTTGCCTTCTTGTTCTTCCCTTTCTTCTGTTCCTTTGCCTTCCTCTTAGAACCTTTCTTTGAGGAATCAACTAACAGAACCGCCTTCTCCTCATGCTTCACAGAAGGCTCCACAGTCTTCAGCATATTGAGGAGCTCAGGAATAGTGAATTCTAATTTGTTCATCCGATAGTTCATCACAAATTGTGAGAAACTCTTGGGCAAACAATGCAGAATTAAGTCAATACTTAATTCATGATCCATCACAAACCCGAGGGTGGCTAGCCGCTCGATGTACCCGTTCATCTTTAGCACAAACTGCACTACAAACGAACCTTCTTGCATCTTCGTGGTGAAGAGGAGTCTGGAGACATCGAACCTTTCGGATCTCGCTTGCTCATCAAACAACTCATGAAGATTGAAGACCATAGTATTAGCATCCATATGCTCATGCTGCTTTTGCAGCTCAGGTACCATCGCAGCTAGCATGATGCAACTCGCCAATTCAGAATCTGCCACATGATTCTGATAGACCAACATTTGGTCTGGAGTTGCCTCGTCCTTAGGACGGTTGGGAAGAGGCTCTTCAAGGACATATGCTAGCTTTTCCGCCTTGAGAACAATTCTCAAGTTTCTATGCCAGTTCAGGAAGTTAGGCGCAGTCAATTTGTTTGAATCCTAAATAGTGCACAAATTCAAAGACGTCATGATCAATCAATTAACCTAGAAATACAAAACGAGCATATATGAGAAAATAATTTTAAAAATGCATCAATATATATTTATAAATCCCATTCATTTTTCGAATTTCAAAAAACCCCCAAAATCACTTCGGGAGATCGTAGGTCCATCTCCGAATGGGCTGATATCCATCATAGATATGAACAACCTTGGAGAGAGTCCAACAAGGCATTCATAACTACGATGGTAGGTATCAACTATACCAATTGCATATCACGTATATGCAACTATCACAATGTGCTATCAACTAATTGAATGTTCACACATACATCGGGTTGTTAACACATTAACAAGTATGCATCATATGCATAGCACCCAACTTCACCTCCCTTTACATCGACCTTGGGGAGAGTCCAACAAGCCGATGCTCCAGGTTAAAGCCAACCCATTAATCGAGAAATAGTTTTAATATGGTTAGAGTGCATTCAACAAATTAGCCCGACTTGGAGAGAGTCCAACAACCAAAGCTAATGATTGACCTCTGACTCTTACCATATTAGTATTAAACTATTCCATGGTTTGAACATGTTCGGGTTCGAGCCTGGCTTGGAGAGAGTCCAACAACCCGAACAAGAAACGAAACTCTGGTTCTAACCATATTAATGGAAGGTGTAGGCTTTAATATTGAGTTAGGGTTTTTATGTCTCATCCTCTTTGCATGCAAATAACTATTATCTATATGGCATGGCATACAAGACATACATCTACATGTCACGACACACATGGCATAATGATATGCATCTAATGCAATTACATGGCATACAATTATGTCATGTACAATATTTCCTTATATGTCATAACTCTTTATGGAAATAAAATATGTTTAAGATTTGATTCTCCAAATCAAATCATGATTAAATTAGGAAACAAATTTCCAAATCTAATCACATATTTTATTTGTGGAAATAGTTGATTAAGGAAAGTCAATTTAGGAAACCAATTTCCTAAATCATCAAAACTACTTATGGAAATAAAATATTTTAAGATTTGATTTCCCAAATCAAATCATGATTAAATTAGGAAACAAATTTCCAAAATCTAATCAAATATTTTATTTATGGAAAATATCAATTTCCATAAAAACTTCCAACTTTCCAAAAGTGGAATATTTTCCATAAATACTTCTAGACTTTCCAAAATTGAAAAATTTCCATAAATACTTCTAACTTTCCAAACGTCGTCCAAACGACGCTCCAACGAGAAGGAAACAAGCAGTCCAGAAAAGTGGACAGCTTTGGACGAGGAATAGGGTCGGCCAAAAAGGGAAGGTTGAAGCTCACCTTATTGCCGAACCCAAAGGAGATCACCGAAGCTTCTCCGACAGAAGCTCGATGCCAACAAGAGGGAAGGTCAGCACCTTCTGGACGCCGACAAGGGAGCTAGGTGGTGGGCGGCGGCAAGGGGGGGCTGTTGGCGCCGACTTCACCAAGGAGAGGAGGGGGCGGCAACTTTAGGTTAAGGGAATTTGGATTAGGGCTTAACAAAACCCTTAAGCCCTATTTTATAGAGAACAAATTCTCTTAATGGTTATCGGATCATAATCAAAGGCCCGTTAACCTGCTCCATTAATTTAAGTTAAAATAAACCAAACCATGATGGTTTATTTTAAGTCAAAACGAACCGAACCAACTTTGGTTCATTCGTTTAAAACAAACCAAACCCTTTGGTTTATTCTCCTCCATTGGATTAGAACCAAACCAATTTGTTTAATCCATCATGTCTTCATAAGACACGGCCCATCCACGCATCCAATGCGACTGAAACGATTTCATGCTCGCTCCATGTTTGGTCCAACCAAACCTAGTTTCTCTCGGTCTGAGAATCTCATTCTCAAGCTCGTTTTAAATCCTTCGGATTACGCTCGTTGTGCGTGTGACCAAATAGGTTCTCGGTTTATGTTGGCCGTCTATAATTAACCATTAATTAAATAATGATCATGAGTGGCACCTAGAAGTACATCATGATCGCCATTTAACCGAAAAGATCAACGGTTGATCCAGAACTATTTCTAAAACCCTTCAGCAGCTCGAATGAATCGTGCCCCATTCCCTTCACTCATCTTATACCCACTTGGTTCAGGACATGGTCTATAGTGTCAGTCCCCACTAGGCTGACTACGTTACACCTAGCCCAAGTATCATTTCCTCGTCCTACGGATTCTAGTTACTGCACATGTATCGAAGAGTACCTTACTCTAAACATGTAATGCTTTGGCCAAAGACTTTTGTAACAATCCGACGAGAGGTCATGGGTATACATCTCCTCGCAAGGAGTGGTGAATCCTTTATAGGCTATTCAAACACATTCGATCACTTCGACTTATACCCAATCATCCCGGTTCCACATCTCCTTAGAGATGCTTGCTTAAGATGTCAAAGCATAAGTCCTCATGATCAAGATGACTTGAATACCACATGTCAAAGGAACATCGCACTTAAGCTACAGTAAGAAATTTATTGACATATCTATATATGCAGAGAACCATATGAAGTCTTACGGCTGGTCACTCCAATGAACTAGTTACCATAACTAGCATCCACGATTAACTCCGGACATCACAATGTCTCCAGCCAGTGAGAATCAGCTGCTTGGATACACCAAGGAGTATACCTCGTTCTAGTCTCGATAGAATCAATGGTGTCCAAATCCATCAATTCATCGACTAGGGATAATTCCGATACATCACAATTACACATGTAGAGATGCTCACTAGTTGTGATCCAATCACAAATTCTCTCATGCTGTGAATCATATCGTGGACATTCAGTAAATGAGTTTAAGATCTAATCAAATACATGAAAATATGTATACTCAAATAGTGAATCTTCATTTATCATATAAATGGTTCAAACATAAGGCGATTGCCTTAGGACATCTCTCATATATTACTAACAAAAATTTCCCTCTCCCACTTAGTAATTTGAAAATCAGGAATTTTCCTAGCCTACGACATGCATATCAAACAAAAAGCAATAAATATGAAAAATAAATTATTTTCCAACTATTATGGATTTTCTCTTCAATATGTCTCCTGTCGTATCGCCATCTCGTCCGCTCCTCCTACGCCATGTACGAGCCATCCGGAGATCCGAGCCAAGACTAAAACCTATTTTAATTTACATCCATCGATCCTATACTCCACGAGGGAGCGTACATGAAATTTAGATTGAAAGTAAAATAAAATAAAAAGTGGCTAAACAATGTCGTATCTAATTTATAAAAATTAAATTCAAGCCTCGTCAACCCCGAGGATTCAACAAAATAAATATTTACACACATACAATCACATACACACATATAGCTATAATAGTCGGATCTTATGCCTGGAACCAAAGAGTTAAACTACGCATATCCTACTATTATCCGGCACATATAATATATGAAAAAGTGCATAAAAATTAATTGAATCAAAAACACAAAAAATCGGAAACCTTGGCTCTGATACCAATTGAAGGGTTTTGCTTATCGAGTCTGTGAGGGGAAACTTCGCTTCCCACTTCACCTTGGTCGTTTATTCATGGCGATCCCCTCGATGTCCCCGGATTAAAAAAATTTAATCCTAGACAAAAAGGATTGCCCAAACAACCAAGTCATCGTCGTGCTATTCATTTAGAGAGGTCACTTGAACAAACGAGTTGTTCAAGCGACCATCCTCTATTCTACGAGTAGCCGCGGAATAGACGATGTACGGATCGCCGGATTTCATGTTTATGCTCGGGATCCAAGTATTATTTAGCCATATACAGATTTATAACATGCTTATAATTGAAAAACAAAAACAAGTAAGAAACAAAAGAGAAAAGATAATAGATATACCTCTTGATCTTCTAATGTATGACCTTCCTCCTTTTGGACGTCGTGTGGGCGATGATCTACCAAAAGTCAAAGCACCTAGATCGCAAATCTTCATTCCTTTCTCTTCTAAAGCAAAAGGAAGAATAGAAACAAGGTTCTTCTCCTCCCTAAAGCAAACCAACAAGGAACAAAACAATTCCTTGCCGCCGGCCAACTAGGAGGAGGAGAAGATGATGGAAAACAACTAAGACACCAAGGGAAGCCCTATATCTTGTTTCCACCACCTAAGGAGAAGGAGAAGAGAGGCTTGGCCGCTGGCCAAAGGCTGGAAGAGGGCTTGAAAACAAGTTGGACGCCATCCACCTTGAAGGAAGAAGAAGAAAAGGAATTACCTTCCTTATTTGGTGTCGCCCAAGCCCAAACCCTAATTCCTAAGCCCTTGCTGCCAACTCCAAAAACCCTAGCTCTCTTGATGATGTTCACGCCAACTCCCTTGCCCTCCTTTTATAGAGTTAGGGATAAGTAATGATTTAATCTCCTCCATTGGTTCTAGGGATTTAATCTCAACCATCGGATCTAGAGATTTAATCTCAACCGTCGGATCTTAGAGATTTAATCTCTACCTATGGATCTTAGAATTTTGTTTCTATCCATTGGATCTAAGCTTCATGAGATATTAATAGGATACATTAGGGACCATGAGGAGGAGTTGGATCTTGGCCACCCATGGATCGAGCCCACATAAAGTCCGATCCACTAATGATGATCCAATCCACTAAAGGATCATCATTGATCTACCTCACCAACCCCCATATGATAATATGGGCTCCATATATTATTTATACATTTTCTCCCCGTGTTTAAGATCTCGAATGTCCGTCGATTAATTAATTTACTAACGATTAATTAATCAAAGTCTAACTCCATGAGTAGTACCACTCAACCTTTTCATCATGCCGGACCAAGTCCACCTGCAGGGTTTACATGATGAACCTTATGAGCTCCTCAAGGGGACATCATCATCCTAATATATAGGACACAGTTTCCTCCTATAATCAACGGCACACCATATAAATAATATCATCTCCCAACTTACCGAGCCTATCGATTTAATCTATAAATCTCGCCCATTGGTAAATCAAAGAGATGAGTACTAAGTATATGTGCCCGTTATTATATCGGAATTAAGAGTATGTACAATATAATATCTGAGGTCCGATTTGATTATGTAGTCAACAATAAATCGAATCACCTTTAAGTCGGTCCTGCTCAATACACACAAAGTGCACTAGTGTGATTCTATGGGCAAGACAAACCAATACTAAATCACACTACAACCATTCCGATGGTTTGTCCAAAGTCATCTCGGTTGTGAGGCTTTACTTATACTTTTAAAGGGGTTGATAATATGATCTCCCATGTGACACCACACACCATGTTATCTACAATGTAAAGTATTAAACAATATTGCATAACTATAAAAATATGCAAACAATGATCATGTGATTCTTATTTCAAAATAAAGATGTTCATATAAAAGATAGACTTTTCAGTATACATCCCTAAACTAACATCATTCTAACATCATATACATATAGAGTATGGCATGAAACATCATGAACAAGCATAACATGGTGTGGCCGAAACTTCATGGGGTTTCTAACAAAAATTCAAACCCTAAACAACTTGTACAAGATCAAACTAACCACATGCTAACATCCATTACATATAGATCATTGCATGGAAGACCATTAGGAGCACAACTAGGACTTGGCCGAAACTTCAAGGAGGGATTTGGGATCAAACACTCAAATCAAGCCTATCTATCAACATGTTATCTTCATCTATATACAAAACATGGCTTGGAAACATATAGATCATGACATGGAAGACCATTAGGAGCATGATTAGGTCTTGGCCGAATGTTTCAAGGGGGCTTTGGGATCAAACACTCAAATCAAGCCTATCTATCAACATGTTATCTTCATCTACATACAAAATATGGCATGGAAGCATATAGATCATAGCATGGAAGACCATTAGGAGCATGATTAGGACTTGGCCGAAAGTTTCAAGGGGCTTTGAGATCAAACCCTCAAATCAAGCCTATCTATCAACATGTTATCTTCATCTACATACAAAACATGGCATGGAAGCATATAGATCATAGCATGGAAGACCATTAGGAGCATGATTAGGTCTTGGCCGAAAGTTTCAAAGAGGATTTAACAATCGAAACAACTTGTACTACAAGTGAGGGGATACTTACATCCTTTCGCTTGATTAGTAATAGGATATACCCTAGATGGTGTCAAGACAAGAGCCCTTTTATTCCTTGCTTCTTGAGGTTTTTGAAAATGGAAGAAAGGGGAGATAGGGTTTCGGTGGAGGAAGAAGAGAGGAAAAGGAGAATGACAACTTGGGTTCTCTTGTCTCCTCATACTCCTATTTATTCAATGGAAGGTGTCCCTTAGCCTCCCTTACCCTTATCTATCATTTCCCATACCCTTCTAATAGCACAACCTTGCTGGGCTTCTGGTTATCGGATGCATCCTAAGGTTCAGTTATCTACTTGGAGGTTTAGGGTTCAAACCCTGGGCCATGCATCCTTTTTGGCTCTATTTTCTTTTATTTTTGAAAGATCCCACATAAAATCACATTATGATCATGCAAAAATTCTTATAAAAATTTCTAGAAATTTTATGGGCGTTACAAGCCATGAAGGACTAGACCAAAATACCCCTACCAAGCTAGGTAACTCAAGTACATGTATTAAATATAAAAATCATATAGCATGCTTTGAGTTTAAGGAAGTAGGGCATTATAAGAGCAAATACCCAAAAAGAGTCAAGAAGGATCAACCAACACCAAGGGTGAAGGAGAAGCCCATGGGAGATGGAGCCCCGACTCAAAAAAGCATAGATCACAATGTGTCCTTCAAATGTCGACAATGGGGGCACTATAGATGCCAATGTCCTAGGGGGAGTCACTCCAAGAAGGGCATAGGAGGAGCTTCATATTTTGTGGGAACTAAAGCAAACCCTATGGTAATTTTTAATAATGCTCGTAATTTATATAATGGTAGAAAGTATGCTTGGAATGGTTTCAATTTACTTGCAATTGTTAATGATCATAAGAAGCATGCTAGTAGTAAGCCTAAGGATCAATATAGAAACAAATATTTTTGTTTAGGTTCTAAACATGTTAATTTGCCTAAGGACAATTCTCGAACCATCCCACCTAAGGATAACAAGAACCTAGGCATAAATCCCAAGAAATCTAGATACATGCCTAGGAAGAAGAATATATCAAGAAATAATGGGAATTCAAAATTTGAGATATTAAAAAAGAAAAACCAAGCCTTGAGAAATTGGAAAACACCCTTGCAAAAATGACAAATTCAAGTCAAGGGTTAAGTAGACAAAGGTTATGTGTTAGGAGGCAAAAATCAACTAAGGACTAGAAAGGCTTGGGTCACAAGCCTATGTCCAAGGAGGTAATGCCGACCTACCACAATGTTCCATTTGACTATGGAACTAAGACTAGGTCATGGAAAGCTAAGGTCACATGGGAAGTTATCCCTAGAATTGACCATGGCAAGTGTCTAGTGGCCAAGATTTCAAAGAAACCTAAGAATGCCACTAAGAAGGACACAAGGGAAGCCATCCCTAGAGTTGATCTAGACAAGACCAAAATGACCAAGGCTTCTAAGACTAGAATGGTCATTAGGAGGGTAGCTAGGGAAGTTATCCCCAGCGATCACCTAGTTAACCCAAGATGCTCCAATAGGCATTGGGTTCCTAGATGCATGATTCCATCACACTAGATGAGTTTAGGGTGTGCCAACCTTGAATGGATAGGTAGTTAACCTAACCATTGTAAAGGTGGCACTTTAGGACATTTTTAGACTATTGTAATACTTTTAAAATGGGTTTAGATTTTAATCCTAAAAAAATTTAGGATGTGGTAATAGAATTTTCGAAGTTTGAAAAGTCAATCATAATTGGCACAATTAGTTTTTAGAGTCAATGGTGTGTCATTTTGGATTTTAGCCACACTTGGGAAATTGATGCATTATGGAAAAATGCGGTTTAATCCTAGTAAATGGAAATTAGGCTTGAAATCTAGGTATTCTTATTCCTTTATGTTTTATTTTTCATGCTTTCTTTGCCTTATACCATGTCATGACATCATATCTCATTTGATCATATAAAGTGTCATGAAAATATTAAGTTAATATGTCATGTTTGTATTTAGGTCCATATTTTGTTGGAATGTATACTGAAAAGTCTATATTTTGTATGAACATCTTTATTTTGAAATAAGAATCACATGATCATTGTTTGCATATTTATGGTGATGCATATTGTCTAAAACATTACATTGTAGATAACATGATGTGTGGTGTCACACGGGAGATCATGTTATCGGCTCCTTGTAAAGTATAAGTATAGGCTCACAACCGAGATGGCTTTGGATAAACCATTGGTATGGTTGTAGTGTGATTTGGTATTGGTTTGTCTTGACCATAGAATCACACTAGTACACTTTGTGTGTATTGAGCAGGACCGACTTAGAGGTGATTCGATTTATTGCTAACTACATAATCGATTTGGACCACAGATATTATATTGTACATGCTCTTAATCCCGATATAATAACGGGCACATATACTTAGTATTAATTTCTTTGATTTACTAATGGGAGAGATTTATAGATTAAATTAATAGGCTCGGTAAGTTGGGAAATGATATTATTTATATGGTGTGTCATTGATTATATGAGGAAACCGTGTCCTATATATTAGGATGATGATGTCCCCTTGAAGAGCTCATAAGGTTCATCATGTAAACTCTGCAGGTGGACTTGGTCCAGCATGTTGAAAAGGTTGAGTGGTAATACTCATGGAATTAGATATTGATTAATTAATGGTTAGTAAATTAATTAATCAATGGGCATTCGAGATCTTAAACACGGGGAGAAAATGTACATATAATATATGGAGCCCATATTAACTTATGGGGGTTGGTGAGGTAGATCAATGATAATCCTTTAGTGGATTGGATTGTCATTAATGGATCAGACTTTATGTGGTCTTGATCCATTGGGTGGCCAAGATCCAACTCCTCCTCATGGTCCCTATTGTAGCCTATTAAAACCTCATGAAGCCTAGATCCAATGGATGAAAACAAAACTCTAGATCCAAAGGTAGAGATTAAATCTTTAGATCCGACGGTTGAGATTAAATCTCTAGATCCGACGGTTGAGATTAAATCCCTAGAACTAATGGTGGAGATTAAAACAAGGCTTATCCCTAACTATATAAAAGGAGAGGAGGGGGTGGGCGGCAAGAATAATCCCATTAGAGATAGGATTAGGGCAAGGGGCGGCAAGCATTGGAGATTAGGGTTAGGGAGTTAGCGGCACCAAATAAGGAAAGCTTTTCCTTATCTTCTTCTTCTTCTTTGGTGGCCGGCGCCCATACAACCCTTCCCTCCCTTGGCTGGTGTCAAAACCAGCCCTTCTCCTTCTCTTTGGCCGGTGGAAACAAGGCTTAGAGTCCTCCCTTGGAGCTCTTGGCCGGCATCCATCCTTCTCATCCCTTTTCCTTGTTGGCCGGTGGCAAGCATCTAGCTTGGTGCTTGTTGGTTGGCTAAAGGAAGGAGAAGGGTTTTGTTTCTATTCTTCCTCTTGTTCGGAGTGAGCAAGGAAGGAAGATTGGTGATCTAGGAGCTTCGACTTTTGGTAGATAATCGCCCACACGACGTCCAAAAGGAGGAAGGACATACGATAGAAGATCGAGAGGTATAATACTTGTCTATTTTCTTATGTAACATGTTTATGATTATTTTCAATTATATATGCATGATATATTCTGTTTTGTGGCTAATATAACTTGGACCCCGAACATAAACACAAAAGTCGGTGATCCGTACATCGTCTATTCCACGGCTATTCGTAGAATAGAGGTTGGTTTCTTGAAACAATAAGATCCGGGGGCATAGAAGGGATTGCCATGAACAAGCGACCGAGTTGAAGTGGGAAGCAAAGTTTCCTACCTTCAAGTGGTATCAGAACTTCGATTCCGCAAAACCTTCAAGTGGTATCAGAGACACGATTTCTAGTTTTGTGTGTTTAGGATTCGGTTACTTTTATGCACTTTTCATATATTATATGTGTCGGATAATAGTAGGATATGCATAGGTTAACTCTTTGGTTGTAGGCATAGGATCTAACTATTATGGCCATATGTGTGTATGTGATTGTATGTGTGTAATTGTATATTTTGTTGAATCCTCGGGGTTGACGAGGCTAGTATTTAATTTTTGTAAATTAGATACAACATTGTTTAGCCACTCCTTTTATTTTAGTTTACTTTCGATCTAGATTTCATGTACACTCCCTCGTGGAGTATAGAATCGATGGATGTAAATTAAAATATTTTTTCTCGGCTCGGATCTCCGGATGGCTTGTAAATGGTGTAGGGAGGAGCGGACAAGATGGCGATACGACGGGAGACATATTGAAGATAAAAGCCATAATAGTTGGAAAATTTTTATTTTTCATATTTATTGCTTATTGTTTGATATGCATGTCGTAGGCTAAAAAATTCCTCAATTTTAAATTACTAAGTGGGAGAGGGATATTTTTAATAAATTCTCACGACCTCCATTACGATTTGACATGTGATGCAAACAAACTTGAGCGTCGGCTCTGAGTGCCTTCCTCCCCATCGGATGAGTTTGTTTTCGGATCCCAAGGTCAAATATGGTTATAGAAAATTATTAAGTAGCGTGTTTACTTCCCCATCGGAATGCACATAACCGGAGATAATTACCTTGGTACCGAGTAATGGTGAACACTTAGATACAAATATAAGTATCCTCCCCATCAGAGTCACTGCTTTTATTTGTAGGGCCAAAGAGGAACCAACTATTAATTTTACTTGTCAAAAAGTTAGGTTGACATGATAGTAAAATTAATGGGTAAAACCTCCTCTTACAAATGAGGAATACATATACGTCCACACTATCGTGGCATACGATATTCTCGGTGTTTTGAGGTGTTGGTTGATTTTAAAATTTTATTGTTTGAGGAATCAATAATTTTTTGAAATCCAATGATTTGATCTTTCAAAATGACTTTCAACCCACTTACTGTGATACTGAAAGAAAATAAACTTACTGGTCCCAACTATGTTGATTGGAAGAGGAATCTTGACATTGTCTTGACTGCTGAGGAATACAAATATTTACTCCTCGAAGAGTGCCCTCCTAAGCCTGCGGATGATTCTGGGAAAAAGGAGAAGGAGAGTTATAAGAAGTGGATCAAGGCCGATGAGATGGCGCGGTGTTACATTTCGGCATCTATGTCAAATGTACTACAACATTGTTGGTGCAATCGGCCCAGGTCACGATTGACCAGACTCGAGTTTGACTCGAGTGATGTTTTGATGTTTGACAAAGGGATTTGACAAAATGGATTGACATTGATGTTGGACATTGATGTTGGTTAATATGTTGGGGAGATTGTTTATACAATCAACCTAGGTTATAATTGACTTTGATGGTTGACTAGGGTTGACCATGTGATTATGGGAATGTCCAAGCATGGGTCTTGGCAAATGGAAAGTCCAACATGGGTTGGCAAAGGAAAAGTCCAACATGGGTTGGCAAGGAAAAGTCCAAGCATGGGTCTTGGCAATGTAAAAGTCCAAGCATGGGTCTTGGCAATGTAAAGTCCAACATGGGTTGGCAAGGAAAGTCCAAGCATGGTCTTGGCATGAAAAGTCCAACATGGGTTGGCAAGGGAAAGTCCAAGCTTGAGTCTTGGCATTTGAGAAGTCCAAGGGTTTGATATTGGTAGCGTAAAGTCCAAGCGGGAGTCTTGGCAGCATAAGTCCAATGGTTGGCGGCGTAAAGTCCAAGCGGAGTCTTGGCGGCGTAAGTCCAATGTGCCTTGGCGGTGTAGACACCGTTAGCATGACATAGCCAATGGAAGCACCTGGAAGCTAGCGCGATGGATGAACAAGTCATGGATGACTTGGAGGGATCCGAGAGGCGTGAGGCTGATGGAGGTGGCTAGAAGGCTTAGGTCTAGGCTATGGGTGGTCTAGCAAGTATGGGGGCACCATACTTGGGTTGAAACCTCATTCTTGAGGTTGGCAGTCGATTGGCATTATGGCCGGTTCGACTGCCGTGAGTCGACTTGAGTTCGACTACCAGGTTAGAGCTGGATTATTGCTGGCGTCGATCGCTCATGGGAGAAGATCGATCGATAGCTCTGCGATCGATCGCGAGGATGGCATGATCGCTAATCGAGTGTCGAGCACAGAATGCTCCGTAGCCGACTGGGCAGTCGACTACGGGCGTTGGCAGTCGATTGCCAATGTTGGCAGTCGACTGCCAAGAGATCCGTTGGAGTTTTTCCAGCGTGGATCGATCCGTTGTCTCACGACAACAGTGGCATCAGTCGACTGGTGACTTATGGCAGTCGACTGATAGGCGGAAATCCAGCCCGACGCAGGTTATAAAGGCAGCTCGGAAGGAGGGTTTTAGCAGCGATTTCTTGGACGTTTTTGAGGCGATTTGCTGCTGCAAATCAGGGTCTTCAACCATGATTCAAGCGATCAACAAGCAAGCGATCTAAAGAGTTTTTGTAAAGTGTTCTTTACTTCTCTTATTGTATTTCCTATTATATTTGCTTGTTGTATTTAGATTATTATTGTAATCTTATTGTAAGAGGTTTCTCCACCTCCGACTTGTGTCGAGAAGGAGTTATTTGATAGTGGTGTGTGTTTGGCATCGCTAGGGCTCGTTTGAGCCCGATCCGTGGAGTAGGAACCGTTACGGTTCCGAACCACGTTATATCATCGTGTTCGTGTGTGATTGTATTTCGTGTATTGCTTTTATTATTATTATTCCGCTGCGCTAACACGAATTGTAGACAAGCACGCGAACGATTTCCATCTACGTACGGGTCACACGCTATTCACCCCCCCTCTAGCGGGCGTCTAATCCCCAACAAGTGGTATCAGAGCCTGGTGGCTCTTCAACGGATTAACAACCGGGAGCAAGACGCTAGAGGGTAAAAGATGGAAGTCCAAGATCAATTAGGATGGGACATCAACACACCGGTCCCTTATTCATTCTATGGACGAGAAGGTTTCAATTCTTGGAAGGCGAGAATTGAAGAGTTTATGATGATGAGAGACCTTGAGGAATGGTCTGCCTTGATGGAAGGATTTGAGTATCCTAAGGGACCAAAGGGAGGGTTTCTCAAGAAGAAGAAATGGAGTGAGGAGCAACTCCGGCAATTCGAGAAAAATAAGAAGGTAATCAAATTTATATTTGATTTAGTACCTAATGACATTTTGTGTAGCCTAGGTGACTATGTGGATTGTAAAGACGCCAAAGAGGTATGGAACATTTTGGCGAAATTCCATGAAGAACCTCATTCAATCCAAGAAGACAAGGAGGATGAAGAAGAGAGCTCATCCTCAAGTGAAAGTGAGGAATCGGAAGAAAGTGAGGAGTCAACTTCCGGATCGGAAGAGAAAATAGAAGAGGTGGGAGAAGCATCCACCTCCGTGATTGAGGGGGAGAGACCATCTACACCGGGGCAACCTCAAGAAGTGCCTTCAACATCCGGCCAAGATGAGGAAGCTCAAAATTCAACTCCGGCACCTACCACGGACCTAGGTAACTCGAGCATTTCAAATAATAATAAAACTCATATTATATGCTTTGAGTGTAGGGAGCAAGGACACTACAAGAGTAAGTGTCCTAAACGGGTTAAGAAGGCTCCACCGGCACCAAAAGTCAAGGATGCCGGTTCCCCAACACCTAAAGGCAAGGAGCACATCATATGCTTCAAGTGCAATTCGAAGGGGCATTATCGGAGTCAATGCCCTAGGGGGAAGAAGAAGGGGCAAGAAGGAGCATCATATGTAGGGGGAGCCTCCAAGGCAAACCCTAAGGTATATTTCAATAATTCACCTTCTAGATTTAATAGGCAAAAGCATGCTAGAAATAATTTTAATTCTCTTGCAATTTATGAAAAGCATGCTAATAAGAATGAATATTGCTTAGGAGCTAAAAATATTCACTTAGATAATAGGAAGAAATTTGGGACTAATGTCCCTAAAAATAATTCATCTAAGGATAAACCTAGGTCAAATAACACTAGACCAATTTTACCTTAGGAGACCATTAGAAAGGTGCAAGAGCACCTAGGTATTTACCCTAAATGGACTAGGCATATGCCTAGAAAGTCCCATGCCCATGGTCTAAATCAAAATTCTAAAATCGGGAAATTAGAATTAGAGAACCAAGCCTTGAGGTCAAGGCTTGAGAAATTGGAGAAGACCCTTAAAATTATACAAAATCAATTTAAAGGGTCAAATGATCAAAAGTCAAAGTCAACACCAAGGTCCTAAGAGTCAAAAGTCAACCAAGGGCAAGCAAGGTTTGGGTCACAAACCTAAGCCTAAGGTAGCTTATCATAGTGTTCCATTAGATTATGGAATACTAACTAGGTCTAGGAAGACCAAGGTCAATAGGGAAGTCATCCCTAGAGTTGACCAAAGGGTGTGTCTAGTGGCTAGGGTTTCTATGAAACCTAGGGTGGCCACTAAGAAGGTTGCAAGGGGAGTCACCCCTAGAGTCAACCTAGGTAAGACCCAAATGACCAAGGCTGACAAGCCTAGGAGGGTCATTAGAAAGGTATCTAGGGAGGTTATCCCTAGGGAATACCTAATTAACCCTAGGAGCTCAAATAGATTTTGGGTTCCTAAGAGCGTGATTGATTCACGATAGATGGGTTTAGGGTGTGCCAACCTTGATTGGATGGGTAGTTAACTCAACCATGGCAAAGGTGGCATTTTAGGTCATTTTCAAGGTTATGGCTACCTTGGGAATGTGGTTTGATTTGAATCCTAAAGGTTTTTAGGATGTGCCAGTATTAATTATGAGTATTGATAAAATGATCGAATTGGCACAATTTAGGATTGGAGGTTTTTTAGTATGTGATTTTGGGTTTTTGGCACACTAGGGAGATTAGTGATAATATGGCAAAATATATTTAATTATATCAAATGGCAATTAATATTAAAATTTAGGTATTATTATACCTATATATTTTATATGCCATGCTTTGTTTGCCATATAACATACCATGACATCATACTTAGTTTTAATTTTATAAAATGTCATGTTCATGTTTAGGAGTTAAGTTAAATGTCATGTGTTTTTAGATTTTATATTATGCCATGACATCATGATTATGAGCATATGCTTATTTATATCATCATAAATGCCATAATCATTTCATGCATTTAATTTAATTGATTAAAATTGAACTAAGGACAATGGCATGACTTGGAGTCCCATTTATAAGGGAATCAAGTAGAGTTGCTTTAGGAAAATGCATGAAACCCTAGATAAGGGAGAACAAAACCCACATCTCACATACAATTGACATGTATGTGTATTTATACACCCTAGATACATGTGAGATGCTAGGATATGAGTTAAGTTCAAGGTGCATAGTTTTTGCATCTAGATGAACTAAAACTCATCTAATTCTACTGGTGGATCATTGGGAAAGCTTGTGTACAAGTCATGTACTTAGAGCCAAAGGAATATGATCCAAAATAAGGTTTTGAAATCATTTTAAAATCAATTTAGAAAACCTTGGTGAAGTATATATTTTGATAGCAATCACCATTGATGAAGTTGATATAAAATAGGGCCAAAACATTGAAAATTTCAATGGTTTTGAGTTTTGTATCAAACTCACTATTTTATGGGTAAAATATTTTTCAAACATTTTTTTACCCATTGTTTTGGTCATAAGTATTATACGTATCAAATTTCGTGATTTTTCAATATACGTATAATTAGTTATGATTTTCTGAAATTGGATTCTGATAGCTGAATTTCGGAAAGTTCAGCTACCAGTCGACTGCTATTGGTGGCAGTCAACTGATGTATGTGGCAATCGACTGATTACTGTCAGGGGTCGACTGCCAGGTCTGATTTCAGGTTAACAAGGTTGTTTAGCCCATTTTCAGCCATGGTAAAGGTCCCTAACCACTCCTAACCCTAGGATATGCTTTGGGAAGTATTATGAAGGGTGAAAATTCATTGGATATGGATTTGGAGAGGTGTTAGGTCAAAGTATCAATTTGAGGTGGTGGAAAGTTCAATGTTGAATTTCCAACCTTAATTTTGATGGTTTAGAGTTCCTATTGGCTTAGGGACTCCCCAAGGACATTGTTGGTGCAATGGTCAAGGGGGAGCAAGCCTTTAGGGGGAGGTATCCATCTTAGGATGATGGATGTGTTTTTCTCCTTAAAAAGGAGAAGTTATTGGGAAAGTATCATCAATTGGGAAAATTGATGATTTTTGATACCCAATTTGGAAATTGGGAGAGTGAATAGGATTGCCTCTCTTGAGTGATATGGGACTTATCACTAGGAAGATGGTAGGCATCCTAGATATTTTTAAATCAAGGGGGAGATTGTAAGATCTCATTGGGACATGAGACATTGACCTCCTTGGAGAGATAACCTTTTTGATGTTAGTCAAAAAGGGGGAGAATGTTTGGGAGAACATTTGGTTTACATTTTCACTTGAATGTTTGGGGGAGAAAATTTGGTGAGTATTTACCAATTTGGGATAATTGGTAAGGGATTTGAATTAGTGTTCTAACTCATGATTTGATTTGGTTTTTGTCAAACATCAAAAAGGGGGAGGTTGTTGGTGCAATCGGCCCAAGTCACGATTGACCAGACTCGAGTTTGACTCGAGTGATGTTTTGATGTTTGACAAAGGGATTGGACAAAATGGATTGACATTGATGTTGGACATTGATGTCGGTTAATATGTTGGGGAGATTGTTTATACAATCGACCCATGTTATAATTGACTTTGATGGTTGACTAGGGTTGACCATGTGATTATGGGAAAGTCCAAGCATGGGTCTTGGCAAATGGAAAGTCCAACATGGGTTGGCAAAGGAAAAGTCCAACATGGGTTGGCAAGGAAAAGTCCAAGCATGGGTCTTGGCAATGTAAAAGTTCAAGCATGGGTCTTGGCAATGTAAAGTCCAACATGGGTTTGCAAGGGAAAGTCCAAGCTTGAGTCTTGGCATTTGAGAAGTCCAAGGGTTTGATATTGGCAGCGTAATGTCCAAGCGGGAGTCTTGGAAGCATAAGTCCAATGGTTGGCGGCGTAAAGTCCAAGCAGAGTCTTGGCGGCGTAAGTCCAATGTGCCTTTGCGGTGTAGACACCGTTAGCATGACATAGCCGATGGAAGCACCTGGAAGCTAGCGCGATGGATGAACAAGTCATGGATGACTTGGAGGGATCCGAGAGGCGTGAGGCTGATGGAGGTGGCTAGAAGGCTTAGGTCTAGGCTAAGGGTGGTCTAGCAAGTATGGGGGCACCATACTTGGGTTAAAACCTCATTCTTGAGGTTGGCAGTCGACTGGCATTAGGCCGGTTCGATTGCCGTGAGTCGACTTGAGTTCGACCGCCGTTGAGCCGGGATTGCTCGGCGCTTGATCGCTTCTGGGAGCCGATGATGGCTCGTAGTCGATCGCTAAGGATGGCGATCGCTGAGTGTCGAGCATGTAACGCCCGTGAACCGATCGGGCGCCGATTACGGGCGCTGGGCCGATCGCAAATGTCAGCAGTCGAATGACAAGAGATCCGTTGGAGTTTTTCTTGTGTGGATCAATACGTTGTCTCACGACAACGGGCATCACCATCGTGACTTATGGCAATGATCGACAGGCGTAAATCCACGACGAGGTTATAAAGGCAGCTCGGAAGGAGGGTTTTAGCAGCGATTTCTTGGACGTTTTTGAGGTGATTTGCTGCTGCAAATCAGGGTCTTCAACCACGATTCAAGCGATCAACAAGCAAGCGATCTAAAGAGTTTTTGTAAAGTGTTCTTTACTTATCTTATTGTATTTCCTATTATATTTGCTTGTTGTATTTAGATTATTATTGTAATCTTATTGTAAGAGGTTTCTCCACCTCCGACTTGTGTCGAGAAGGAGTTATTTGATAGTGGTGTGTGTTTGGCATCGCTAGGGCTCGTTTGAGCCCGATCCGTGGAGTATGAACCGTTACGGTTCCGAACCACGTTATATCATCGTGTTCGTGTGTGATTGTATTTCGTGTATTGCTTTTATTATTATTATTCCGCTGCGCTAACACGAATTATAGACAAGCACGCGAACGATTTCCATCTATGTACGGGTCACACGCTATTCACCCCCCCCCTCTAGCGGGCGTCTAATCCCCAACAAACATCAGCATCAAGCCATGCCCACTTCTTATGACATGATGCTCAATCTCAAAGAGCTTTTTGGACACCAAAATCGGGCTGTAAGGCAGGAAGCCATGAGGAACTTGATGACGACCACCATGATCGAGGGAACACCCGTGAGGGATCATGTTCTCAAGATGATGGCTCATTTGAATGAGCTGGAGGTCCTTGGAGCTGAGATTGATGGGGAAACCCAGGTCGATATCATTCTCCAGTCTCTACCTAGGAGTTTTGAGCAGTTTCGCCTGAACTACAACATGAACAAGAGGTTGTATTCATTGGCGGAGCTTCTGATAGAACTATAGGTGACAGAGGGGCTATTTCGTTAGAGTGCTCAGGCGCATGCCATAGTTACCCAAAAGGTTTCTACTTCTAAGCCGAAAGGCAAGAAGAAGAAGAAACATGTTGGGGCAAAGGTGGTGGGAGGAACTCAGGGAGGAGTGAAGAAGCTGAAAGGCAAGTGCTTCACTTGTAAGTAGACTGGACACTAGAAGAAGGACTGCCCCAACCACAAGAAGAACAAAGGTATATCTTTTGGTCTAGTCGTTGAAACATGTTTAGCGATATTATCTACCTGCACCTAGTGTGTAGATACGAAAGCCACTGATCATGTCTGCAATACTTTATAGGGGTTCTAGGAAACCAGATGACTGGCTGAGGGGGAGATTACCATATACTTGAGCGATGCCACGAAGGTGACGGCTATTGCACTGAGAGATGTTTATTTATCTTTTGAGAAAAATAAAGTTTTGGTTCTTAAAAATTGCCTTTATGTACCTTTATTTAGAAAGAATTTAATTTCAGTTTCTAAATTATTTATGGATGGATATTCTATTTCTTTTAATGACAGAGTTGTTATAAAAAGGAATAGGGAGATTATCTGTTCGGGTGCATTGATAGGAAATTTATACACACTTGAACCAAAAGCTCCCACGAAGCAAATAAAAGTCAATAACTCATCTTCTAATTCCAATAAGAGAAAAGAACCTTCAAAGATGAACCAAACATATCTTTGGCATGTTAGGCTTCGTCATATTAACCTAAGCAGAATTCAAAGGTTGATAGCTGATGGACCTCAGGGTTCATTAGCGGTGGAAGATTTCCCAACCTGCGAATTTTGCTTGGAGGGTAAAATGACCAAGAGGCCTTTTAAGGCCAAGGGGAATAGAGCCAAAGATGTGTTAGAATTGGTTCATTCTGATTTGTGTGGTTTTATGTCTATCTAGGCTAGAGGTGGTTTTGAGTATTTTGTCTCTTTTATAGATGATTATTCGAGATTTGGATACATTTACTTGATGCATCGCAAGTCTGAATGCTTTGACAAGTTCAAAGAATTCAAGGTTGATGCGGAGAAACGTCAAGGTAAAAGTATCAAGACACTACGATCTGATCGTGGTGGTGAGTACCTCTTGGAAGAGTTTAGGAATTACTTATCAGAGGATGGGATTCAATCCCAATTATCTTCACCTGGCACACCTTAGAAGAATGGTGTAGTAGAACGAAGGAATATGACTCTTATGGAGATGGTTAAATCGATGATGAGTTATTCTGAGTTGCCAGATTCGTTCTGGGGATATGCTCTAGATACGACAATGGATATTCTGAATTTGGTCCCATCTAAATCAGTGCCTTCTACTCCCACAGAATTATGGACTGGGCGAAAGCCTAGTCTAAGACATATTCGGATTTGGGGAAGTCAAGAACATGTGCTGAAGGCGGATGCTGGTATGTTGGAACCTCGTATAGAAGTACGCATGTTCGTTGGCTATCCTAGGGGAATGAAAGGTGGTTTGTTTTATAGTCCTAGAGATCAAAAGGTGATCGTTAGCACGAACAGCAGATTTCTAGAGGAAGACTATGTGATGAACCACAAGCCCATGAGTAAGATTGTTCTGGAGAAATTAAAAGCAAAAGTCATTTCTTCAGTACCACCGGTACAAGAGGATATACCACAAGTCACTGCACCGCATGTCACAGAGGATACACAGGTGATACCTCGTCGTAGTGGGAGGGTTGTGAGACAGCCTGATAGATTCATGTTCTTTGGAGAATCTTCTGATTTGATCCCTGGCGAACATGAACCTGATCCCTAGACATATGACGAGGGAATCCAAGATAAAGATGCGATATCTTGGCAAAGTGCAATGAATACTGAGATTTAATCTATGGATTCGAATCAGGTATGGGAGCTAATAGAACAACCCGATGGTGTATAATCCATTGGATGCAAGTGGATCTACAAAATAAAGAGAGGAATAGACGGGAAGGTTGAGACCTTCAAAGAGAGGCTTGTTGCGAAGGGGTATACTCAGAAAGAGGGTATCGATTATGAGGAGGCCTTTTCGCCGATAGCCATGCTTAAGTCTATCCGGATTCTCTTATGCATTGCAGCTCATATGGATTATGAGGTGTGGAAGATGGATGTTAAGACAGCTTTCCTTAATGGAAGTCTTGAGGAAAACATCTATATGAAGCAACCAGAGACATTCATTGCGAAGAGCAAAGAGCATCTTGTATGTAAGCTTAATCGGTCCATTTATGGATTGAAGCAACCTTCGAGGTCTTGGAACATCCTCTTTGATGAGGTAATCCAGTCTTATGGATTTATTCAAAGTCCGGATGAGTGTTGTGTATACAAGAGATGTGATAGAAACATAGTGGTATTTCTTGTACTATACGTAGATGACATTTTGTTAATTGGCAACAATGTCAAGGTGTTATCGGACGTAAGGGTATGGTTGTCCAAACAGTTTGATATGAAGGACTTGGGTGAAGTGGGACACATCCTTGGGATCAAAGTTATAAGGGATCACAGGAAAAGGATGTTGTGCTTTTCTCAAGCTTCATACATAGACACTATTATGGATCGTTTTAGCATGCAAAACTCCAAAAAAAGTTTTCTACCTTTCAAGCATGGAGTTCCTTTATCTAAGGAGATGTGTCCTAGAACATCTGAGGAGATAGAGGAGATGAAGGCGGTTCCTTATGCTTCGACAGTAGGAAGCCTCATGTATGCGATGCTATGCACGAGACCAGATATCTACTTTTTCGTGGGCATGGTCAGCAGATATCAGAGTAATCCTGGATAGGGACATTGGACTACGGTAAAGCATATATTGAAGTACCTGAGAAGGAATAGGGATTATATGCTAGTTTACTGTTAGTAATATATGAGAGATGTCTTAAGGCAATCGCCATATGTTTGAACCATTTATATGATAAATAAAGATTCACTATTTGAGTATACATGTTTTCAAGTATTTGATTAGATCTTAAACTCATTTACTGAATGTCCACGATACAATTCACAGCATGAGAGAATTTGTGATTGGATCACAACTAGTGAGTATCTCTACATGTGTAATTGTGATGTATCGGAATTATCTCTAGTCAATGAATTAATGGATTTGGACACCATCAATTCTTTCGAGACTAGCATGAGGTATACTCCTTGGTGTATCCAAGCAGCTGATTCTCACTGGCTGGAGACATTATGATGTCCGGAGTTAATCGTGGATGCTAGTTATGGTAACTAGTTCATTAGAGTGACCAGTCGTAAGACTTCATATGGTTGTCTGCATATATAGATATGTCAATGAAGTTCTTACTGTAGCTTAAGTGCGATGTTCCTTTGACTTGCGGTATTCAAGTCATCTTGATCATGAAGACTTATGCTTTGACATCTTAAGCAAGCATCTCTGAGGAGATGTGGATCCGAGATGATTGGGAATAAGTCGAAGTGATCGAAGGTGTTTGAATAGCCAATAAAGGATTCACCACTCCTTGCGAGGAGATGTATACCCATGGCCTCTCGTCGGATTGTTACTAAAGTATTTGGCCAAAGCATTACATGCTTAGAGTAAGGTACTCTTGGATACATGTGCAGTAACTAGAATCTGTAGGATGAGGAAATGATACTTGGGCTAGGTGTGACTTAGTCAACCTAGTGGGGACTGACACTATAGACCATGTCCTGAACCAAGTGAGTATAAGATGAGTGAAGGGAATGGGGCACGACACATTCTAGCTGCTGAAGGGTTTCAGAAATAGTTCTGGATCAACCGTTGATCTTTTCGGTTAATTGGAGATCATGATGTACTACTAGGTGCCACTCATGATCGTTTTATAATTAATGGTTAATTATAGACGGCCAACGTAAACCGAAAACCAATTTGGTCACACGCACAACAAGCGTAATCCGAAGGATTTAAAACAAGCTTGAGAATGAGATTCTCAGACCGAGAGAAACTAGGTTTGGTTAGACCAAACAAGGAGCAAGCATGAAATTGTTTCAGTCGCAGTGGAAGCGTGGATGGGCCGTGTCTTATGAAGACATAATGGATGAACCAAATTTGTTTGGTTCTAATCCAATGGAGGAGAATAAACCAAAGGGGTTTGGTTTGTTTTAAACGAATGAACCAAAGTTGGTTCGGTTTTTTTTTACTTAAAATAGACCATCATGGTTTGGTTTATTTTAACTTAAATTAATGGAGCGGGTTAACGGGCTTTTGGTTATGATCCGATAACCATTAAGAGAATTTGTTCTCTATAAAATAGGGCTCAAGGGTTTTGTTAAGCCCTAATCCTTGCAATCCTAAAGTTGCCGCCCACCCTCTCCCTCTTCTCCAAGTGGTCGGTGGCAACTTCTTGCCGCCGCCCACCATCTCCCAAAGCCCCTTGCCGGCATCCAGCAGCTGCCGTCTTCTCCCCTTGCCGGCGTCGAGCTGCTGTCGGAGGAGCTCCGGTGATCTCCTTTGGGTCCGGCGACAAGGTGAGCTTCAACCTTCCTTATTTGGCCGACCACTATTCCTCCACCAAAGCTGTCCAGTTTTTTGGACAGCTTGTTTCCTTCTTGTCGGAGCATCGTTTGGACGACGTTTGCAGCTCTGACAGCGGTAGCCTTGCCGGGGATTCGATCTCCGGTAATCCTCGTCGGTGGAGGACGAAGGATTCGTCAAACGGTTGACGAATACCTCTCCGGAGAAGCTAGTTTTTGAGGACTCGTTTTGGATCCGAATTTTGATTCGGATCGTGATCTTCTCTCGATCACATCTTCTTCAACACAAGGCTAGTAACTCATTCGAAGATGAGGCTCGTGACTTTGTGAAGTCATCCTGAAGATACTCTACGTGGATACGGATAGAGGCGATTCTAGCGAGGATCGCTTTGGTTGATGCCTTTCCCGCTACAAGTGATACGCCAGGTATACGTAGTATAAATTTCCTTTTATTACAAAATTTGAAATTGCGGTTATGTCTACACATGTTGTACTATGCATGCGTGTGGTGTGTGTTGTAAAAAATTAGATTTATTATTTTTATTTCTTCTGTTGTGCACATGTTTACGAAACATGTTCGAACACACACTCATCGTGGTGCTGGAAACCCAACATTTACCAGGCAGAACAATTACTCTCTCTGGGTTAGACGGATTCTGACTTCCAATCAGATAGGGATAATAGTAAGTCTACCTCAGGTTTTGTGTTTACTTTGGGAGGTGGAGCCATTGTATGAAGGAGTGTCAAGTAGAAATGTGTGGCGGACTCTTCCATTGAAGCTGAGTATGTGGCGGCCTCTTAGGCGGCCAAAGAAGTTGTGTGGCTCAGGAACTTCCTGATGGACTTGGATGTGATTCCTGGTTTGACTAGAACTATCAAAATTTATTGTGATAATAGTGGTGCAGTTGCAAACTCGAAAGAACCACGAGCCCATAAGGAAATTAAACACATAAAGCACAAGTACCACCTGATACTAGAAATCGTAAAGAGAGGAGAAGTTGTTGTGGCCAAAATTGCATCGGAGGATAACCTAGTAGATCCTTTCACTAAGGCCCTTCCTACAAGAGCTTTTGATAGGAATGTGGAGGGAATGGGGATCAGATGTATCGCAGTTTGAGGACAACATAGTCTTTTAGTATAAGTGGGAGATTGTTGGGATGTATACTGAAAAGTCTATCTTTTGTATGAACATCTTTATTTTGAAATAAGAATCACATGATCATTGGTTTTATATTTATGATGATGCATATTGTCTATTACATTACATTGTAGATAACATGGTGTGTGGGGTCACACGGGAGATAATGTTATCGGCTCCTTGTAAAGTATAAGTATAGGCTCACAACCGAGATGGCTTTGGACAAACCATTGGTATGGTTGTAGTGTCATTTGGTATTAGTTTGTCTTGACCATAGAATCACACTAGTACACTTTGTGTGTATTGAGCAGGACCAACTTAGAGGTGATTCGATTTATTACTGACTACATAATCGAATCGGACCTCAAATATTATATTGTACATGCTCTTAATCCCGATATAATAACGGACACATATACTTAGTATTCATTTCTTTGATTTACCAATGGGCGAGATTTATAGATTAAATCGATAGGCTCGGTAAGTTGGGAAATGATATTATTTATATGTTGTATCATTGATTATAGGAGGAAACCGTGTCCTATATATTAGGATGATGATGTCCCCTTGAGGAGCTCATAAGGTTCATCATGTAAACCCTACAGGTGGACTTGGTCCGGCATGATGAAAAGGTTGAGTGGTACTACTCATGGAATTAGATGTTGATTAATTAATGGTCAGTAAATTAATTAATCGACGGACATTCGAGATCTTAAACACGGGGAGAAAATGTACATATAATATATGGAGCCCATATTAACTTATGGGGGTTGTTGAGGTAGATCAATGATAATCTTTTAGTGGATTGGATTATCATTAAAGGATCGAACTTTATATGGGCTTGATCCATTGGGTGGCCAAGATCGAACACCTCCTCATGGTCCCGATTGTAGACTATTAAAACCTCATGAAGCCTAGATCCAATGGATGAAAAAAAAATCTAGATCCAAAGGTAGAGATTAAATCTCTAGATCTGACGGTTGAGATTAAATCTCTAGATCTGACGGTTGAGATTAAATACCTAGAACCAATGGTGGAGATTAAAACAAGGCTTATCCCTAACTCTATAAAAGGAGAGGAGGGGGTGGGCGGCAAGAAGAATCCCATTAGAGATAGGATTAGGGCAAGGGGCGGCAAGCATTGGATATTAGGGTTAGGGAGTTGGCGACACCAAATAAGTAAAGCTTTTCCTTATCTTCTTCTTCTTCCTTGGTGGCCGGCGCCTATACAACCCTTCCCTCCCTTGGCCGACATCAAAACCAGCCCTTCTCCTTTTCCTTGGCCAGTGGAAACAAGGCTTAGAGTCCTCCCTTGGAGCTCTTGGCCGACATCCATCCTTCTCATCCCTTTTCTTGTTGGCCGGCAGCAAGCATCTAGCATGGTGCTTGTTAGTTGGCTAAAGGAAGGAGAAGGGTTTTGTTTCTATTCTTCCTCTTGTTCAGAGTGAGCAAGGAAGGAAGATTGGTGATCTATGAGCTTCGACTTTTGTTAGATTGTCGCCCACACGATGTCCAAAAGGAGGAAGGACATACGATAGAAGATCGAGAGGTATAATACTTGTCTATTTTCTTATGTAACATATTTATGATTGTTTTCAATTATATATGCATGATATATTCTGTTTTGTGGCTAATATAACTTGGACCTCGAACATAAACACAAAAGTCGGCGATCCGTACATCGTCTATTCCGCGGCTATTCGTAGAATAGAGGTTAGTTGCTTGAACAACAAGTTTGTTCAAGTGACTACTCTAATCGAATAGCACGACGATGAAACAGTTGCTTGGGTAATCCCTCTTGTCAAGGATAAATTTTTTTTATCCAGGGACGTAGAAGGGATCGCCATGAACAAGCGACCGAGTTGAAGTGGGAAGCGAAGTTTCCTACCTTCATTTTTATGCCATGACATCATGATTATTGGTAAATATTTTAATTTATGCTTTCATTTATGCCATGATCATATTTCATGCAATTGGGATAATTAAAATGAAATTAAACACAATGGCATGATTTGAAGTCAAATAATAAGGGAATCAAATAGAGTTGGCCTAGATAAAATGCATCCTTAGATATGGAAGAACAAAAACCCACATATCACAAAAATATTAAATTGACATGTGTGTGTATTGATACACCCTAGACACAGGTGAGATGTTAGGGATATGAGTTAAGTTCAAGGAGCATTGATGTTGCATCTAGATGAACACAAACTCATAATATAACATAGATGAATCATGACAAAAGCTATTATATAAGTCATGTACATCTAGCCCATAGACCATGGTTCAAAATAAAGTTTGAAAACAATTTTAAAATAATTTTAGAAAACCTTGGTGAAACCTATCTTTTGATAGAAATCGCCAATCAACAAGTTGGCACAAAGTTAGTGATGTGTGCAAATCATATAGGGTTTTAGGAGTAGTTTTTGCACATATCTCATTACTTTTCATACTTGTTTCATACATATTCTCCCTTATTTTGCATTAATTTACTATTTCCTAGTTTGGAGATCTTCTTTTGTTATTTTTATGTGCAAAGCAACATTTTGGAGGTAAAATAGCTAAATAAATGGAGCTCAAGGAAGGAAAGCATGTTCTGCTCGTATCCCAGAGACATGGGCACGCTTTAGACCAGAAGATGACATTTGTTTGAAGCTCCAGAGGAGAACATGGCCATGCCTTTTGCTAGATGCAAATTCTAGGTGCATTTCCAGACTTCCACATGGCTAGGCATATGGATTCCACATTGTCAGTCGTGTGGATTCCACACAGTCGTGTTGGTGCAATCGGCCCAAGACTCGAGTTTGACTTGAACTGTATTTTGATGTTAGAAAAAACGTATGACATGGGAGTGTCATGGGAAGTCCAACATATGTTGGCTACGTAAATCTAAGTGTGTAGCCTTGGTGGTGAAAAGTCCAAGCATGGGGCATGGTGTTGGGAAAATCCAAGCATAGGGCTTGGTGTTGGAAAGTCCAACATGGGTTAGCCACATAAGTCCAAGTGTGTAGCCTTGGCGGTGAAAGACCAAGCATGCAGCTTGACATGGAAAATCCAAGCATGAGGCTTGGTGTCGAAAGTCTTGAGGACTTGGCAAGTTCACTAGGCTCGGGGTCCTTGAGTCGGTGAAGGATAGCATTGCGACACCATACGCTTGGTGCATCCGAGGGACTGCCGGACGGGGAGCGAATGGAGTGAGGCCCAAGGGAAGCATACTTTGAGGGCAAGAAATGCCAAAGATGACATTGCGAAGTCGTGCGCTTTGTGCATCTGAGAGACGTAGGCCGAGGGAAGAGAGTATCGGTGGGGAACTCCATGAGAGGATGAGGTGGATTTGGCCAAGTGGCTAAGACTGAGTGTCGGAGGCTCAAACGTGGTGTTTGAGGGTTTACCCGATGGTCGGATGCTCAAACAACTTGGTATTTGAAGTTTTAACTGACATTAGCCGACTGACATAGGTTCCAGTCGACTGCTCTAGGTCGATTGGACTCGACTGGTGTTCGACTGACCATGTTATGGTCGAAGAGTGCACTGCCGAGGGAGGGCAGTCGACTACCGATGCCATCTGTCAACTGATGAGGGATATCAGTCAACTGATCTGGGTGTTTTTTTGCCATAGAAGGTCTTCCAGTCAAGTGATCGTGGTGACCACTTGACTGATGGGATCATCAGTCGATTGATGGGCATGATCAGTCGACTGATTATGGATCCATTGGAACTTGGCCAGCGTGGATCGAGTCGTTGTGAGATAATGGATACAGGACCAGTCGACTGATGGTCACGATCATTTGACTGATGGGCACATAATCAGCTCGATCCAGATTATAAATGGAGCTCGAGATGGAGGATTTCGCCAAAACTTTTGGGGTGAATTTAGAGGAGAATTGTTGTTGTATTCCAGACCTTCAAGAGCAAACCAAAGCAAGCAACAAGAAAGCATTCAAAGCAAAGAGTTGTAAAGTGTTCTTTACTTGTTTTTCTTAGTGTCTTTGTATTAGCTTTAATCTTGTATATTATTGTTTGTAATTGCTTGTATGAGGTTTCTCCATCTCCGACGTGTTGTCGAGAAGGAGTGTTGTTAGTGTCGTGCGCATAACACGAGCTCGTTGAGCTCACCCGTGGAGTAGGAACCCTAAGGTTCTGAACCATGTATATCTTGGTATATTGTGTGTGCTTGTCTCATATATTCGTACTTGTTATTTGTATTTCTGGTGCGCTAACGAATTGTAGAGACGAGGATGCAATGAGCGATCGAATTCCACCGCATACGCGAATTGGGGCTATTCACCCCCTCTAGTCGGCCACCAATGTTCCAACAAGTGGTATCGGAGCGAGGTTCTTGTCGAGGACTAACTGCCAACATAAGCATGACAAGATGACCGACTATAACATCCATCCACTGAAATTCTATGGAGACTTTCCTTGGTGGAAGAAAAAGATGGAGGTATACTTCGAAACCGATTTAAATATTATGCTAATCATGGAAAGCGGTTTTGAAGTGCCTAGGGAAAAAGAGGGAAAGCCGATGGAAAATTCAAAATGGACACAATATCAACGTCAAGAATTCAAGACAATGGTTAAGGTAACAAAAATGCTATTAGATTTAATACCTAACCATATCTTGTGTAAGCTAGGAGAATACCAGGATGCCAAAGATTAATGGGACAAATTAGTCAAATTCCATAAACATCCCGAACCGACTCAATTGGAGAAAGAGGCCGAGGAAGAATTTCCATCAACATCCGAATCCGAGGATGTTAGAGAATCGCCATCTACATTCGACGATGTGGATGACTTGGTGGAGACCTCCACCTCTAGCATTGATGGGGAGGAGAGGACTTCCATTCCGGAGCAAGGTCAAGAAGAAGCATCCTCCTCCGGAAGAAGTGATCAAGAGGCTTCCACCACCTCCCTAGGTAACTCATGCATTATAATTAAAGATAAAAATCATATAATATGTTTTGAGTGTAGGGAATATGGATACTATAAGAGCAAGTGTCCGAAAAAGATTAAGAAGGCTTAACCGGTACCAAAGGTGAAAAATGCCAATGTCCCCACAAGTAGAAGCAAGGAGCACATTGTGTGCTTGAAATGCAACCAAATGGGACATTACCAAAGTCAATGCCCTAGGGGGAAGAAGAAAGGGCAAGAAGGAGCATCTCACGTAGGGGGAGCTTTCAAAGTTAACCCTAAGGTAAATTTAAATTATGCATCTTCAATTTCTAAGGTTAAGAAGCATGCTAATTACTTTAGTTCACTTGCTATTATTAATGAAAAGCATGCTAGTAGAAATAAATATTTTTGTTTAGGTGCTAAGCATGTAAATTTACCTAAGGACAAACCTAGGAACAACAATTCTAGACCAATCCTACCTAGGGAGTCTATAAGGAGAATAGAAGAAAACTTGGGCATTAACCCCAAGAAATCTAGGCATATGCCTAGGAAGAGTCCTTCCCAAAAGATTAATGAAAAATCAAAATTAGGAAAGTTAAAATTAGAAAATCAAGTCTTGAGGTCAAGGCTTGAAAAATTATAAAATACCCTAGCAAAAATGAAAAATTCATTTAAGCGGTCTAATGATCAAAATGTAAGACCTAGGAGACAAGAAATGTCCAAGGGCAAGAAAGGTTTGAGTCACAAACCTATGTCCTATCACAATGTTCCATTTAATTATGGAACAATATCTAGGTCTAAAAAAATCATGGTTAATAGGGAAGTCATCCCTAAGATTAACCATGGTATTTGTTTAGTGGCTAAGGAATCAAGAAAAACTAAAGTAGCCACTAAGAAGGTCAAAGGGGGCGTTACCCCTAGAGTTGACCTAAGGAAGACCAAAATGACTAAGGTGTCAAAACCAAAGAGGGTCATTAGGAAGGTATCTAGGGAAGTTATCCTTAGTGAATACCTAGTTAACCCAAGGAGCTCTAATAGATATTGGGTTCCTAGGAGCGTGATCGATTCACGCTAAATGGGTTAGGGTTTGTCAACCCTAAGTGGATGGGTTGTTAACCTAGCCATGATGAGTTGACACTTTAGGTTGTGCCGATGTGGTTTGAGAAGATGAAAAATGATTAAATTGGCACAATTATGTCTTAGAAGTTATGGTGTGTCATTTTGGGTTTTTGGCACACTAGCGGGATAATTGGCGTTAAGGCAAAATGAATTTAATTCTAAGAAATGACAATTTGAATTTAACACTTAGGTATATTATACCTTAGCACCTAATAATTGCCATGCTTTGTTTGCCTTACCATGACATGACATCATATTTATTTTTATCATATAAAATGTCATGATCATTTTTAGAGTTATTTATATGTCATGTATGCTTAGATTTTATTCACATGCCATAACATCATGATTTTGGCACATGCTCTTATCTTTGTATCATTTATGCCATAATCTGTTGGATCAATGCGGTTCGCTAGAGGGGGGGGGTGAATAGCGAAACAAAACTTTTACGAAATCGTTCTTTGAAAGTCGAATAGATAATTTGCAGCAGAAAAAAAACAATAAATAAAAGAGACAATTCTTTTTACTTGGTTCATAGCCTTCGGCTACTACTCCAAGGCCCTAGTGGTCCTTGACCACGCACGGACGGCAAAATACTAAACGAACTCCTCCTCGTTAGAGGTAGGAGTTAATCTATACAAGAACAAAAACTTGAGGTAGAGGGACACTCCCCCTCTCCTCGTTATGATAGAAAAAGAGCTTCGAAAAAGTAAATGAACAACGAATATAAATATAAAACCGATGTACAAAAACTAAAAAAAATTAAACCTAGCGTCGGAGAAGAAGAACTTCGTTGTCGGAGAGTTGTAGCTTTGCGGAGGCTCTTGGAAGCTTAGATTGATGAAGAAACCCTAGGATTGACCCTCCTTTTATAGCCTTTGAGACCCTTTTCGAGAGGAACCCTAGCCAATCACAATTGAGCACCAATCTCCTTGAAATGGGGTGATAAGCCTTGACTCCTCGAATCTGATCATTGACCATCAGTCGACTGATGGCCATCATCACCGATCGATGGCACATCGGTTGAGTCCGACCTCGCGATCGATCGATTGACGCAATCGAGTCCTCCAAGTCGGCAATGATCGATGCTTGCTGCAAGTCAAAGTTAGCTCAATAAAAACATTATTTCGACGGTCGTCGACCATCCAATCTTGACCTAGACCATCTATAGGATGTCTTTGGTCAGATCTATGCTTAAGATCATCCCCGTAACGAGGATACGACCTCATTTACGCTCGCACACACGAGCTTACCTCGATACTTACGTGTTGCTTTTGCTTCCGCCCTTCCACTAGATTCCTTCGGCTCCCTACGAAGTCACTCGAGTGTCGCCCGACCACCGCGGCTTCCTCCGGGTGTCGCTAGCCTTCAGCTCCAGCTATAGCAATCTTCTGCACACTCGATTCAGCTCGTGAGATAATGACATGAGCTTAACTTTGTATCATTTGCTATAATCAAAACTCAGGTTCCACTTAGGTGCCTACTGCATCAACTCTCTCCCCCTTTTTGATTTATGGAAAACCCACATACAAAGCTAAGTAAAAAGCAAGCATGAAGAATAATGTGCATTAGAAACAAACAAAAAATAAAGAAGATTAAGTTGGAGTAGTAAGGATTTTCTTCAAGTACTCCCCCTTGAGGAAATCTCCCCCTTGATCGAGGGTGAGTCTTGAAGAAAGATCTTAATCCTCCCCTTGAGGGTTGCTTTAAGTAATTACTTAAAGTTGGCCTTAGTAAAACGTTTAAGTTAAGAGTTCTTCTTAACTTGGCCCTTTCTCCCCCTTAATTAAAACATTAAAAATAAGTAAAGCGTTGATGGCACAAATAAGTTTAAGTTAAGAATTCTCAAAACTTAATAAGTAAGAGTTAAGCCAAAAAATTTAAAAATTTAACCCCTTAACTTTGGCCTTTTTCTCCCCCTTTTGCCATATATCAAAAAGAGTGAGGGTGTATGTGGAAAACAAAAATAAGTGTTAAATTTAAAGTCCAAGCATGTTCCACATTATTTTGAAAATAATATATTGAAAATAAGTTCATCTATAAAATGTTCGACTCATATCTGGCTTGATTGATATAAAAGATCAATCGTAGCCTGCTAGTATGTATGATTATACTCCGTGGTTCATGGCGATGCACTAGCTCTACATCTGGAACCAGGAGTAAGGTCCTAACATCTCACGCCCATCTACGTGGCTAAGTACACAAACACATTAGTCCTATGTGTTGTGAGATGTATTGGCTCCTTAAATCTATAGGTGCATGATATCTAAGGTATGTCCAATGTTAGTTCCATGAAAATGAAATTTAAGAAATAGTAGTAAGAAAATATAATCTGCAAGTTCCTATTCTATTACGCACATGGCCAATTTTCGTCTTAATAGACTAAATTCGGCTTCGGGTAGGGGTTTAGTAAATAGGTCTGCTAAGTTAGACTTCGATTCGACGTATTCGAGTTGTATGTCTCCGTTGGACACATGTTCTCGAATGAAATGGTGTTTGACTTCTATATGTTTGGTCCTAGAGTGACATATCGGATTCTTAGTAAGATTAATTGAACTAATGTTATCCACGTAAAGTTTAGTATTCGTAAAGTCTAACTTAAAGTCGCAGAGAGTGTGCTTAATCCAAAGAAGCTGAGTGACACACTCACCCATCGCGATGTATTCGACTTCGGTGGTAGATAAGGCAACACAGTGTTGCTTCCTACTGCACCAACTCACTAGACTTGAGCCGAGAAGTTGACAACAACCACTCGTACTCTTTCTATCGAGCTTACTACCGGCATAGTCCGAATCGGAGTAGTCGGTTAGTTTGAACTCGGTAGATCTAGGATACCAAATACCGACATTAAGTGTACCCTTTAGATATCTAAGGATGCGCTTGACTAGAGTTAAGTGAGACTCTTTGGCACAGGTTTGAAACCTAGCGCACATACTTACTGCAAATAAGATATCAGGTCGGCTTGCAGTTAAGTAAAGGAGACTCCCTATTACGCTCCTATAGTATTTTAAATCAATTTGGTTTCCGATTATATCTTCTTCTATATTAACATTTGTTGCCATTGGGGTATTAATAATTTTAGCGTCTTGCATTCCAAAGCGTTTAATTAATTCCCTAGTATATTTGCGTTGATGTAGGTATATTCCATCTTTAATTTGTTTAATTTGTAGACCTAAAAGGAAACTTAACTCGCCTACTAAATTCATTTCAAATTCACTTTCCATAAGTGAAATGAACTCATTTAGTAGGATTGAGTTGGTGGTTCCGAAAATAATATCATCTACGTAGATTTGGGCTATGAATATGTCTTTACCTAAGGTTTTTACGAAAAGGGTTGGGTCAACTACACCTTGGTTAAAGCCTTTGGACTTAAGATAAATCGAAAGTCTTTCGTACCAAGCTCGCGGAGCTTGTTTAAGTCCATAAAGCACTTTCTTTAATCTAAGGACATGATCGGGTTTGTCTAAACTTTCGAAACCGGGGGGGTTGACTAACGTAAACTTCTTCTTTAATGTATCCATTTAAGAATGCAGATTTCACATCCATTTGAAACAATTTAAATCCTCGATGTGCTGCATATGCTAATTGCATTCAAATGGACTCTAATCTAGCTACTGGGGCATAGGTCTCGTCGTAATCTAAACCTTCGACTTGACTAAACCCTTTAGCAACTAGTCTAGCTTTATTTCTAACTACTTCACCTTTATCATCAATTTTATTTCTAAACACCCACCTTGTTCCAATGATTTTTTTGTCTTTAGGTGGTGGTACTAATTCCCATACTTCGTTCCTAGTGAATTGAGCCAACTCTTCTTGCATTGCAATAATTCAATCGGGATCAAGAAGAGCTTGGTCAATAGTTTTGGGTTCAATTTTAGAAATCAAAGATATTTGACTAAGGTTTCTGTATGAGGCTCTAGTTCGAACTCCTAGACTTGGATCACCTATCACTTGGTCGATAGGATGATTCGTTTGAGTTCTAGTTGGATTTGGGTTTGAGTCTACAACTTGATCATAGGATGACTCGTTTGAGTTCTAGTTTGGTTGGAGTCATCTATCACTTGGTCGATAGAGTGACTTGGTTGACTTAGGTTAGGATTAACACTAGACCTGATTTCCGGATTAGAGTTAGGTCTAGTATGAGTCGGCTCGCTAATTGGGGTTGCCGGGGGTTTTGTAGGTTCGTGTCCTTCATCAAATACTACATTGATAGTCTCCTCGACTCTAAGGGTGTCGTAGTTATATACTCTATAAGCTCTGCTTGTAGTCGAGTATCCTAGAAAGATTCCGTTCGTGGTTTTGGATGTAAATTTCCCTAGGTAATCCTTAGTGTTTAGGATATGTACCTTACACCCAAATACCCTAAAGTACTTGATGTTAGGTATTTTATCGTGATAAATTTCGTATGAGGTCTTAAGGTGCCTCTTTACCATAAGGATTCTATTTTGGACATAGCATGTTGTACTCATGGCTTCCGCCCAAAACTTATCGGCTAGGTTATACTCATTTAACATTGTCCTAGCGGCTTCTTGTAGGGTTCTATTTTTGCGTTCTACTAGGCCATTTTGTTGTGGAGTTCTAGGGCAAGAGAACTCGTGGTGGTATCCATTTAGGTTATAGAATTCTGTAAACCTATGGTTTTCGAATTCACCACCATGATCAGTCCTAAGTCTTTTGATTTTAATGCTTTGTTGATTTTCTATTAACTTAAATAGATTGATTAATTGATCTAGGGTATCACTTTTGTGTTTGATGAACCTAACCCAAGTAAATCTAGAATAGTCATCAATTATGACTAAGCAAAATTTACTTTCGTTAAGTGACTTAGCTCCGTGTGAATCAAATAGATCCATGTGTAGGAGCTCAAGCACACTTTTGGTTCGTTCTTGACTAGTTAGTTGATGTTGTGTCCTAGATTATTTACCTTGTTGACAAGCATTACATATTTTATTATCCAAGTTATTGAGGTTAGGCAAACCTCTAACTAAGTCACTTTGACTCATCTTGTGGATGAGTCTTGGGTGTGAGTGACTGAGTCGTCGGTGCCACAACCATTTTTCCTCTTGTCGTGTCATAAGACACTTAGTTGAGGAGTTAGTTAGGTTGATAGTGTAAATGTTGTTATTCCTAGTCCCTTTAAGAATTGTTTTAGAGGTTTCATTTGTATTAATTACGCATTCATTTTCTAGAAAGATGACCTTATAGTTATTATCACACAATTGGCTTACACTGAGAAGATTATATTGAAAATTTTCTACTAATAAAACGTTTTGAATGACAAAACTTGAGTTAAGCTCAATATCACCTGATCCGATGATTTAGATCTTGTCGTTATTTCCGAAGGCTACCGATCCTTGTCATTTGAATCGAAGCTTCAAAAACTTGAGTTGATCCCCGGCCATGTGTCGGGAGCAACCACTGTCCAACATCCATTGATCCTACATGCAAGGTAGTTGGATCAGATATTGGATTTATTAAAAATTGGTTGAAAATTATTAACCTAAATCATCTCACCCATGTCTACATGATCAAACATGTTAATCCTATATGTTCTTGTGAGATGACTTCCGATTTTAGTTGAATTAAATTTAATGACTTAAACACTTGTCAACCTTGCGTTAGATTCGGATTTGACCTTAGGCTCATCAAGTCACCTTTTCAAGATCATGGCTTACAGGTCGTGGCGAGGCACAGAGGCCTTCTTTGATCGGAACAACGACCACTTCCTTAGACAAAGCCATTTTCAAGAAAATAGAGACTTGACTCACCTAAGACCACTTCCTGGTCTAACTAGTCTAGGATACGACGAGGTTGCTTCAGCTAGTTCCGCTCGGTCAAGTGCACCGAACTAGATACGCCTTATCTAGCCCGAATACACAAGACTCCGCTTTCCTAGCGTACTATCATCTCGCCGCGTCCTGGTACTATGTTATCAAGTATTGACGAGTTATAGTCCTATCTAACCATTATATAAAGTAAAATCAAACAAAATAAAAACCTAAGTATGCAATTTCTAAGTTAAAACACAAACAAATTTCGTACTAGCTCCCCCTGGACCGTTGAATCGATTTGGTCTCTCCACATAGTGGATTTGGTCCTTGGGAACCCAGTACTAGTTTGATCCTAAGTTTGAAATCAAGGTGGTCTTAGGGACCCATGCTTGGACACGTTTTTTATGTCGACTTACAATTGACATATACGACTTATTGGTCGTGTTTGAGCTAAACCCTAGCCTGACCTTGTTGTACACGGCCCTTTGCGATCCAAGTGGGAGGTCAAGTTCTTTGGATCCCAAAGTAAACCTTTCCAACGTATTCCTAAGATCTTCGACTTGACTCTTCAAGAGTGAGTTCTCAACTTCGAGTTTTTCAACCCGAGTTGAGTCCTTCTCTTGAACTCGACTAGTCGAAGAGGTTAGGGAGACCTCGTGTTTGAGGAGTTTAACTTCCTCAACCAGGGTCTCGACCTTGGACTCGAACTTAGCTAACTTTCTATTTAAAAACTTAATTGCACTATAAAGTGTAGTAATAAGAGACCGACTTACCCTGAGTGTATCTTTTGAACCGGATGTGTATCCGTGGCTCGTCTTGAATAGTGCTTCGCAGTCCGACTCGTCTTCGGTTTCCGATTCAAGTTCCGGTTCTGACTCCGTCTCCGATTCCACCGGTTTAGCCATGAGGACTCGATCATTATCTTCTTCCTCAGAAGCTTCTTCCCAAGTGGCGTTAAGTGCCTTTTTGTGTTTTGGTGCCTTGCTCTTTAGTTTTGGGCATTCGGACATAATGTGTCCAAACCTGTTGCATTCATAACATCTTATGTTTGAACTTTTAGGCTTACCTTCGTTGCGTCGAGTGACGGCTCATTTTCGGCCCTTGACTATCCTCCGAACTAGGTTGACTAGTTCGACCTCCATTTCCGAGTCGACCTCCGAATCGGACTCATCCTCTTCTTCTTTCGGAGGTGGCTTGCTAGCGGTTTTCTTCTTTGAACCTGCAAATAATGCTATACCTTTCTCGGGTTCCGAGTTAGACTGCTCATGAAGTTAAAAATCAGAAAAAAGTTCATCTAATCTAAGTTTAGAAAGATCCTTGGAGACCTTGTAGGCATCGACCATGGATGCCCACAAGGTAGTCCTCGGAAAGGAGTTTAGTACATACCTTATAAGGTCGCGGTTTTCGACCTTTTGCCCGATTGCGTGTAGGTTGTTGACTATGTCTTGGACACGGGCGTGGAGTTGCGTCGCGGACTCGTGTTCCTGCATTTTTAGGTTATATAGTTTATTGAATAGAAGATCACGCTTACATACCTTGGCTTCATCGGTCCCTTCGTGTAACTCCACTAGTTTTATCCAAAGGTCCTTTGCGCTTATGAAGGGGCCGACGCGATTTAGCTCTTCCTTGGACAAGCCACATTGGAGGATTTGTGTTGCCTTGGCGTCGGCTTCGACTTGTCTTTTTGTCGCAATGGTCCATTGGTCATAATCCAAGGATTCACCCACTTCGTTAGTCGGAAGTGTGAATCCCGTTTGGATTATGATCCACATCTCGATTTGGGTTTTGAGAAAGCATTCCATTCGATCATTCCAATAATGGAAGTCATCTCCATTGTAAAACAGAGGTTGGACGGTGCTAAAACCCTCAAGATGGGCCATTAGAACAAAAGACACAAGGAGACGAAGACGAAGAAACTAGCAACGACAAAAACACAAAAAAGTACCAAGACACGCGTCTTGGATTAGTAGTGCGGGAGTAAAAGTAACAAAGAGAAATAAATCTGAAATAAATAGAATTAAAAAGAAAAAAAACTGTAAAATGGCTAGATTGGTGGTTTCACCAAATCTTAAAATCCCCCGGCTCTGATACCAATTGTTGGATCGATGCGGTTCGCTAGAGGGTGGGGTGAATAGCGAAACAAAACTTTTACGAAATCGTTCTTTGAAAGTCGAATAGATAATTTGCAGCGGAAATAAAAACAATAAATAAAAGAGACAATTCTTTTTACTTGGTTCGTAGCCTTCGGCTACTACTCCAAGGCCCTAGTAGTCCTTGACCACGCACGGAGGGCAAAATACTAAACGAACTCCTCCTCGTTGGAGGTAGGAGTTAATCGATACAAGAACAAAAACTTGAGGTAGAGGGACACTCCCCCTCTCCTCGTTATGATAGAAAAAGAGCTTCGAAAAAGTAAATGAACGACGAATATAAATCTAAAACCGATGTACAAAAACTAAAAAAAAATTAAACCTAGCGTCGGAGAAGAAGAACTTCGTTGTCGGAGAGTTGTAGCTTTGCGGAGGCTCTTGGAAGCTTAGAATTGATGAAGAAACCCTAGGATTGGCCCTCCTTTTATAGCCTTTGAGCCCCTTTTTGAGAGGAACCCTAGCCAATCACAATTGAGCACCAATCTCCTTGAAATGGGGTGATAAGCCTTGACTCCTCGAATCTGATCATTAACCATCAGTCGACTAATGGCCATCATCGATCGGTGATGGCTCATCACGAGTGCTAACCTCCGGCGAATGATCGATTGGCGCAATGAGTCCTCCAAGTCAAGTGGCGATGCTTGATGCTTGATGCAAGTCAAAGTTAGCTCAACAAAAACATAATTTTGACGGTCGTCGACCATCCGATCTCGACCTAGACCATCTATAGGATGTCTTTGGTCGGATCTACGCATAAGATCATCTCTGTAACGAGGATACAACCTCACTTACGCTCACACACACGAGCTTACCTCGATACTTACGTGTTGCTTTTGCTTCCGGCCTTCCACTCGATTCCTTCGGCTCCCTCCGAAGTCACTCGAGTGTCGCCCAACCACTGCAGCTTCCTCCGGGTGTCGCTAGCCTTCAGCTCCAGCTATAGCAATCTTCTGCACACTCGATTCAGCTCGTGAGATAACGACATGAGCTTAACTTTGTATCGTTTGCTATAATCAAAACTCAGGTTCCACTTAGGTGCCTACTGCACCAACATAATCATCATTAATGCATAAATAAAATGGATTTAACGACTAAGGCATGATTTGAGGGGAATCGAATATTGTTGCCTAGAGATATGCATGAAACCCTAAATAACAAAGACCCCGCATCTCAATAATATTTGACTTGTATGTGTTTTACATATTTAGATACAAGAGAGATATTTAGGAAAAAGGAATTAAAGATTTTAAAAAAATTTCAATAATATTTTGAAAAACCTTGGTGGAGTCTATCTTTTTATAGCAATCACCATTGAATGGGATGATACAAAGAGGGCTCAATATTGAAGTTTTTCTCAACTTTTGAACTTTGTATCAATCTCGCTATTTTGTAAGTAATTTAATTTTCAAATATTTTTCACCCATAAAGTTTGTGATAAGTAATGCACGTACAAATTTTCATGATTTTTCAATGTATGTATATTTACTTATGAATTTCGAAACTTAGGTTCTGAAATTTGATTTCTGCATTTGCAGTTATCAGTGGAATGCCATGGATGACAGTCGACTGATGTGGGAAGGATTTGAATGATCTCTGATATAGTCGATTGATAATTTTGATTTTGGGTAAACCTTGGTTGTTAGGCCCATGTTCAGCTATGTTTTGGTCTCCTAACCACTCTACCCTGTGACATTAGAGCATGATGTTGTAAACCACTGATTATGGATTAGCAATATGCAACTGGTAAGTATCAATTTTAAGGTGGATGAGAGTTCATTGTTGAACTTTGCCTTAATTTTGATTGTTTAAATGTTCCCATTGGATTAGGGACTCTCCAAGGACATTGTTGGTGCAATGGTCAAGGGGGAGCAAGCCTTTAGAGGGAGGTATCCATCATGGAAAGATAGATGTGTATTTTTCCTCATGGAAAATTTGGTTGCCTCTCTTAAGTGATATGAGACTTATCTGTTGGTGCAATCGACCCAGGTCACGATTGATCAGACTCGAGTTTGACTCGAGTGATGTTTTTATGTTTGACAAAATGAGTTGACATTGATGTTTGACATTAATTTCTGTTGATGTTTTGGGGAGATTGTTTATACAATCAACCCAGGTTATGTTTAACCAGACTCGAGTTTGACTAAAGGGAGACTTTGATGGTTGACTAAAGTTGACCATGTCATGGAAAGTCTAAGTCTTGAGTACTTAGCATGTAAAGTCCAAGCATGGGTCTTGGCAAGGAAAAGTCCAAGCATGGGTCTTGGCATGGAAAGTCCAACATGGGTTGGCAAGGGAAAGTCCAAGCTTGAGTCTTGGCATTTGGAAAGTCCAAGGGGTTTGATATTGGCGGCGTAAAGTCCATGCGGGAGTCTTGGCATCATAAGTCCAATTCTTGGTGGCGTAAAGTCCAAGCAGATTCTTGGCGGTGTAAGTCCAATATGCCTTGGCGGTGTAGACATTGTAGGGGATCGATTGGCCGGCTAGAGGGGGGTGAATATCCCTCTTTCGTTGGATAATGGAATTTCCTCGTCTACAAAAGATTAGCACAAGCGAAAAAACAAAACAAAACAATCAAATAGAAATGACAAGAATACAAACGCTAACACAATATGTAACGTGGTTCACGGCTACGCCGCTAATCCACGGTCCGATTCATCCACGGTGAATCACTCCGCAAGCTTCCACTAGATCTCTTCTTTGCACAAAGCTAGGTGGAGGTAACCTCTTTTACACAAGGATCACTCTTCTACAATAGAATGAATATTAGAGCAAGTTGAAGAGTGGGAATACTTTTGAGCGCTTTGGGAGAAGATTAGAGTTGAAGCATTATCCCCCTAAATCCCTATACCCTTCCTCTTTATAAAGGAAGAGGGTTTCTTCCCGTTGACACAGGAGAAGTCGACTGATGTCCCTATCAGTCGACTGGTCTTGTAGTCGTTGCCCAATAACGACTGCTTTCCACGTTGGATTTCATCCAACAACACTGGCATCAATCAACTGATATTGCCATCAGTCGACTGATGTTCGATCAGTCGAGTGCTCTGCGAGCTCGACTCCATTCTGTGTTCGAAACTCTTGCGACCAGTCGACTGATGCCTTCATCAGTCGAAAGGTGGTCTCACAGTGGACTGCCATTCCATGGCAGTCGACTGTTGGTACTTAAACCATACCCAAACACTAGTCGAGTCACCGTCGACTTTGAGTAGTTGACTACCCTAACATGATTGTCAACTTGATGTCGGGAAATCCCATCCGACACTTAGCCAAATGGCCAAGTTCACGTAATGAGCTACTTACATTTCACTCATTCTCTCATCTCACTCGAAGTCCCTCGCCGAAGCTCTCTTCGTTCGCGGCCACGTCCCTCGGCAGCATCAGGCGAACGACTCTGCAATGCTCCTTCGTGTCTCTTGCCTCCGAAGTCTGCTTCCTTGGCTTCGCTTCAAGTAATCTCGTCCGACGGTCCCTCGGCAGCATCAAGTGCATGGCTCTGCAATACTCCTTCTCCAACTCAAGCACGAGGTTGTGAGTGGTGAACCCGCCTAGGCTCCATGTGCGAATTACTAAGCCCTGCAAGACTCCAACGCACATATCAAATCATAATAACAACCTAACTTAAACCCTTTGTCACACACATCAAAACCTTATCATGGCAAGAGATTGCCCTAACAATCTCCCCCTTTTTGATGTGTGGCAATCCGTTTAAGTTAGGTAAAAACATTTGATAAAACTATTAACAAAGGAAAGCATGTAAGTAAACATGATTAGCAACTCTCCCCGTTAATACATGAAACTCCCCCTAGATATATTCCCCCTTACTTAAACATACATTTCTCCCCCTTTGACACCATCAAAAATAAATAACAAGGTTTATACAACATTACATCAAGTCTAGAGAGAAAAAAAACCAAAACATGCCTTAAAAGTGGATAAATGAGATTACTGGGCAAGTTATCAGACTACCAGTCGACTGGTTCAGACTACCAGTCGACTGGCACATGGATTTCAGAATTATTTATTTTTCGGGGTGAATTTCAGAAATACACTAGAAAATCTATAAATTTGAAAAATCATGAAATTTGGGGAACATATTTTTTTTAAGTAAATCTATCAATGAAAAATAGGTTTTCATGAAAAATCATTATATTTCCAAGTGTTTTCCAAAAAATACAAAAGCTTTAAAAAAACCACTAGGTTTTTGATCATGTTAGTATCCATTTTAACACCTAGTTTTGCTTTGGATTATTTCAAAACATGAATACACAGATTTTAAACTAAGAAATTGTTTTGAAAACATATGAAATATCCAACCATGATCTTTGGGCAATATGTCTATGAATTAAACATAAGCCTTCCCCATGATTGGTCTATTATTGCTATTTTGATACCTTAAATGACCATCTAAATGCCATAGGCATTAGTGGACATTTGCATCATCCTAACATCTCACTCATGCTAAGTTTTCAATCATGGTAGCCTATAGTGAGTGTGAGATGTATCCTAAAGGTATTTGTATATACTTAACCATTATTTTCATGCAATTCCATCAAGGTTAAGTATCATCCTATCATTCCACATGATCATAAAGATGTATATGAATTAATTTCATGTTATGATCATAAAATACATGTATTCATCAAATTGTTATCAAGCATTAGGTATTATATGATCATACTAAAGCAAATATCACCTAAAGCATGATTTATCTACTCATAGGTGCATTATCATCACCTAACACTATTTCAAAAATGTTGTCCCGCCATCCTAAATCAACCAACAATATGATATAGGTGAATTCCATATGGTTGACTATCCTAGGGTTTTTCTAACCCTTAATGATGGATTTTGGAACCCAATATAAATTCTTGACTATGGGGTTCACTAAAAATTCCTTAGGGATCCATTTTCTAGCTATTACCTTCTTTTTATCTTGACCCCTAGCTATTAAACATTTATAGGCCTTTTCATTTTTCTTTTCTTTATAACCTAGGCCTTTCTTGTTAAAACTTTCCCTTTGGCTCCCTATGATCATGTTCAAGGTGCTGGAGCCTCTTATAAATTTTTCTAGGGCCTTGGTCAAATAGTCTACCTTTTCTCTTAGAGCCCTATTTTCATTCATACATGCATCACTAACATTAAATGACATATATTCATGTGAGCATGCATCATCATTATCATCATTAAAACATGTTTTTTCTAATTTTTGTTCTAAATCCTTAATTTTCTCAAGCATGCATTTATTTCTTTTCTTTGCCCTAAATAAATCCTTAGTGAGGCTAGAAATCATGGACATTATTTGCTTAGGGGGTAGATTCGTTACCTCACTTACCAAATCCTCTTCCGATGATGAGGATGTAGAGGAGGTTCCCCCTTCACTTGAGCTCTCTCCACTTGAGCTAGATCCTTCATTTTCGGAGGCCGAGCAATCCATGTCGTCAAAGGCCTTTAGGGCTAAGTTGGTGACAAAGGCATTCTCCTCTTCCGATGATGATGAAGATGATGAAGAGAGGTCATCCCATGTCCTTGCTTTTAATGCCTTGGCCTTCCCTTTTTCATTAACCTTCTTCTCTTTTTCCTTCTTTTTGCTCCCCTTTTTCTTCTTCTTTTCTTCTTTCTTCTTCCTTTCTTCTTTGCTCTTGTTTATGAGAGGACAATTGTCCCTTATGTGTCCCTCTCCTTGACAATTGTAGCAAATAATTTCTCCCCTTGGTCTTCTATTCTTATCATTAGATTTATTAAATCTAAAACCTTTTAATGCACACCTTACCCTCCTTACCATATAGGCTTCTTCCGTGCTATCCATGGAGGAGGAGGAAGATACTTCATCGGAGGAGGAGGGGATCTCCATCTTCTTCTTCCCCTTGTTGGCCAAAAATGCTACTCCTCTTGAAGGTTGAAATTTTGGCTCTTCTATTATTCCTTCAAGTCTTGTTTCATGGAGCTCCATTGTTGAAAAGAACTCCTCCAAGGTGCTCACTTCTAAGTTCTTGGAGATGTAAAATGAGACCACCATGGAGCTCCATCTTGAGGACCGGGGAAAGACATCTATGGCCTTCATTACCATATCCTGGTTGGAGAACCTTTCACCTACACTTGTCAAGCCGGTTAGAATTTCCTTAAATCTAGAGTGTAGGGATTTTACCTTCTCTCCCTTTTCGAGTTTGATGTTGGATAATTGGGAGCGAAGGACATCTCTCCTTGCTAGTTTCGCCTCGGATGTGCCTTAATGAATTTCTATTAATTTCTCCCACATTTCCTTAGCTCTAGCACACTCCCCTATCCTATTTACTTCTTGTTAGGGGAGTACATTGTAGAGGTGGTGTTTGGCCTTTGAATTCGCCAAGTACTCCTCTCTTTGTCTTTTACTCCTTCTTGATTTTTCCAATAGCTCCCCTTCTTCATTCCTAGGCAATTTGAAACCATTTTCCATAATCAAAAGAATTTCAAAATCGGTCTCGAAAAATACCTCCATTGTCTTTTTCCACCAAGAGAATTCCCCCTCAAACTTTGGCGGATGAATATTTGAGCCGACCATTCTTGAATGTGCTTGTTGTGGTGGTTAGTCCTCGACAAGTTTCCTTGGCTCTGATACCACTTGTAGGGGATCGATCGGCCGACTAGAGGGGGTGAATAGCCCTCTTTCATTGGATAATGGAATTTGCTAGTCTACAAAAGATTAGCGCAAGCGAAAAAACAAAACAAAACAAGCAAATAGAAATGACAAGAATACAAACACTAACACAATATGTAACGTGGTTCACGAGTACGCCGCTAATCCACGGTCTGATTCGTCCACCGTGAATCACTCCGCAAGCTTCCACTAGATCTCTTCTTTGCACAAGGCTAGGTGGAGCTAACCTCTTTTACACAAGGATCACTCTTCTACAATAGAATGAAGATTAGAGCAAGTAGAAGAGTGGGAATACTTTTGAGCGCTTTGGGAGAAGATTAGAGTTGAAGCATTAGCCCCCCAAAGCCCCATACCCTTCCTCTTTATAGAGTAAGAGGGTTTCTTCCCGTTGACACAGGAGCAGTCGACTGATGTCCCTATTAGTCGACTAGTCCTGTAGCTGTTGTCCAATAACGGCTGCTTTCCACGTTGGATTTCATCCAATGACACTGGAATCAGTCGACTAATATTTCCATCAGTCGACTGATGTTCTATCAGTCGAGTGCTCCGCGAGCTCGACTCCATTCTGTGCCCGAAACTCTTGCGACTAGTCGACTGATGCCTTCATCAGTCGACTGGTGGTCTCACAGTCGACTGTCATTCCATGGCAGTCGACTGTTGGCACTTAAACCAGACCCGAACACTAGTCGAGTCACCGTCGACTTAGAGTAGTTGACTACCATAACATGGTAGTCAACTTAATGTCGGGAAATCCCATTCGACACTTAGCCAAATGGATAAGTTCAACTAATGAGCTCCTTACATTTCACTCATTCTCTCATCTCACTAGAAGTCCCTCGCCGAAGCTCTCTTCATTAGCAGCCACGTCCCTCGGCAGCATCAGGCGCACGACTCTACAATGCTCCTTCACGTCTCTTGCCTCCGAAGTCTGCTTCCTTGGTTTCGCTTCAAGTCATCTCATCCGGTGGTCCCTCGGCAGCATCAATCGCATGCCTCTGCAATGCTCCTTCTCCGAGTCAAGTACGAGGTTGTGAGTGGTGAACCTGCCTAGGCTCCATGTGCGAATTACTAAGCCCTGCAAGACTCCAACGCACATATCAAATCATAATCACAATCTAACTTAAACCCTTTGCCACACACATCAAAACCTTATCATGGCAAGAGATTGCCCTAACAGACACTGTTAGCATGACATAGCCGATGGAAGAATCTGAAGGCTAGCGCGATGGATGAATAAGTCATGGATGACTTGGAGGAATCCAAGAGGCGTGAGGCTGATGGAGATTGCAAGAAGACTTAGGTCTAGGCTAAGGGTGGTCTAGCAAGTATAGGGGAACCATACTTGGGCTAAAACCTCATGTTTGAGGTGTGCGGTGGTGTGACATATGGCAATGATCGTGAGACTCAACTTGAGTTTGATCAGAGATGTCGGAATGATCGCGAGGTGGCTGGGCCGATCATAGATCGAGCAATGACCGATCTTGTGATCAGTTGACTGTTGCTCGGTTTTTCAGCCACAAAATAGATTCTCACTCGACCATTGCGGTCAGCTGTCGAGTGATGGCTTGAACAATCAACTGATGGTCATGATAAGTCCACTGATATCCTAGTCGTTGGATTTTTCCAGCGTGGATTACACCGTTGTCTCACAGCAACAGTGTGATCAGTCGACTGATGGTCCCGATCAGTCGACTGATCGACTTTTTCTAGCCCAGACAGAAGATATAAATGGAGCTCATGGAGGAGAAAAAGCCATCTATTTCTTGAGAGCTTTTGGGATGATTTGATGCTGCAAATCAGGTCTCCAAGTGCAAGTCAAGCAACAAAGCATTCAAGTAATCAAAAGCAAGTGTTGTAAAGTTTTTCTTTACTTGTCTTTCGTATTTGCATTGTATATTGCTTGTATTTCATTCTTGCTATTGTAAGATCATTTGTACGAGGTTTTTCCACTTTCGACTTGTGTCGAGAAGGAGTTATTGTGATTAGTAGTGCATGTTTGCATTGCTAGGGCTTTTACAGCCCAATCCATGGAGTAGGAACCGTTCAGTTCCGAACCAAAATTACATCTCATGTTTATCGTGTTGTGTTTGTTCTTGTTGTATTTTATTGTATATTCTGCTGTATACTAAAAAGATTGTAGGCAAGCAAACGCGAACAAATTCCATTGTACGAACACGCCGCTATTCAACACCCTCTAGTGTTCCAACGATCTCCTACAAGTGGTATCAGAGCGAGGCCGCTCTTCTAAGTTTAACAACTAAGGGAGCACGCTAGAGGGAACAAGATGGAATTCCAAGACAAGCTTGGATGGGACATCAACACTCCACCACCATACGACCGAGAAGACTTTTCGACATGGAGATCAAGAATGGAGACATTCTTGATGATGGACATAGAGGATTGGTTCATCCTCGTAGAAGGCTTTGAACCTCCTAGGGATAAGAAGGGAGATCAGGTCATAAAATTGAAGAAGTAGACCCAAGAGCAACGCCAAAAGATCAAGACCGAAGTTAAGGTAACAAAAATTTTGGAAGATTTAATCCCTAATGATGTTTTGTGCAAGCTAGGGGATTACATGGATTCCAAAGAGCTTTGGAGAAAATTGGCAAGATTCCATGAGGAGTCTCACTCAATCCAAGAAGAAAAGGAAGAGGAAGAAGAGAGCTCATCCTCACAAGCAAGTGAGGATTCGGAAGTTGACAAGGTGTCAACTTCCGGATCGGTGGAAGAGGAAGAGGAAGAATTGGAGGAAACCTCCACCTCAAGGATTGAGGGGGAAGAGATTAGAGCATCCTCAACACTGGAGCAACAAGAAGAACCATCTACATCCGGTAGAGATGAAGGGCAAGCTCAAGAGAACCTCACCACCATCCTAGGTAACTCAAGCATGTCAATTAATAATAAAATAAATATTATATGCTTTGAGTGTAGGGAAATCGGGCACTATAAGAGCAAGTGCCCTAAGAGGGTCAAAAGAAGTCCACCGGCACCAAAGGTCAAGGATGTCGTTGCCCAAAGTCAAAGGAGCAAGGAGAACATCATTTGCTTCAAGTGCCATCAAAAGAAGAACTATAGGAGTCAATGCTCTAAGGGGAGCAAGAAGACTCAAGAGGGAGTATCACATGTAGGGGAAGCTTCTAAAGCAATCCCTAAGGTAAAAGTTAATAATGCATCTTCTAAATTTAAAAGTCAAAAGCATGCTTTTAATTCAATTGGTATTACTCATGAAAAGCATGTTAGTAGAAATAGATTCTATTGCCTAGGAGCTAAGAATGATAACTTAGGAAGTAAGGAGAAATTTGAGACTAATGTCTTTAAATCAATATTACCTAAGGAAAGCATTAAGAAAATAGGATAACATCTAAGTTTTAAGGCAAAGAATTCTAGACATATGTTTAGAAATAACAAAAATGATCAAAGAAATAATGGGCACACAAAATTAGAGAGGTTAGAGTTAGAAAATCAAGCCTTAAGGTCAAGGCTTGAGAAATTGCAAAAGACCCTTGCAAATATGCATAATCAATTTAAATGGTCAAATTGTCAAACTCTAGGATCTATAAGTCAACGTAAAGGGTGTAAGAGGCAAAAATCATCTAGGAGACAAGGTTTGGGTAAGCCTATGTCTAAGAAAGTAATGCCTACTTACCACAATGTTCCATTTGATTATGGAACTAAACCTAGATCTAAGAAAACCAAGGTCTCTAGGGAAATTATCCCTAAGGCCAACCATGGTGTGTGCCTAGTGGCTAGGGTTTCTAAGAAACCTAAGGAAGCCACTAAGAAGGTTACTAGGGAGGGAATCCCTAAGGTTAACCATGGCAAGACCATAATGACCAAGGCAAACAAGCCTAGAAGGGTCATTAGAAGGGTATCTAGGGAGGTTATCCCTAAGGAATACCTAATTAATTCAATGAGCTTAAATAGATTTTGCGTTCCAAGGAGCGTGATTGATTCATGCTAAATGGGTTAGGATGTGCCAACTTTTATTGGATGGGTAGTTAAGTCAACCATAGCAAAGTTGACATTTTAGGTTATTTTCAAGGTTATGGATACCTTGGAAATGTGGTTTGAATTTTTATCCTAAAAGATTTTATGATGTGCCAATATATTTTTAGAATTATGAAAAATCAATTAAATTGACACAATTTAGGTTTAGAGGTTAGTGTGCCATTTTGGATTTTTGGCACATTAGGGAGAAAAGTAATAATATGGCAAAATAAATCTAATTATAACAAAAGACAACTAATATTTAAATTTAGGTATTATTATACCTATACTTTTTATATGTCATGCTTTGTTTTCCATATAACATGTCATGACATCATGTTTAATCTTTATCATTTATATGTCATGATCATGCTTTTAGGATTAGGTTTAATGTCATGTGTTTTTAGATTTAATTATATGCCATGACATCATGATCATTGGCCATGCTTTATTTTGCTATCATTATGCCATGATCATTTCATGCATTTAATTTGATTAAAATTGAATTAAGGACAATGGCATGACTTGGTGTCCCATTTATAAGGGAATCAAGTAGAGTTGCCTTAGAAAAATGCATGAAATCCTAGATTAGGGAGAACAAAACTCACATCTCACATTTCATTGACATGTATGTGTATTTATACACCCTAGATACATGTGAGATGCTAGGATATGAGTTAAGTTCAAGGTGCATAGTTTTTGCATCTAGATGAACTAAAATTGATCTTATCTCAATAGGTAGATTATTGGGAAAGCTTGTGTACAAGTCATGTACATTGAGCACAAGGAATATGATGCAAAATAAAGTTTTGAAAACATTTTAAATTTATTTTGAAAAACCTTGATGAAGTCTATCTTTTGTTAACAATCACCATTGATGAGATTGATACAAAGTGAGCTAAAACTTTGAAGTTTTTATTCACTTTTAGATTTTATATCAATTTCAATATTTTATGGGTAAAATATTTTTCTATAATTTTTCACCGATTGTATTGACTATAAGTAATATACGTATGAATTTTTTGTTGGGAATCGATTGGCCGGCTAGAGGGGGGTGAATAGCCGTCGTTCGTTTGATGTCGTAATTCATTCGTTCTCGTGTGCTCGTCTACAATTGTCGTTAATATACGCAGTGGAATAACAATAGAAATAACAATAATACTAACAACAATACAAGCACACCAAATACGCAAGCATATACGTGGTTCGAAACCGAATGGTTCCTACTCCACGGGCGAGCTCCTCGAGCTCAAGAGATGCACACGGCAATACTCAAACTCCTTCTCGACTACACGTCGGAGGTGGAGAAACCTCTCACAAGCAATTACAACAGTAATATACAAATACAAACAAGAATACAAATACAATACAAAAGAAACACTTTTCACCGATTGCTTTTGATCACTTGTTTGTTGCTTGCTTTGATTGGCTCTTGAAGGACTGGAATGCAGCAGCAATTCCCCTCCAATAACTCCACAAAAACCATGCGAAATCCTCCAACTCGAGCTCCATTTAGAACCTGCATCAAGCTATTTTCGCGCCCATTAGTCGATTGATCGTGACCATCAGTCGACTGGTCCCATAGCCGTTGTCTCACAACGGCCAGATCCACGTTGGTTAAGTTCCAACGGATCACACATCAGTCGACTGATGGCACCCATCAGTTGTAACGCCCGCCCTTATCTTCTCTCAGGGCGACACTACTGTTACTCCTTTTTTTTTTTTTTTAAACATACTACATATGGATCCTCTCACAACCTAGGTACTTTAATAGGTCATCATAACTTAAACCTTCTTTTGCACATGCATCACATATCATATTCATCATTAGCATGTTAACATATCTTTCATAACATGCATACATAAAGATTCATTCATGAGTTCTAACATTTCCAACCTTCTTAAGTAGAGGATACTCATCAAACACAAGTCTTATAAGCGGAAGCAATGTCTTAAGTTGTTCTTAGAGCATATAGATACAAGCTAATAGTATAGGGTCTTCTTCCACCATGCCACTATCACACACACTTGGCCCCTCCTGTTACTTCCTCTAGCACAGACTTCCTTTATCTGCAGTATATGGACAACATGAACTATAAGCATATAGCTTAGTAAGATCCTTGCCTACTCACAAAAGCCACAACTTCATCAAGCAATTAGAACATGAGCATACTAGCATAAAGGACCTAAGTATTTCATAGCAACACTAATCAACAACATATCCATGTAATAAAAAAACTAAGCATGGCATAGAATTATTCATAAGCCAGTTAAGCATAATTAATCTAAGCAGGGCATAATTTGAACATAAGCGTTATAACTACATAAAACTAAGCATGCAGGAAAGACATATTCATAAGCATTTTAAAACTTAACAATAAGCATTCCTAACCTAAGCATCCGTAACATCCTACATCTTAAACCTACATAAAGTACATAGGCACAAACATTCTTCAACTTAACCATGACCATTCATCAGGGAAATCCAATCATGCATAAAAGACATAATCATAAGCATTTGTTTAACTTGGACATAAACATTTGTAATAACATAAATCCTAAACTTGTAGAAAGAACATAATCGCAAGTATTCATAATCTTACCCGTAACATTCACCACATCATAAATTCTAAACTAGCATGAAGTACATAGTCGCAACGTTCTTAAACTTAACTCTAAACATCATAACTTCATAACATCTAGCATGCATGAAGAACATAGTTTGCAAGCATTCAGAGTATTTAACATGAGCATACACAATAATCATAAAAGTCTTTCCTTTTCAAAACATATACTTATAGATACTTCAAAATTATCATAACTTCATAACATCTAGCATGCATAAAGAACACGGTTTGCAAGCATTCAGAGTATTTAACATGAGCATACACAATAAACATAAAAGTCTTTCCTTTTCAAAACATATACTTATAGATACTTCAAAATCATCATAACTTCATAACATCTAGCATGCAAAAAGAACATGGTTTGCAAGCATTGAGTATTTAACATGAGCATACACAATAATCATAAAAGTCTTTCCTTTTCAAAACATATACTTATAGATACTTCAAAATCATCATAACTTCATAACATCTAGCATGCATAAAGAACACGGTTTGCAAGCATTCAGGATATTTAACATGAGCATACACAATAAACATAAAAGTCTTTCCTTTTCAAAACATATACTTATAGATACTTCAAAATCATCATAACTTCATAACATCTAGCATGCATAAAGAACACGGTTTGCAAGCATTCAGAGTATTTAACATGAGCATACACAATAAACATAAAAGTCTTTCCTTTTCAAAACATATACTTATAGATACTTCAAAATCATCATAACTTCATAACATCTAGCATGCATAAAGAACACGAATTGCAAGCAGTATTTAACATGAGCATACATAAACATAAAAGTCTTTCCTTTTCAAAACATATACTTATAGATACTTCAAAATCTTCATAACTTGTTTGGGGGCCCCAGGTTAAGTATAACATACATAATGCGCGCAAGACCTCTTACGTCTTACCAGGGCAAGACCTCTTATGTCTTCTTATGTCCCTATGGATTTGATTAACGACCACCTGACGGGTCGGGTACTTAACCTCTTGCAAAGTAAAATACTTAATTCCTTTCTTTTCTTGTCATAATATAAAGAATGCTCTTGATCCCCAACATAAAAAGGGAAGCATCTTAACCTTATCTTATCATAAGGAGAGCTCTTGATCCCTACTTGAAAGGGAAGCATCTCCATCATGTCATAAGGAGAGCTCTTGGTCCCTACTTGAAAGGGAAGCATCTCCATCTTATCATGAGGACACATGCATTCATAACATAAGAGTACCCTAAAGGGGTCCTAAAGTATAAACATGTTCATCATACAAGCATATTTCGTGGCACATTACATCATAAACATGAAGCATATTTCCTTGACATATTCATGGCATATTAAATCACAAAAACATGTTCATCACCTAAGCATATTTCATGGCACATTACATCATCAACATGTAGCATGTTTTCTAAGCATATTCAAGGCATATTAAATCATAAAAACATGTTCATCACCTAAGCCTATTTCATGGCACATTACATCATAACATGAAGCCTATTTCCTAGGCATAATCATGGCATATTAAATCACAAAACATGATCCACATCTAGGTATGTTTCATGGCATACTATATCATAAACATGTTCATCACCTAATCTTATTTCATATTGCATTGAATCATAACCATATACATCACACAAGCATAGTTCATGACATATAAACAAACAAAAACCATACCCTTAGCACAACTACATGTGGGGGGGGGGGGTGTTTTCATGAAACCCTAACCCTAAAACCTTGGGTTGGCCGAATCTTGTAAGGGGCTTGAGCTTGGGTATTGTCCCCTAAAGTTCACTCATGAAGCCTTATAACTAATCATAGTATCATTAGAGATATTTTCATGCAACCCTAACCCTACTTTCATAGGTTGGCCAAATCTTGTAAGGTTAGATCCTTGGACTTTTGTCCCCTAAAGTTCATTCATCAGCATTATTACTTACCCTAGTGTCATTAGGAACATTTTCATGAAACCCTAACCCTAATTATATGGGTTGGCCGAAACATGGAATGGGTTCAAACTTTAGGTTTTGTCCCCTAAAGTCCATTCATCAAGCATTATTACTTAACCTAGTGTCATTAGGAACATTTTCATGCAACCCTAACCCTAATTATATGGGTTGGCCGAAACATGGAATGGGTTCAAACTTTAGGTTTTGTCCCCTAAAGTCCATTCATCAAGCATTATTACTTAACCTAGTGTCATTAGGAACATTTTCATGCAACCCTAACCCTAATTATATGGGTTGGCCGAAACATGGAATGGGCTCAAGCTTAGGTTTTGTCCCCTAAAATTCATTCATAAGCATTATCATGGCCTAACCTCATAAGAGGGAGTTGTCATAAAAAACCCTAACCCTAAAAGGCCTTGGTGGCCGAAACCTATAGGGCACCAAGTTGGAATTTTGTCCCCAAAGGGTCCTATAGTGAGCATACAACCTATAGAAGTTCCTAGAAACATTTTCATGAATCTTAGCCCAAGAAAACTTGATTGGTAGAAACCTACAAGGGCTACAACTTCATCGTTCTTACATGAAATTTAACTTACGAAACTAATACACTGCGGTGAGGGAAACTTACATCCTTTGCTTTGCTTGAGAGATGACCTAATGGAGTCACCTAGCTTTCTCCTAGCTTGAAGGGTCTCGGCCAAAGGAAGAAGAAGGGGTTGGTTTGGTGAGGATGAAGAGGAGAGGAAGAAAATGACAAAAAGGAAACATCCTTCTTCTTTATAAAGGGAGGAAGAGAAGTTTCTCTTTTCTTTGTCATGCCTCTTCACTTACCCTTCTTCCACTTATCTATAAATTCCCCTCTTCCTCTAATGATATAATTCTATTGGGCTTATGGTTAGTGGGTGCATCTATAGGGCTTGGCTATCTCTAGAGGTTTGGGGTTCAATTCCTAGGCTTTGCATCTTTTTTTTCTTTTTGGCTTATTTTCTTTTATTTTTCCCAAAAACCCCACATAAAGCCTATGATCATAAAGCCAAAAATCTCGTAAAATTGCTAGAAATTTTCACGGCGTTATCGATCGTGATCATCCATCAATCGAGTCTTTGGAGCTCGACTCCATTCTGCCCGTGCAGTGTCATCGATCGGCATTGCCATCCCTAGGCGATCGGTGATCCTCCAGCCAATGATCGGGCCCTTTCTCGGCGATCGGTGATCGGCCCGAAAGTTCGGTCGAACCGGTCGAACCCATATGACCTAGAGCAGTCGACTGGCACCTATGCCAGTCGTAGCCACTTGGCCAAGTCCACCTTATCCCTCATGGAGTTCCCCACCGAAGCTCTCTTCCCTCGGCCTACGTCCCTCGGATCGCCATCCTTCGCGTCTCATACCCTAGAAGTATGCTTCCCTTTGGGCTCACTCCATTCGCTCCCCGTCCGGCAGTCCGTCGGATGCACCAAGCGCACGGCTTCGCAATGTCATCCTTCACCGACTCAAAGACCCGAGCCTAGTGAACTTGCCAAGTTCTCAAGACTTCCCAAATGCACCAAGCGCACGGCTTCGCAATGCATTTCTCACCAAGCACCAAGCGCACGGCATCGCAATGCTTTGGATTTCTCATGCCAAGCCCATGTTGGACTTTCCCATGACAATCCCATGTCATGAGTTTTGTCTATCATCAAAATACTATCAAGGTACTGCTCGAGTCAAACTTGAGTCAGCATGAGCCGATTGCACCAACAATCTTCCCCTTTTTGATGATTGACAAAACTACCATCTCAAGTCTACCAATTTTCCCATATTGGCAATTCTCATATCCCAATGAGAATTCCAACGAACCCTATTTGGTAACTTGGTAACTTCTCCCCCTTTTTGACATTACATCAAAAAGGTCCTCCCCAAGGGTATAAATGTCTCATATCCCAATGAGATCTTATATCTCACCCCTAGAGGAACACATTCCTACCATTTTTCTAGTGATCCCATATCACTTAAAGAGAGGCAACCCAATTTTCCTCCCATGAGGAAATACACATCCATCTTCCCAAGATGGATACCTCCCCCTAGAGGCTTGCTCCCCCTTGACCATTGCACCAACAATGTCCTTGGAGAGTCCCTAAGCCAATAGGAACATTAACCAAATCAAAATTAAGGCAAAGTTCAACAATGAACTCTCTACCACCTTAAAATTTATACTCACCCTCAACCCAACTCCTAATCCATGTCCAATGGATTTCCACCCTTTCTAATGCTCTCCCAAGCATATCCTAGGGTTAGGAGTGGTTAGGGGACCAAAACATAGCTAAACATGGGCCAACTATCAAGTTTACGAAATCACCAGGCTACGACTCCGATACAATACGGATCGATTATTACCATCATCGATCGACATTACAGTGCAATGATCGATAACTGCATTCTGCAGTTTTCAGTTTCAGAAAATTGGATTTTCGAAATCCATAAGTAAATATACGTAATTTTAAAAATCTTGAAAATGCATACGTATAATACTTATCCTAAACACTATGGGTGAAAAATATTGAAAATTTATTTTACCCATTAAATTACGAGATTGATACAAAGTTCAAAATTTAAAAAAAGCTTCAATAAAGAGCCCTCTTTGTATCATCCCATTCAATGGTGATAGCTATCAAAAGATAGGCTTCACCGAGGTTTTTCAAAATGTTTTTCAAACCTTTATTTTCTTTTTCCTAAACATCTCACCAATATCTAGATGTGTAAAACACATACAAGTCAAATTTTTGTGAGATGTGGGTTTTGTTTTGTTTATGTTCTCATGCATATTTTTAGACAATATTATTTGATTCCCATCAAATCATGCCATAGTCCTTAATTTCATTTTATTTAATGCATGATATGATTATGGCATAAATATGATTTAGATAAAAACATATGCCAATATCATGATGTCATGGCATGTGAATGAGAACTAAGCATTCATGACATCTAAACATAAATTTAAACATGATCATGACATTTTTATAGATAAAATGAGAATGATGTCATGACATGGCAAGACAAATAAAGCATGGCAAGAAAAATATACTAAGGTATAAAATACCTAAGTGTTAAAATCAATTTGTCATTTCTAGGGATTAAATTCATTTTGCCTTAATGACATTATTTCCTTAGTGTGCCAAAAACCCAAAATAGCACACCACGACCTCTATAACCTAATTGTGCCAATTTAAATCATTTTTTAACTTCTCAAACCATATTGGCACACCCTAATGTGTCAACTCACAATGACTAGGTTAACCACCCATCCACTTAGGGTTGACACACCCTAACCCATTTAGCGTGAATCAATCACGCTCTTAGGAACCCAATATATATTGGAGCTCCTTGGGTTAACAAGGTATTCCCTAGGGATAACTTCCCTAGATACCTTCCTAATGACCCTTTTAGGCTTTGAAGCCATAGTCTTTTGGGTCTTTCCTAGGTCAACTCTAGAGGTGACTCCTCCATTGACCTTCTTAGTGGCTACATTTGATTTCTTTGAAGTGTTAGCCACTAAACACATACCATGGCTAGACTTAGGGATGGCTTCCCTATTAGCCTTGGTTTTCCTAGACCTAGATGTGGTTCCATAATTAAATGGAACATTATGGTAGGACATAGGTTTGTGACCCAAACCCTTCTTGCCCTTAGTCATTTCTTGTTTTCTAGGTCTTGACTTTTGTACATTAGACCCCTTAACCGAATTTGATATTATTGCTAGGGTCTTCTCTAATTTTTCTAGCCTTGACCTCAAGGCTTGGTTTTCTAACTCTAATTTTCCCAATTTTGAATTTTCATTTATCTTTTGGGAAATGTTCTTCTTCTTAGGCATGTGTCTACCCTTCTTAGAGTTAATGCCTAGATGATTTTCAACTCTCCTAATGGACTCTTTAGGTAAAATAGGTCTAGAATTATGAGTCCTAGGTTTATCCTTAGTTATATGAACATGCTTGGCACCTAATCAATAAACCTTATTATTTCTCCTAGCATGCTTTTCATTTATAATTGCAAGAGAACTAAAATAATTTTTAGCATGCTTTTTGACTCTAGAAATTAAAGGTGCATTAAGTAAATTTACCTTAGGGTTAGCTTTAGGAGCTCCCCCTACATGAGCTGCACCTTCTTGCCCTTTCTTCCTCCCCCTAGGGCATTGGCTTCGGTAATGTCCCCGTTGGTTGCATTTGAACCACACAATGTGCTCTTTGCTTTTAATTTTGGGAACACCGGCATCCTTTGACTTTAGGTTGACTTTTGGTGTCGATGCCTTCTTCTTAGCCAATTTAGGGCATTTGCTCTTGTAATGCCCTTTCTCCCTACACTCAAAGCATATTATGTGTTTTTTATTTAAAATAACAACACTTGAGTTACCTAGGGAGTTGGTGGAGGCCTCTTCACTTCTTCCGGAGATGGATGCTTCATTTTGGCTTGGCTCCGGAGTTGAAATTCTTTCCTCCCCCTCAATGCTAGAGGTGGAAGTCTCCACCAAATCATCAACATCTTCAAATGTGGATGGGCTTTCTTCCACGGCATCTTTCTCTACTTGTGCCGATTGGGAACTTTCTTGAAATTTCATTATCTTCTCCCATAATTCCTTTGCATCCCTAAAATTACCCAATCTAGACCAAATAGTGTTAGGTAACAAATCACTAATCAATTTGATTACCTCAAGATTTGTCTTGAAATCCTTGACTTGGTCTTGGGTCCACCTAGACTTCTCAATGGGCTTGTTGTATTTGTCCCTAGGCATCTCAAAACCATTTTCTATAATTAACATAGAATCAAAATCGGTTTCAAGATATACCTCCATCCGTTTCCTCCACCAAGCAAAATCTCCATCGAATTTCGGTGGATGGATGAAGACGGCCATTTGTAGTGCTCTCACGCCGGTTAGTCCTTGAAGAGCGACCTCAGCTCTGATACCACTTGTTGGGAATCGATTGGCCGGCTAGAGAGGGGTGAATAGCCCTCGTTCGCTTGATGTCGTAATTTGTTCATTCTCGTGTGCTCGTCTACAATTGTCGTTAATATACGCAGCGGAATAACAATAGAAATAACAATAATACTAACAACAATACAAGCACGCCAAATACGCAAGCATATACGTGGTTCGGAACCAAATGGTTCCTATTCCACGGGCGAGCTCCTCGAGCTCTAGAGATGCACACGACAATGCTCAAACTCCTCGACTACACGTCGGAGGTGGAGAAACCTCTCACAAGCAATTACAACAGTAATATACAAATACAAACAAGAATACAAATACAATACAAAAGAAACACTTTTCACCGTTTGCTTTTGATCACTTGTTTGTTGCTTGCTTTGATTGGCTCTTGAAGGACTGGAATGCAGCAACAATTCCCCTCCAATAGCTCCACAAAAAACCATGCTAAATCCTCCAACTCGAGCTCTATTTATAACCTGCATCAAGCTATTTTCACGCCCATCAGTCGACTGATCGTGACCATCAATCGACTGGTCCCGTACCCGTTGTCTCACAACGGCTAGATCCACGTTGGTTAAGTTCCAACGGATCACACATCAGTCGACTGATGGCACCCATCAGTCGACTGATCATCCATCAGTCGAGTGCTGGCGAGCTCGACTCCATTCTGTGCCCATGCACAGTGTCATCAGTCGACTGATCCTCCCAACAGTCGACTGCCCTCCCTCGGCAGTCGACTGATCAGCCAGACTTGGTTCAGTCGAACACTGGTCGAACCCATACGACCTAGAGCAGTCGACTGGCACCTATGCCAGTCTTAGCCACTTGGCCAAGTCCACCTTATCCCTCATGGAGTTCCCCACCGAAGCTCTCTTCCCTCGGCCTACGTCCCTCGGATGCGCCAAGCGCACGACTTCGCAACATCATCCTTCGCATCTCATACCCTAGAAGTATGCTTCCCTTTGAGCTCACTCCATTCGCTCCCCGTCCGGCAGTCCCTCGGATGCACCAAGCGCACGGCTTCGCAATGCCATCCTTCACCGACTCAAAGACCCGAGCCTAGTGAACTTGCCAAGTTCTCAAGACTTCCCAAATGCACCAAGCGCACAACTTCGCAATGCATTTCTCACACAGCACCAAGCACACGGCTTCGCAATGCTTTGGATTTCCCATGCCAAGCCCATGTTGGACTTTCCCATGACAATCACATGTCATGAGTTTTGTCTATCATCAAAATACTATCAAGGTACTGCTCGAGTCAAACTCGAGTCAGCCTGGGCCGATTGCACCAACATTTTCATGATTTTTCGATATACATAGAATTAATTATGATTTTCCGATTTTCATTTTTGATATTTCAGGTATCAGTCGACTGCCCTGGGTGGTAGTCGGCTGATGAAGGTGTCAGTCGACTGGTAGCTAAGATAGTCGACTGTCAATGTTGATTTCGGGAAAACAAGGTTTGTTTAGCCGGTGTTCAGCTGGGGTTAAGGTCCCTAACCACTTCTAACCCTAGGATATGTTTTGGGAAGTATTATAAAGGGTGAAAATCCATTGAATATGGATTAGGAGGGGTATTAGGATAATGTATCAAATTTAAGGTATAGGAAAGTTCATGTTTGAACTTTGAACCTTATTTTTGATGGTTTATAGTTCCTATTGGCTTAGGAACTTCCCAAGGACATTGTTGGTGCAATGGTCAAGGGAGAGCAAGCCTTTAGGGGGAGATATCCATCATGGGATGATGGATGGTATTTTTCTTCATGGGGAGGAGAAAAAGGGATTTTGAGATACCCAATTTGGAAATTGGGAGAGTGAATAGGATTGTCTCTCTTGAGTGATATGGAACTTATCACTAGGAAGATGGTAGGCATCCTAGGTAGTTTTGGACCAAGGGTAAGATTGTAAGATCTCATTGGATATGAGACACTGACCTCCTTAGGTGAACCTTTTTGATGTATGCCAAAAAGGGGGAGAAAGATAAGATTACCAATTTGGGAAATTGGTTAAGGGAATTTGAGTTAGTGTTCTAACTCAAAGGTATATGTTTTTGTCAAATACCAAAAAGGGGAAGATTTTTAGTGCAATCGGCCCAGGTCACGATTGACCGGACTCGAGTTTGACTCGAGTTATGTTTTGATGTTTGACAAAGTGAGTTGACATTGATGTTTGACATTAATATCTGTTGATGTCTTGGAGAGATTGTTTATACAATCAACTCGGGTTATGTTTAACCAGACTCGAGTGAGACTTTGATGGTTGACTGGAGTTGACCATGTAATGGAAAGTCCAAGTCTTGAGTACTTGGCATGTAAAGTCCAAGCATGGGTCTTGGCATGGAAAAGTCCAAGCATGGGTCTTGGCATGGAAAGTACAACATGGGTTGGCAAGGGAACGTCCAAGCTTGAGTCTTGGCATTTGGAAAGTCCAAGGGGTTTGATATTTATGGCGTAAAGTCCAAGTGGAGTCTTAGCGGCGTAAGTCCAATGTGCCTTGGCGGTGTAGACACCGTTAGCATGACATAGCCGATGGAAGAACCTGAAGGCTAGCACGATGGATGAACAAGTCATGGATGACTTGGAGGGATCCGAGAGGTGTGAGGCTGATGGAGGTGGCTAGAAGGCTTAGGTCTAGGCTAAGAGTGGTCTAGAAAGTATGGGGGAACCATACTTGGGCTAAAACCTCATGATTGGGCTGTGATGGTCGACTGGTGCCATATGGCAGTCGACTGGTGAGAGTCAACTAGGGTTTGACTACGGGATGTGTCCCAGCAGTCGACTGCTGGAGGTGGCCAATCGATTGCAGGACCGAGCAATCGACTGATCTTGTGATCAGTCGACTGGTGCTCGATTTTTTGGGCACAGAATGGAGTATCACTCGACCACCGCGGTCAGCAGTCGAGTGATGGCTTGAACAGTCGACTGATGGTCATGATTAGTCGATTGATGTCCTAGCCGTTGGATTTTTCCAGCGTGGATTACACCGTTGTCTCAGAACAATAGTTTGATCAATCGACTGATCGACTTTTTCTAGCCCAGGTACAAGATATAAATGGAGCTCATGGAGGAGAAAAAGTCATCCGATTCTTGAGAGCTTTTGGGGTGATTTGTTGTTGCAAATCAGGTCTCCAAGTGCAAGTCAAGCAACCAAGCATTCATGCAATCAAAAGCAAGTGTTGTAAAGATTTTCTTTACTTGTCTTTCGTATTTGCAGTATATTGCTTGTATTTCATTCTTGTTGTTGTAAGATCATTTATACGAGTTTTCTCGACCTCCGACTTGTGTCGAGAAGGAGTTATTGTGATTAGTAGTGCGTGTTTGCATTGTTAGGGCTTTTAGATCCCGATCTGTGTAGTAGGAACCGTTCGGTTCCGAACCACGTTGCATCTCGTGTCTATCATGTTGTGTTTGTTCTTGTTGTATTTTATTGTATATTCGGCTGCGTACTAACAAGATTGTAGACAAGCAAACGCGAACGAATTCCATCATACGAGCACACTGCTATTCACCCCCTCTAGCGTTCCAACGATCTCCTACATTATCACTAGAAAGATTGTAGGCATGTGTGTTCCTCTAACGGAGAGATTGTAAGATCTCATTGGGGTATGAGACATTCATACCCTTGGGGAGGACCTTTTTGATGTATGTCAAAAAGGGGGAGAAGTTATCAATTGGGATAGTTGGAATTCTCATTGGGATGTGAGAATTTCGAATTGGGGATAATTGATAGACATGGGTTGGCCACGTAAATCCAAGTGTGTAGCCTTGGTGGTGAAAAGTCATAGCATGGGGCTTGGTGTTGGGAAAATCCAAGCATAGGGCTTGGTGTTCGAAAGTCCTACATGGGTTGGCCATGTAAGTCCAAGTGTGTAGCCTTGGCGGTGCAAGTCCAAGCATGGGGCTTTGCATGGAAAATCCAAGCATGAGGCTTGGTGTGGGAAGTCTTGAGGACTTGGCAAGTTCACTAGGCTCGGGGTCCTTGGGTCAGTGAAGGATAACATTGCGAAGTCGTGCGCTTGGTGCATCCGAGGGACCACCGGATGGGGAGCGAATGGAGTGAGGCTCATGGGGAGCATACTTCGAGGGCAAGATATGCCAGGATGGTAATGCGAAGCTGTGCGCTTTGTGCATCCAAGGGACGTAGGCTGAGGAAAGAGAGTTTCGGTGGGGAACTCCATAAGAGGATGAGGTGGAAATGGCCAAGTGGCTAAGACTAAGTGTCGGAGGCTCAAACGTGGTGTTTAAGCGTTTACCCGACCCTCGGATGCTCAAACAACTTGGTGTTTAAGGTTTTACCTGACATTAGTCGACTGGCATAGGTGCCAGTCGACTGCTCTAGGTCGATTGGAATCGATCGATGTTCGACTGACCAAAGTTCTGGTCGAACAGTCGACTGCCGAGGGAGGGCAGTCGACTACCGACACCATCAGTTGATTGATGAGGGATATCAGTCGACTGATCGGGGTGTTTTCGACCACAGAAGGTCTTCCAGTCGAGTGATCGCGGTGACCACTCGACTAATGGGATCATCAGTCGACTGATGGGCATGATCAATCGACTGATGATGCATCCGTTGGAACTTGGCCAACATGGATCGAGTCGTTGTGATACAACGACTATAGGACTAGTCGACTGATGGGCACAGAATCAGCTTGATGCAGGTTATAAATGGAGCTCGAGATGGAGGATTTCGCCAAGACTTTTTGGGTGACTTTGGAGGGGAATTGTTGTTGCATTCCAGACCATTAAGAGTAAACCAAAGCAAACAACAATAAACCATTCAAAGCAAAGAGTTGTAAAGTGTTCTTTATTTGTATTTCTTAGTGTCTTTGTATTAGTTTTAATCTTGTATATTACTGTTTGTAATTGCTTGTACGAGGTTTCTCCACCTCTGACGTGTTGTCGAGAAGGAGTGTTGTTAGTGTCATGCTCATAACACGAGCTCGTTGAGCTCACCCGTGGAGTAGAAACCCTAAGGTTCCGAACCACATATATCTTGGTGTATTGTGTGTGCTTTGTATTTGTCTTGTATATCATTACTTGTTTTTTGTATTTCCGCTGCGCTATTGAATTGTAGAGACGTGCACGCAACGAGCGATCGAATTCCACCGCATATGCGAATTGGGGATATTCACCCCCTCTAGCCGACCACTGACATTCCAACAAGCCGGTCATTTGTACTCCACACGGTCGTGTGGCGACAACATGACTTTTACAGCTTCGAGTTTCGTAGGCAAATAAGGAAAGTCGACTTCATTGCTATAAAAGGGAAGGCATGTCTAACCCTAGGCCGGAGGCTCGACAGCTAGGATGGTAAGAAGGTGCTCTAACACCTTGAAAAGCGACCAAGACCTCACATTGGATCTAACAGGGCATATTGTTTCTCTTTCTAATTTTGTTTGGATTGTATTGTTTGATAAAAAAGATGTCTTGTGTTTGTTCTTCTTTATTCATGGAGTAAATACCTCCATTCTAGGATTAGGGAGTAACTTGTGTAGGTTGGACATGCTAGTTCAAATATTAATTCATTGCCTTTGAGTTATATTTGCAATTTATACAATTTAGATTAATGAAAGTTATGTCTTGATTCTATTTTTACTTTACGTAGTCCATATAAGAGTGGAAAGTCTTTGTACCGAAATCTAGGTGAACCAAGGAGGGACCTTACGGTCATACTCCCTCTCATAACCATAGATAGTAGGTTGTGAAAGAGTATGATATGAAATATGATCCACCTGTTCATACGGATCAAAAGGGCATCCTAAAACCCCATGAACCTAATCTAGTAGAAGGCCCAAAGTAGAAGACATCAACTCTAGAAGGGTTGAGGGACTCCAGTGACAGGGGGCTCCCAAAGATATCAACCCCCTTAGCTCTGACGATTCAAAAGGGGAACTTAGCTATGAATAGGTAGATCTCGGTAGAAGCAAAAGTTCATCGGGATTACACATGATGATCCTCCCACAAGACCATAACTAGATAACCTAGGAGTATTAAATTGATAGCATGTTCAACAATGCATAAGTGAAAATTGAAATCCTAGAATCCTTTAAGCAACTTTGAGCACCACTTCACTTTCTCTTAGTGACACCGTATTTGAGTCAGGACCGTCGTCGACCCCACTTTTAACTCGCAAGAGATTTATGTTGGATCGAAGAGACACGCTAGAGGGGGGGTAAATAGTGTACATATAATCTTTCTTTTCGACGATTGAAAACCTGAGTAGCACAGTAGAAATAAAAGCAATAAAAGAAAGTGACACTTTTTCTTTTTACTAGGTTCACAATCAAAAGGTTGCTAATCCAAGGCCCCACGATCCTAGACCGTGTTCGATGAGGCAATCAACTAACAAGAGTCTCTTCCTCATTGGAGGTAAGAGACGACGATTACAAATCAAAAGTAGAGGAAGAAGCAACAAGCCTACCTCTCCTCATAGCAATGAAAAGTACAAGTAAAGTAAAAGATACAACTAAAGAAATGCTACCAACTAGAAGATTCGAAGATAGGCGCGATGTCGGCATTATGATGGCGTACCATTGTTGAAAAAGTCTCTGCGTTGTTTGAGCACTTTGGGAGCAAACTTAGATGATGGAAAGGGGTGAAACCCTTCTTATTTTATAGTGTTATGAGCCCTAGTTCGTTGAGATCCAAATCTGAGTCAAAGCTCCGCATCACCCCTCATTTTGTGGTTCTCATCTTGACTATCTTCGAAGTGATCAGCTTGGCCAGCAGTTGACTGATGCCTTTCAACAGTCAACTGATGGTAGGATCAATCGACTGCCATTATCTTTCAGTCGACTATCAGCTTGATCATTCACCTACAACATAGAGTTAGCATAGAAATGTTGAGTAATGGTAATTACGATGGTTCCATACTGTCCGACCTCAACCTAGACCTTCCTCCCGAAGTCTTAGTTGGATCGCCACCTATGATCATCCCCGTATGGAGGACACGCCCTTTCCATCACTCCGCACCACGATGCTTATGTCTGGTCCTCCTGACCTATCACTTAGCTTCTAGTTACGACCGAGGTTCCTCGACTCCTCGAAGTTCTCCTGGTGTCACCTGACCTTTAGATTAGCTTAATACATTTCTTGCATACTCAACACAACATGTGAGATAACCATAATAACTTTACTGGTTCGATTATCAAAACCTAGGTTCGATTATCTGGTGCCCCTGCACCAACAATCTCCCCCTTTTTGATCTATGGCAAACCGATTCAAACTTAAGGAAAAGTAAGCATGAAATGAATAGTAGTAATCATGTAGTAGTAAGTATGAAGTATGATTAAGTAGTAATCATGAATAGTAAGTGTGAGTAACCATGAATAGTAAGTATAAGTTATTTTTCAAACCCTCCCCCTCAAGGTTACCTCCCCCTTTGTTGGAACGATGTTGGCCGGCTAGAGGGGGCGAATAGCCCTCTTTCATCGTATGAGCGGAAGTCGTTCTTAATTGTCTATAAGTAACATTAACGCAAGTGGAAATATAAAACAAAGACAATTAAGAAAGAAACAAAAGATAAACAATGCTAACAAATAAGATATAACGTGGTTAACGGCCTCGCCGCTAATCCATGGTCCGATTCGTCTCCGGTGAATCACTCCGCAACCAATCCACTATTGGTCTCTCCCTTTAGCCCAAGCAAGGTGGAGGTAAACCTTTAAAACAAGAGATCACTCCTTCTTTTACAATAAATATGAAAGAAAACTAGAAGAAGGAGTTTGAGCTTTGTGGGGCACTTAGTAGAATGTTTTGAGCATGAAGATTAACCATCTACAAGCCCCCACCCTCTCTTTTTATAGAGAGGAAGCAATTCTTCCTGTTGAGCACTATCAGTCGATTGATGCTTTCATCAGTCGACTGATGTCGACTCCAACGGCTTCTGACCAGGCCGAATTCGTGGGATCCGCGATCGATTTTCCAATAGTCATATGATCAATCTACTGATGTCAACTTCTAGTCGAGTGACCCGCAAGCTCGACTAGCTTCTGTGCCCGTGCACAGTGCTATCAGTTGACTGCTTCCCTTAAGAAGTCGACTAATGTCGACTTGATCCATCAGCCACACTAGTCGATTGTCGATCGACTTGGAGCAGTCGACTGCCATGACATGACAGTCGACTGGTGTCGGGCAAAACTCAAATCTTACATCTGTTTGAGCTTCCGACGGTCGGGTAAACCTCAACTCTTGCGGTCGAGCCTCCAACACTCTGCCATTCGGCCAAGTTCACTTAATGAGCTACTTACAATTCACTCATTCTCTCATGTCACTCGAAGTCCCTTACCGAAGCTCTCTTCGTTCGTGGCTACGACCCTCGGCAGCATCAAGCGCATGATTCTGCAATGCTCCTTCGCGTATCTTGCCCTCGAAGTCTGCTTCCTTGGCTTCGCTTCAAGTAATCTCATCCGGCGGTCCCTCGGCAGCATCAAGCGCACGACTCTGTAATGCTCCTTCTTTGGCTCAAGCACGAGGTTGTGAGTGGTGACACTTGCTTAAGCTCCATGTGCAAATTACTAAGTCCTGCAAGACTCCAACGCACATAACAAATCCAATCATCCTAACTTGAACCCTTTTCCACATACATCAAAACCATATCACATGGGTTGATTGTGTAGGGAATTCTCGTATGCCAAATGGCATATGCGCAACGGAAAATAGGATCCCTTCCAAGTGATCCATGCGAAAGCAAACTCGTATAAAATAAATTTCTCTAAACCAAACCTATCTTATAGGAGAGGATTACCTTTGTTGCGTGCCCTTGTTAATCCCGCTTTTCCTTTCGGTTTGTTGGATCTTTAGCACGTTCAAGTGTCCGTGCCTCTATACGTATCCACACGAGCACGCTCTTGTCTCACAAAAGGAAAACTAGAAGAGCTCTCCTTTACTTCTTGCTAGAGAAGTCCCTAAAGGAGAGGAAGAGAGGGAAAAGGAGAAAGGAAGAAGAAGACTCCTCTTCTTGCTAGCCTACACTCACAAACCCACACAACTAAAGCTTCCACCAAGCTCTCTCACAACCACAACACCAAAAACTCACTATGGCCGGCCACTCCATGGAGCCTTTTATAGGGTTGGAAAAACCCTTCCACCTCCTTCACATTCAATGCAATCCATTGCATTGAGACACACTCAAAAAGGATTTGGCTTCCTTGTTTGGCCGGCCACTTAAGGAGACAAAACCATTTTGTTTCCTTCCACCTTAACTAGCTTAGGTGGATGCTTAGGTGGCATGCTCATGTGGCATGCTTATGTGGCATTCTTGTGTGGCATTCATGCATGTTGAATTAATCTTATTAATTCAATTAAGCTTATGTTATCATATTGAATTAATCTTATTAATTCAATTAAGCTTATGTTATCATATTGAATTAATCTTATTAAATCAATAAGGTAACATATTGAATTAATCTCATTAAATCAATTAGCTAAAATTCTCATTAAGCTTAAAGTCCAAAAACCATTTTGTACTTAAGCTTATTCCCATATTATTCTAGTCAAACTAGAATACTCTAATTCCTCTAATTATCATGCTCTTTGTGTGTGACCCTATAGGCTCTCATAACGTTGGCAGTGGACCTAAACTCTTTTAGATACACAAGCAATGAGCGGCATCTAGCAATACATCATTGCTACCCAAGTTACGAGATAAGTCAAGATTTGACTAACCTTTCCGTGACTACTATAATATATGACCGTGTCCTTCTATCCTTGATATCAGATTGATCAATGAGGCATAGACCGTGTCATCCTCGATCAATCTATGTGTTTCTTGATCCCTGAGTAAACTAACTCAAACAAATGAGCTCAATATCTCATATTGACTCATTCGAGCATGGCCATGCGTTTTAGTAGTTCTACTCAATCAAGGGGCCCACCGATATCACTCCCGTCATATGGAAGGGATAGATCCCATCTACATCACTCACATCCCTCCGCATAATTTGTTACATACCCAGTAATCGCCTTTATGGTCCACCCTGTTACGGGAGACGTTTGACGATACCAAAGTACATAACTCCTTATGTAGGGAACCGTAGTGACTTCAGGTCTGAGGACTATTCATACCAATAGTCACATGTAGGGAACCGTTATGACACTCATATAACGATCCATGAAACTTTCTCATGGCGGGTCAGTTCAGTATATATTCTCCAATATATACCCATGTGTCAACTTGATATCATATATCCATGACTTGTGAGATCAAGTCATCAATTGACCTACATGCTAGTCTTTATGTATTAATATTGCCCTTGCATATTAATACTCGACGAGGAACATTTAGGAAAGTGTTCTCTACAGCCTCTCATAATCAATTCTGCCAATTGATGTGCTGTAGATAAGAACCTACTTTTCTAGGGCATTATTATATTTAAATTAGCTGGCACAAGCAAGATGTAAATATAATAACCAATCCTTTGCCTTTATAGGATATGATACAAAATGTTCCCTATTCAACCATCACATGATTGGTTCTAGGGCTTTAACTAACAATCTCCCACTAGCACTAGTACCAATCACTATGATATCTAATACCTAGTGACCTAGTGTGACCATCATGCTTTCTCTGTGCCAAAGCCTTGGTCAATGGATCTGCGATGTTAGCTTCTGTCGGTACTCTGCATATCCTCACATCTCCTCTATCGATGATCTCTCGAATGAGATGGAAGCGCCACAGTATGTGTTTGGTCCGCTGATGCAATAGCCCCATTGTTGTCACAATAGAGGTCTATTGGATCTGCAATGCTAGGAACTACCCCAAGTTCACTGATGAACTTGCGGAGCCAAACAGCCTCCTTTCACATCGATCTTCGCAATATACTCGCATTGTAGAATCAAGAATCGTGTCCTCGCTTGAACTCTTCCACTCAGCTCCACCATTCAGGCAAAACACGTACCCCGATTGCGATCTATAGTCATCCTTGTCTGTTTGAAAGCTTGCATCACTATAACCCTTACGCATTAGCTCCTCATTGCCTCCAAATATTAGGAAATATTCTTTCGTCTTCGTAAGTATTTAAGAATATTTTTGCTATCCTATCGATGACTTTCACGGATCCGAGTATCTACTCGTCATGCTCAAAGCATACGAGGCGTCGAGGAGTACAAAGCATGGCGTACATGATAGACCCTATAGCGATGCATAAGGGATCTTATCCCATCTCTCTCCTCCTTAGAAGAGGGACATTGAGTCTTGAAAGACTCACACCATGTGATAAAGCGAAAACCCTTTCTTAGAATTTTGCATAGCAAAATGATCTAGCACTTTATCAATGTATGTACTCTGACTTAGGCCAAGTAATCTTCTAGATCTATCTCTATAGATCTTGATGCCTAGAATATAGGCAGCTTCACCTAAGTCCTTCATCGAGAAACAATTCCCTAACCACATCTTCACAGACTGGAGTGAGGGAATATCATTTCCGATGAGAAGTATGTCATCTACATACAAGACAAGAAATACAACTGTGCTCCCACTATTTCTCTTGTAGACACAAGGCTCATCTTCATTCTTGATGAAACCAAACTCTTTGATTGCATCATCGAATCGAAGATTCCACGGCCGAGAGGCTTGCTTTAGTCCATAAATGGACCTTTGCAGTTTGCATACCTTTCCAGGATGCTTTGGATCTTCAAAACCCTCAGGTTGTGTCATGTACACATCCTCGAGTAGCTTTCCATTCAGAAAAGCGGTTTTGACATCCATCTGCCGGATCTCATAATCATGGTAGGCTGCAATAGCAAGTATGATCCGAATTGATTTAAGCATCGCAACTGGTGAAAAGGTTTCTTCATAGTCAATACCATGAATTTGTTTGAATCCTTTAGCCACCAATCTACCTTTATAGGTATGCTTATTACCATCCATGTCAGTCTTTACTTTAAAGACCCACTTACACCCAATGGGATTTACCCCTTCAGGTGGATCAACCAAAGTCCATACTTGGTTAGTGTACATGGATTCCATTTCGGATCTCATGGCCTCTAGCCATTTCTCGGAATCTGGGCTCATCATAGCTTCTTTATAGGATGTAGGCTCATCAAGATTGATAAGCAATACATCACCGTTGTCAGTCAAGAGAAAAGAATATCTCTCGGGTTGACGACGGATCCTATTAGATCTACGAAGAGGTTGGTCTACTTGAACAGGTGTTTGTTCCACAACTCTTTGGGCAACAATTTCTTCATCCACAACACTTTGTGGTGCCTGTTCATTTTCCATCGAAGCCTTAGTGTTATCATCATCTTGAACTTCTTCAAGATGAATTTTACTCCCACTAGTATTTCTAGAAATAAATTCTCTTTCTAGAAAGACAACATTTCTGGCAACAAACACCTTGCCAAGTGTGGGATTGTAAAAGTAATATCCCTTAGTTTCCTTGGGATATCCTACAAAATAACACTTATCTGATTTGGGTCCTAGTTTATCTGAGACTTGACGTCTAACGTAAGCTTCACAACCCCAAATCTTTATAAAAGACATTTTGGGACTCTTCCCGGTCCATATCGTATATGGTGTCTTTTCTACGGCTTTTGATGGAACGCGATTAAGTGTGAAAGTGGCTGTCTCTAGAGCTAAACCCCAAAAGGAAGTAGGTAGATCAGTCTGGCTCATCATTGATCGTACCATATCTAATAGAGTACGATTTCTCCTCTCAGATACACCATTCCATTGTGGTGTTCCAGGTGGAGTGAGTTGGGATATTATCCCACACTCAGCCAGGTGATCACGAAACTCTTGACTAAGGTATTCACCACCTCGATCTGATCGAAGTAGCTTAATACGCTTACCAAGTTGGTTTTGTACTTCATTCTTGAATTCTTTGAACTTTTCAAAGGATTCTGACTTATGTCTCATCAAATATAAGTAGCCAAATCTACTCATATCATCAGTGAAAGTAATAAAGTACTTATAGCCTCCTCAGCCCGACATTGAAAGGGCCACATACATCAGTATGTATGAGTCCTAACAAATCCGTCGCTCTCTCGCCATGTCCACTAAATGGAGTTTTAGTCATCTTTCCTAAAAGACAAGACTCGCATACCTCATATGATTCAAAATCAAATGAGTCTAATAATCCATCTTTATGGAGTTGGGATATGCGTTTTTCATTTATGTGACCTAGGCGACAGTGCCAGAGATATGTCTGGTTCAAATCATTCGATTTGAACCGTTTGGTATTTACGTTATAAATTGGGTTATCTAAATCTAGAACATAGAGACCATTCATAAGTGGTGCATTACAATAGAACATTTCATTTAAATAAATGGAACAACATTTGTCCTTTATTATAAAAGAAAAGTTTTTCTTGTCTAAACAAGATCTAAATTATGTTCTTTGTTAATGCGGTACATAGAAGCACTCCTCTAGTTCTAAGATAAGCCCGATGGGCAAAGACAAAGAATATGTTCCTCAACTGGCAGACAACTTTTGCGCCATTGCCTACCTCAGAGGTCCACTTCACCCTTTGCCATTATTCTACTATTTCTCGGTCACATTAGTACAAATGTGAGATGCACATCCGTATCTAATACCCATGTAGAAGAAATAGATAGATTAACTCTATAACGTGTATACCGAGGCGTAAGTCCCACTTCTCTTGTTCTTTACTTCCTCAAGGTAGACTTTGCGATTCGCTTCCGGTGTCGATCTCACAGCAATGGAAGCGTCCCCTTCCTTAGGTACTTTACCTTTACCCTTTGAAGTGGATGAATTGGCCTTGCCTTTGGCTTGGGTCTTACCCTTGCCTTTAAGCGCTTACCTTTGTCCTTCTTGACCATTAGTACATTACTAACTTTCTTCTTGAGATTTGGTTCGTGATTCTCAACATCTTTGAGAATCTCGAGCAAAGGTTTATCAATTTCATTCATGTTATAATTCATGGAATTGATTGTATGCTTCGATTGCGAGATAACATCGATTGCCAATTCTTGGCTCGATGGAAAACCTAGTCTTTCAAGGTTCTCAAGCGTACCCAATCATTTTGTCGTGAGTTCCTACAGTGTTCCTTCTTGCATCTTGCATGCAAAAGAGCCTTAGACACTTCAAAACGCTCGTGCCTAGCTTGTCCTTGATATAGTTGTTTCAAATGCTCAACCATATCATAGGCATCCATGTTCTCATGTTGCTTCAAGCTCGAGTTCATGGTGGCAAGCATAAGGCATGACACATCTAATCGTCATCTTGATGCTTCTTATAAGCATCCTTTTCAAAGACGAGTGGCGTAGGCGGGTATTTCAGGGTAGCCCGCTCTAGGACATATAGTTTTCGTTCTTGCTTGAGGATAATCCTCAAGTTCCTATACCGATCAAGAAAGTTTGCTCCATTAAGCTTGTCCTTCTCAGGGCGGATCGCAGAGTTGAGGGTGTGTCGTGTTAGATGACATGGTGATCTACAACATTAAAATGCAAAGTTAAGTATCATACCTAAATCATTTAATTAGGCCTTTAATTAAATGAGGCTCACTAAATTCTCATAGCTACTATTTAGCTATAAATTTATATGGGATAAAGATCCACATCATAATTGTCTTGAGTTAGCTTTGGCTAATCGCCCAAGGCGTAGTATAATTAGGTAGGCAATCTTTTGCCAATTACATCTGATGTAACTCTTTAATAGCTTTGGTTAAGTTTTAGATTAGTTTAGTGTTTATTCCTAAACCGGCTTCGGTGTGGCGAGGCCACGAGGCCTTCTTGGATATCGACAGCGACCACTTCTAAGACAAAGTGATGTTGGAAATCACACAAAACTAATGTTAACACTTATGTTCAAAGCTAATATATGCCTCTACTTTCTTAACCAATTAAGAAAACACTTAATTAAGTCTTAACCAAGGTGATAGCGGGACATCACGATTGTCCACGCACCTCAAGATAAAATGCATTGCTTTGCTTTGGCAAACCCAATAACAAATGATCGAGGAAGTAGTGAGTACCAACTTTGGTAGGCATATCGTTTAGACTTATTAAGAAATAAACATGTATCATATACATATTAGCATACATCACATATAAGCTAAACTAATCATGCATCACATACAAGCTAAACTAACATGCATCACATACATATTAAACTAAGCGTGTCATGGTTATGGCCCTTATTCTACAATCTTCTCAAGCCAATGAAAAGATTGATTGGTCAACCTAGGGATAGCATCTTCTCCTAAGTGCTTCCTTTTGGTTGTCTTGTGTGTTGACTTCCTCCTTGTAACCTCATCTTCCAATGGACCCTCCATCCTTGTTTTGTACATTACAAAGGAGAAATACTCGAGTTACATTCGAGTCTAAAACTAATTTTACAACAAGAATATTAGGAGAAAGGCACGACGCATTACAACACACAATCACAAACTTTTGGGACTAGGCCATAACCATGCACCATGTCATTTTAACTTTTAAAGACATTGGATATTTTATTATGTTTGAAAATTTGCTAATGCAATTATCAACTCATAATAAAATTTATCCTACTTCTATATCACATATAAAATAGAAAACCTATTTTTATACGATCTTTCATAAGTGGCTCTGATACCCTTTGTAGGGAATTCTCGTATGCCAAATGGCATATGTACGGAAAATAGGATCCCTTCCAAGTGATCCATGCAGCAAACTTCGTATAAAATAAATTTCTCTAAACCAAACCTATCTTATAGGAGAGGATTACCTTTGTTGCGTGCCCTTGTTAATCCGCTTTTCCTTTGGTTTGTTGGATCTTTAGCTTGCGTTCAAGTGTCCGTGCCTCTATACGTATCCACGAGCACGCTCTTGTCTCACAAAAGGAAAACTAGAAGAGCTCTCCTTTACTTCTTGCTAGAGAAGTCCTAAAGGAGAGGAAGAGAGAGGAAAAGGAGAAAGGAAGAAGAAGACTCCTCTTCTTGCTAGCCTACAGCCTACACTCCCTAGAAACCCACACAACTAAAGCTTCCATCAAGCTTTCTCACAACCACAACACCAAAAACTCACTATGGCCGGCCTCCACTTGGGAGGCCTTTTATAGGAGTTGGAAAAAACCCTTCCACCTCATACATTCGGTAATCCATTACGTTGAGACACTGAGTTTGGCTTCCTTGTTTGGCCAGGCCTTAAGGAGACAAAAATTTTGTTTCCTTCCACCTTAACTAGCTTAGGTGGATGCTTAGGTGGCATGCTTATGTGGCATGCTTATGTGGCATTCTTGTGTGGCATTCATGCATGTTGAATTAATCTTATTAATTCAATTAAGCTTATGTTATCATATTGAATTAATCTTATTAATTCAATTAAGCTTATGTTATCATATTGAATTAATCTTATTAAATCAATAAGGTAACATATTGAATTAATCTCATTAAATCAATTAGCTAAAATTCTCATTAAGCTTAAAGTCCAAAAACCATTTTGTACTTAAGCTTATTCCCATATTATTCTAGTCAAACTAGAATACTCTAATTCCTCTAATTATCATGCTCTTTGTGTGTGAATAGGCTCATAACGCTCAAGTGGACCTAAACTCTTTTAGATACACAAGCAATGAGCGGCATCTAGCAATACATCATTGCTACCCAAGTTACGAGATAAGTCAAGATCCGACTAACCTTTCCGTGACTACTATAATATATGACCGTGTCCTTCTATCCTTGATATCGATTGATCAATGAGGCATAGACCGTGTCATCCTCGATCAATCTATGTGTTTCTTGATCCCCGAGTAAACTAACTCAAACAAATGAGCTCAATATCTCATATTGACTCATTCGAGCATGGCCATGCATTTTAGTAGTTCTACTCAATCAAGGGGCCCACCGATATCACTCCGTCATATGGAAGGGATAGATCCCATCTACATCACTCACATCCTCCGCATAATTTGTTACATACCCAAGAATCGCTTTATGGTCCACCATACGTGACGCTTGACGATACCAAAGTACATAACTCCTATATGTAGGGAACCGTAGTGACTTCAGTGTCCGAGGACTATTCATACCAATAGTCACATGAGAAAGTTTATGACACTCATATAACGATCCATGAAACTTTCTCATGGCGGGTCGATTCAGTATATATTCTCCAATATATACCCATGTGTCAACTTGATATCATATATCCATGACTTGTGAGATCAAGTCATCAATTGACCCACATGCCAGTCTTTATGTATTAATATTGCCCTTGCATATTAATACTCGACTAGGAACATTTAGGAAAGTGTTCTCTACAGCCTCTCATAATCAATTCTGCCAATTGATGTGCTGTAGATAAGAACCTACTTTTCTAGGGCATTATTATATTTAAATTAGCTGGCACAAGCAAGATGTAAATATAATAACCAATCCTTTGCCTTTATAGGATATGATACAAAATGTTCCCTATTCAACCATCACATGATTGGTTCTAGGGCTTTAACTAACAGATTGCTCTAACAATCTCCCCCTTTTTGATGTGTGACAATCCGTTTAAGTTAGGTAAAACAAATAGCAATAATCATAAGCAAGGAAAGCATGTAAAATAAAAGCATTAGTATAACAACTCCCCCTTAAACATGCAACTCCCCCTTAAGACATGCTAAACTTCCCTATTAGCTTGATTAACTTAAACTTCCCTATTTCTCCCCCTTTGACACCATCAAAAACATTTTCCAAATGTTATAATCCAAGGTATCAACTCTAAGGAGGAAAAATATCAAAAACCAAAACAAAACCTGATGAAGATCGGGTTCAGACTAACAATGATCGGCATGCAAAATACAGGTTTTCTGATTTTTCTTGCTGAAATTCAAAAAATCATTAGAAATTCCAAAAAAATAAAAAAATCATGAAATTTTGAAAACACATTTATTTTAAAGTCCTTTATCAAGGAAAAATGAGTTTTCATGAAAAAATACTTATATTTTCAAAGATTTTCCAAAAATCCAAAAGTTTCAAAAGCAACTAGTTTTTGATCATATTTGTATCAATGTTAACACCTAGTTTTGCTTTAGATTGTTTCAAAAATTAAAGCACAGATTTTAAAGTAAGAAATTGTTTTGAAAACATATGAAATATCCAACCATAATCTTTCTGCAATATGTCTATGAATTAAACATAAGTCTTCCCCATGATTGGTCTATTATTGCTATTTTGATACTTAAAATGACAATCTAAATGCCATAGGCATTAGTGGACCATTTGTATCATCTTATCATCTCACCCATAATATGTTTTCAATCAAAGTTATCCTTATGGTGAATATGAGATGTTCCTAAAGGTATTTATATACTTAACCTTCAAATTCATGCATTTCTACCCATGGTTAAGTATCATTCTAACATACCACATGATCATAAAAATATATATGAATTAATTTCACATTATGATCATGAAACAAATGTATTAATCAAATTGTGATCATGCATTTGGCATAAAATAATGATAAAAAGTCAAATATCAACCAAAGCAGGATTTTAACCCTAATGCCCATGATTATATATTAAATGTCAAGATCATGAATCATGATTGCAAACATATATAACAATTACATTAACTATCATGATTTAAGCATTATTATTAATTTATGAGCACATTATCACTCAACACTATTTCAAAAATTAAGTCCCGCCATCCTAAGTCAACCAAACATATGATATAAATAAAATCCTTATGGTTGACTATCCTAGGGTTTTCCTAACCCTTAAGGATGGATTTAGGAATCCAATACAAGTTCTTTCCTATGGGGTTCACTAAATATTCCTTAGGGATCCATTATCTAGCAATTGTCTTGTTCTTGGCTTGACCCCTAGCAATCAAACATTTATAGGCCTTTTCATTAGTTTTTCCCTTATATCCTAGGCATTTCTTATTGAAGCTTGCCCTTTGGCTCTCTATGATCATGTTAAGGGTGTTGGAGGCAATTGTAAATATTTCTAGGGTTTTGGTTAAATGGTCTACCTTTTCCCTTAACATCCTATTTTCCTCAATGCATGCATCATTAACATCAAATGACATATAGTTATCATGTGAGCATGCATCATCATCATTAACATTTAAACATGCTTGCTCTAATTTTTCTTCTAGGGTTTTAATTTCATTTTGCATGCATTTGTTCTTTTTCTTAACCCCAAATAAATCCTTAGTAAGGCTAGAAATTATGGAAACTATTTTATTGGGTGAGAAATTTGTTACCATAGTCTCCATGTCTTCTTCTCCGGATGAGGAGGATGATGATGAGCCTCCCCCTTCACTAGAGTTCTCCTCACTTGTGCTTGATCTTTCTTGTTTGGAGGAGGAGGTGTCTAGGTCATCAAATGCCATTAGTGCCAAATTTGTGACAAAGGCATTTTCTTCCTCCGATGATGATCAGGAGGAGGAAGTGTCATCCCAAGTCTTTGCTTTGACTTCTTTTGTCTTCCCTTTCTCCTTGGCTTTCTTCTCTTCTTCCTTCTTCTTTCTCCCCTTTTTCTTCTTTTCTTCTTTCTTCCTCCTCTCTTTTTTGCTCTTGTTCAAGAGGGGACAATTATCCCTTATGTGTCCCTCTCCTTGGCAATTATAGCAAATTATCTTCCCCCTTGGTCTTCTTCTCCTATCATTAGATTTATTAAATTTAAAATTCTTCAAAGCACGTCTTACCTTCCTTACCATGTATGCTTCTTCCGTGCTATCCATAGAGGAGGAGGAGGCTTCATCGGATGAGGAGGGAGTCTCCAACTTCTTCTTCCCCTTGTTGGATATTAAGGCTACTCGTCTTGATGGTTGAAGTCTTGGCTCTTCTACTACTCCTTCAAGCCTTGTTTCGTGTAGCTCCATGGTGGAGAAGAATTCCTCCAAGGTGCTAACTTCTAGGTTCTTGGAGATGTAGAAAGAATCCACCATTGAGCTCCATCGTGAGGACCGGGGAAAGACATCTATAGCCTTCATTACCATATCCCGGTTGGAAAGCTTCTCCCCTACACTTGCCAAACTGGTTAAAATTTCTTTAAACCTAGAATGTAGGGATTTTACCTTCTCTCCCTTTTCGAGTTTAATGTTGCTTAATTGGGAGTGTAGGACATCTCTCCTTGCTAGTTTGGCCTCGGATGTGCCTTCATGAATCTCTATGAGTTTCTCCCACATCTCCTTGGCACTTGCACATTCCCCTATCCGATTCACTTCTTGTTGGGGGAGTACGTTGTAGAGATGGTGCTTTGCTTTTGAGTTTGCCAAGTACTCTTCCCTTTGCCTCTTACTCCACCTTGTTTTCTCCAATGGCTCCCCTTCTTCATCCCTAGGTATCGCAAAACCATTTTCCATTATTAATAGAATTTCGAAATCGGTTTCGAAAAATACCTCCATTCACTTCTTCCGCCAAGCGAATTCTCTTTCAAATTTCAGTGGGTGAATGTTGGAGTCGACCATCCTTGATTATGCTTGTTGCGGCGGTTAGTCCGTTGACAAGCTTCCTTGGCTCTGATACCACTTGTAGGAACGATGTTGGCTGGCTAGAGGGGGGTGAATAGCCCTCTTTCGTCGTATGAGCGGAAGTCATTCTTAATTGTCTACAAGTAAGGTTAGAGCAAGAGGAAATATAAAACAAAGACAATTAAGAAACAAACAAAAGATAAACAATGCTAACAAACAAGATATAATGTGGTTCACGACCTCGCCGCTAATCCACGGTTTGATTCGTCTCCGGTGAATCACTCGGCAACCAATCCACTATTAGCCTCTTCCTTTAGCCCAAGCAAGGTTGAGGTAAACCTTCACAACAAGAGATCACTCCTTTTACAATAAATATGAAAGAAAACTAGAAGAAGGAGTTTGAGCTTTGTAGGGCACTTAGTAGAATGTTTTGAGGATGAAGATTAACCATCTACAAGCCCCCACCCTCTCTTTTTATAGAGAGGAAGCAATTCTTCTCGTTGAGTACTATCAGTCGACTGATGTCGACTCAAACGACTTCTGACCAGGCTGGATTCACGGGATTTGCGGCCGATTCTCCAACAGTCATAGATCAGTCGACTGATGTCGACATCAGTCGACTGATGTCGACTTCCAGTCGAGTGACCCGCGAGCTTGACTAGCTTCTGTGCCCATGCACAGTGCTATCAATCGACTCCTTCCCTTAAGCAGTCGATTGATGTCGATTTGATCCATTAGCCACACCAGTCGATTGTCGATCGACTTGGAACAATCGACAGTCATGACATGGCAGTCGACTGGTGCTGGGCAAAACTCAAACCTTACATCCGTTTGAGCTTCCGGCAGTCGAGTAAATCTCAACCCTTGCGGTCGAGCTTCCAACACTCAGTCATTCGGCCAAGTTCACCTAATGAGCTACTTACAATTCACTCATTCTCTAATCTCACTCGAAGTCCCTTGCCGAAGCTCTCTTTGTTCGCGACTACGTCCCTCGATAGCATCAAGTTCACGGCTCTACAATGCTCCTTCGCATCTCTTGCCCTCAAAGTCTACTTCCTTGGCTTCGCTTCAAGTCATCCCATCCGGCGGTCCCTCGGCAGCATCAAGCGCATGACTCTACAATGCTCCTTCTCTGACTCAAGCAGGAGGTTGTAAGTGGTGACACTTGTCTAAGCTCCATATGGGATTTACTAAGTCCTGCAAGACTCCAACGCACATATCAAATCCAATCATCCTAACTTAAACCCTTTGCCACACACATCAAAACCATATCACATGGGTTGATTGCCCTAACACCCTTCACCCTAGGTGAGTTTTGGAAAAAAAAAACTTAAAGAAAGTAAAAAAAACAAATTTTGTTCTCCCCCTCAATGTTTTTGGTAAAAACTTTTTACTTTCTCCCCCTTAACTTTTAGCCTATTTAAAAATCTTTTTTAACTTAACTTTTGGCTTCTTCTTCCCCTTTTGCCATAGATCGAAAATGCTATGGGGTGTATTTATAATTTATAATGTTTAGAAAGAGAAAAAAAGGAAACTCTATATGTGTAAGTCCAAGAATGCCCCTTTTTATTTTGAAAAATAATAATTTCAATATATATCATCTAATAAATATGTTCAACTCTTTTTGACTTAATTGATATAATATGATCAATAAGTCTTGATTAGATTTGGTTATTTTGAAACATTTTACTCTATGATTCATATCGATGCACTAGATCTACATCTAGAATAAATGATGCACACAAACGCGACCTCAAATCTCGCAACGGAGACCGTCGAGGACTCGAAGTGCATGCTTATGCTCAACACCTTCTAGTGCATGGATGTCGTCAAGTAATAAAAATATCGATCCCACAGGGACTGAGATTTCGAGTATCGGTTTGTCCAAAGGATGTGTTGTTGTTCAGATTGGTAATCTGAGGGTTCACGAATGAGAGGTCGTCGGTGGTTCGAACTCAATGAGGTGTCACACGAAAGAAGAGAGAAGGTTGCTACGAGGATTTGAATGGGATTCTAGGACTTCGGTTTCATTTATGTGTCACAGAACATGCTATCAATCGAATGTATCTATATTTTCTAGCTAAGGTTTTGTGGAAAGAACATCATACACTATCGTACGAGGATGCCGAATCGATCCCTGCGACGAGTCGGAAACGAGACACGTTACCGACTCTATCGCATCCTTCTATCCACAGTTGCAGGCGATGAGGACCACCTATAGGTTCCTCCTAATATCCCCTAAATCTTAGATACGAGGACTGTCTCTCCTCGTATCGTCTACTCATAGAAGATAGAAAACCAAAACACAAAGCTATAGATTTAAACAAGCATTCAACTGCAAATAGATTTCAAGAACGGAAACATATTTGAAATAGCAATGTTCTACTCAACACAAACTACTCCCTAATCCTAGAATCGGAGAATCTACTCCATGGATACGAGAAGAGAGTCACAATACATTCAAGAATTCATGACTAAAATGATAAATGTGTAAAAAATAAGAATTATAATGTAATTACATCTCTTCCCTCTGGCCTTGTGGTGCTGATCTAGATCCTCGAGCGGCTCTCTCCTTCCCCAATGCAAGTTCTCGAAGCATTTTAGTGCTTCGGAGTGCCATCTCGGCTGGCGTGCCTCCCCCCTAGGGTTTGGGTGGAGCTTTCCTTAAATAGACAATATGTCGGATCGCTGCGAAATATGGAAAAACCCTAGTCGCGTCAAATCATTTGGCCACCACATGACCGTGTGAAAACTTATGGCCTGGCCGTGTGTCGAGCTATGGCGGTCGTTTTCACCTTCTGAACACGTCCGTCTGTAAACACACGGCCTGGTCGTGTTCTCTTCTGCGTCCAGCTGCCAAATGTCTTCTTTTTGATCTGAAAGTGCACCGTTATCCCCACGAAACACTAACCTGCACACAAAAGTATACAGAGCAAATCTCCGAACCAGAAAATAGGAAATACATGGACAGCAAAGTAAAATATTTGTGAAACCAACATAAAATAAGATGAGATGTGAGCGAAAACTACTCTTAAAACCCTATATATTTTTCTCATATCAATTCCCCCAGACTTAAGTCTTTGCTTGTCCTCAAGCAAATCTCAGTGCCATGAAATTTTAAAAGGTGTTGTTCCATACTTAGCATGTTAACTAGATTTATCAAGTGGTATTTGCCATCAAAGCAAACAAGATATGTTCTAGAAATTCACTAAGTTAGCTCCTTGCGCTCGTGCTAAGCGAATCTTCTTAGGGGATACTCGTTTCATGTTGAGTTAAGTCATCATCCTATATCTTTCATAAGGTCTCCGGCTCTTAGGCACTTACCTGCCGAAAGCGAGGGTCGTTCCCTATATCTAGCACAAAGTCTCAAAGGTGTGCTCGGTATTGAGAGAAATTGTTAGGTGTTTCCCCAGTAACCTAACTCGGTCTCAAAGGGGGCACCAAACCATTTCCACCTATGACAACTGTTTTTTTATACCTCATAATCTCTTTTTCTTCTTTCTTTTCTTTTTCATTTCTTTCTCTCTCTTTTTTTTTCTTTTTCTTTTCTCTTTTATTTCTCGGCTCACTGGGATTTTGATTTTTCCGAATAGGCTTACACAATCCGAGCATCTCCAGTAACTAAAATGCTAAACTTAGGGTCACCTATGGATTCCAAAGTACTAGACTACTGAGATGAATCATAACTAGGTATGTACTAGATTCTCCCTTTAAGAATGTTCGATATGTGTAGGTGTAAAAATAAAAGCTAACGAGTGTAAGTATAGAACATTCATTAGAGAAAATAAAATAAAATACCATGAGATAAATAGAGTTAAGCTACCTATGGGAACAACTCATGAAAGTACCTTTAAAAAATACTACTGAGGGAGCTTATAGGTAGCAAACACTATGTACTGAAAGAAACTAAACAACTAATGCATGAATAAAAGAATGCTAACTAAAATGCAAACATTATGAAAGAAATCACTGCTAGAAACAAAACAATACTTGGGGTCCCCGCCAGACTTAAGTGAAGCATACCTCTAGTATGGTGGACGAGGAGGAAAGTCTGGTAGCCTTAGCATCTCGGGATCCTGGGAGAATCTGCTGTAGAACCGATGATGCCACATTTACACGTGGTTGATCTGAGAGCTGGTGGATGCAGCGGCTGCTCTGTGCTCCTCCTCCCTAGCCGACAATGCCTACTGGGCTCGCATATGCTACCGCATCTCCTGGTGGTAGGTGACTTTCGCCTGGCAACGGGTAGCCTCCTCCTAAAAGTAGACGCATGCCTCATTGTAGAACTCCTTGGCGTGCTGGAAGTGCTCCCGGAAGCCTTGAAACTCTGCTTGCGTGTAGACGCTCTGCTATTCCCATCACTACCTCTATGTCTGCGGCTCGGCATATATGTCATCGAGGCGCGATCAGAACTCTGAAAACTCATAGGCAGATGTACCAGTATCCTTCTCAAAAGTAGAAAAAGGTGGTGGTGAAGATGCAGGCTCATGTCGACGTTGACTAGGTGGGCTCCTATTCATGTGTGGACTGGAGGGAGAGTGATGCAAAGGTGGAGAGATGAGCACCGATGTGGATGGTCCCTCATATGGCGGGTGTTGGAATGTAGGTGATCGGTATGCTAGTAGAAATAATAAGGTTTATTGTGTCACGCCCTGGGGGTCTATTCGCCATAAAAACAACGGAGGAGACCCTTAGTGACAATATTCAGAAATACAACACAGGAACCAGATCTGGTAAAAACTCCGAAATAATAATAGAAATATATAAGTATTTTATTAACTGCATGCATTCATGACTAAATATAAATTAATTAAAAGTAAAAAACATTTTATTTACACTGAAACCAATTGCGACAAAATCCAAAATGCATAAACAAACTACGATAATAATAAAGAAAAATCGAACGACATTTTGATCGAATGATGTGGGACCAGCACGGTCAGGGACTCTCTGAGCGACGCAATGGTAAGTCAACTGGACTCGTCCTCTATCAGCTAACTTAGAGAATATGAGAAGAGAGGGTGAGTACAACCACTCAGTGGGTGGATAGAATAAAGTGAATAATCATAATGGACATAATGAATAGGTTGGACATAATGAAAGTCAAAGAAACAAACTAAAGTAACTCAAACCTCAGAGTATCCATATTAGTTTTCCACTAACTTGGTCAGCAATATGATAAATACATCTATAATACATATAACCAACTGCAAATCTACAAACACTAAATACATACCTGAAAATGGTACATACCAAAATCACTTGAACGAACATAAAATACCTCCACCCAATATATATAGAATCACTAAAAATAAACAAACACAATACCTCCTTATGTGCCTGACAATTATATGCAACAACCAAAAGTATAACAAGCAATGCATATAGTAAAAACATATGCACATGATGCAATCACCTGTGTCACCCCTGACGTCAGTCAAACCACCGACATGTCATGTGTGCCGGCCGAGTGGGTACGGCTATGAAAACTCTGCACTCTGACGTCACTACACCTAACTGATCGAGTGGATAGGATGCTGGAGGAGTATCACCCTCCTACCCAATGTTTGTATATGGGGGACAATCACCTCATCTCACGACAAAGGAGGGATCCCTGTCTGCTACCACACCGCAATACTAATCACCTGAGCAACCGCCGTGGAGCCCTGACAGAGCAACTACACACCTGAAATACCACTAACCCATGAGTGATTGTTAGTGTAGATAATGTAACTGACGATGGCCTCTACTACTAAGTGGCATCTGTTGGGATGTATACTGAAAGCCTTGCTCTTTTATATGAACATCTTTATTTTGAAATAAGAATCAAATGATCATTGTTTGCACTTTATTTATATATGTGTATATTGTCTAATACTTTACATTGTAGATAACATGGTGCTTGGGTGTGGCACAGAAGATCATATTATCAGTCCCTTGTAGAGTATAAGTAGAGGCTCACAACCAAGATGGTTTTGGACAAAACATTGGCATGGTTGTAGTGTAGCTTGGTATTGTTTTGTCTTGAACATAAAGTTACACTAGTACACTTAGGTGTATTGAGCAGGACCGACATAGAGGTGATTCAATTTGTTGCTGACTACATAATTGAATCGGACCTCGGATATTATGTTGTACATGCTCTTAATCCCGATATAATAACGGGCACATGTACTTGGTATTTATTTCTTTGATTTACCAAAGGGTGAGATTTCTATGGATTAAATCAATATGCCCGGTAAGTTGGGAAATGATATTATTTACATGGTGTGCTGTTGATTATAGGAGGAATCCGTGTCCTATGTATTAGGTCGATGATGTCCCCTTGAGGAGCTCATAAGGTTCATCATGTAAACCCTACAAGTTGACTTAGTCAACATGATGATAAGGTTGAGTGGTACTACTCGAGGAGTTAGATGTTAATTAATTGATGGTCAGTAAATCAATTAATTGACGAACATTCGATATCTTAAACATGGGGAGATGGATGTACAAATAATATAAGGAGCCCATATTAATTTATGGGGGTTGGTGAGGTAGTTCGATGATGATCCTCTAGTGGAATGGAACATCATTGATGGATCAAGTTTGTGTGGTTCTGATCCATCGGGTGGCCAAGATCCAACTCCTCCTCATGGTCCCTATCGTAGCTTAATATAAACCTCATGAAGTCTAGATCAAATGATCGAAAACAAATCTCTAGATCCGACGGTTGGGATTAAATCCCTAGAACCGACGGTGGAGATTAAATCTCTAGATTCGACGGTTGGGATTAAAACCCTAGAACCGACGGTTGAGATTAAATCTCTAGATCCGACGGTTGGGATTAAATCCCTAGAACCGACGGTTGAGATTAAATCTCTAGATCCGACGGTTGAGATTAAAACCCTAGAACCGACGGTGGAGATTAAACCAAGGCCTAAACCCAACTCTATATATAAGGCTTATTGGGTTGGGCAGCAAAGATAATGGATAGTTTAGGGGATTAGGGTTTGCTTCCTTTGGAGGCAAGAAACCCTAGTTGGTTTAGAGTGGGCGGCTAGGGTTTGGGAGCAAAGGTGGTCGGCAACAAGTGGAAGATGTTCTTCTTCTTCTTCCTAAGGCATGGTCGGTCCCTTCCTTATACCCTCTACCTTGGTCGGTCCACACTCTATCCTTCTTCCCCTCTTCCATGGCCGGCACATAGAAGATGGTTTTCAAAGAGATTAGGGTTTTGCCTTTCCTTTGGTTGGGCGGCAAGAAATCCTAGGTTAGGGTTTGATTGGGCGGCTAGGGTTTGGAAATTGGAGTGGGCGGCAACTATAGGAGAGGTTCTTTTCTTCTTCCTAAGGCGTTGCCAGGACCTATCTCTATTTCCTCTACCATGGTCGGCGCTCAACTCATTCCTCTTCTCCTCTTTATTTCATCATGGCCGGCGGCACTAGAAGCTAGGGTTTGTCCCTAGTTTGGTTCCTTGGTGGTTTCCATTTTGTTCTCTCTATTCTTGGGGCCGGCGGCATCAATCCTTTATGGATTGGTGGTTGGCTCAAGCAAGAAGGGAAAGAGAGTTCTTCTTTCTTTGGATTGAAGAAGACCTAGGAAGCTTCAACTTGTGGAGGATCTTCTCCCACACGAAGTCTACAAAGAGGTTAGGACATACGATAGAAGATCAAGAGGTATAAAAGTTTTACAACTTTTATTATTGTTCTTTGCATGTTCTTATTGATATGCTAGCTTATGTTCTTTATGTTAGTATGTATTGATTATACTAGTTTACATTTGTATGTATTTGTATAATCATGGACCCCGAAGATAAACACAAAAACCGGCAATCCGTCCGTCGTCTCTTCCGCGGCTAACCGACTAGAAGAGTTGTGTTGCTTGAACAACTAGTTTGTTCAAGCGATCGCTCATGTCGTTAGCACGACGACGAATTGGTTGTGCTTAGGAAACTCATCCCATCCGGATTAGTTTTCATTTGTTGAAAATTTTAATCCGGGGACATGGGAGCCAATGAGCCTTCGAGGAATAGCACGTTGCCAACAAATGGTATCAGAGCCACGGTTTCGGGTTTTGTGTGTTTTGGATTCGGTTACTTTCACGCACTTATCATATATTGTGTATGTCGGATAATAGTAGAATGTGCGTAGGCTAACTTTTTGGTTGCAGGCATAAGATCCAACTATTATGGCTATATATGTGTGTATGTGATTGCATGTGTGTGTGATTGTATATTATTTGAATCCTCGGGGTTGACGAGGCTAAATTAGTATTTAATTTTTGTAATTGAATACGGCATTGTTTAGCCACTCTTTATTTTATTTTACTTTCGATCTAGATTTCATGTACACTCCCTCGTGGAGTATAGGATCGATGGATGTAAACAAAAAAATAGGTTTTATTCTCGGCTCGGATCTCCGGTTGGCTCGTACATGGCGTAGGAGGAGCGGACGAGGTGGCGACACGACGGGACGCATATTGGAGAACAATGCCATAATAGTTGGAAAAATTTTGATTTTTCCATATTTATTGCTGATTTGTTTTATATGTATGTTGTGTGTGCTTGTAAATTCCTCATTTTCAAATTACTAAGTGGGAGAGGGATATTTTAATTAATTCCCGCAGCCTCCATTACAATTTGACGTGTGATGCAACAAACTTGCGTGTCGGCTCTGAGTGCCTTCCTCCCTGCGGATGAGTTTGTTTGCGGATCACTAGGTCAAATAATGGTTATAGGAAATTATCTAGGAGCGTATGTACTTCCACAGCGGTAAGACACATAATCCGAAATAATTCCCTTAGTACCGTGTAATGGTGCACACTTAGATGCAAATAAAAAGTAGTTTTATTTGTAGGGCTGAAGACAAACCAACTATTAATTTTATTTGTCAAAAAGTAAGGTTGACAAGATAATAAAATTAATGGGTTAAACCTTCTCTTACAAATGTAGAATTCGTATACATTCACACTATCGTGGCATGCAATATTCTCAGTGTTTGAGGTGTTGGTTGATTTCAAAATTTTATTGTTTGAGGAATCAATAATTTTTATTGAAATCTGCAGTAATAATAAGCATGTTGTGTGTGCTTGAAAATTCCTCATTTTCAAATTACTAAGTGGGAGAGGGATATTTTAATTAATTCCCGCGCCCTCTATTACAATTTGACGTGTGATGCAACAAACTTGCGTGTCATCTCTGAGTGCCTTCTTCCCTGCAGATGAGTTTGTTTGCGGATCACTAGGTCAAATAATGGTTATAGGAAATTATCTAGGAGCGTGTGTACTTCCACAGCGGTAAGGCACATAATCCGAAATAATTCCCTTAGTATCGTGTAATGGTGCATACTTAGATGCAAATATAAAGTATCCTCCCTATCGGAGTCACTGCTTTTATTTGTAGGGCCAAAGAGGAACCAACTATTAATTTTATTTGTCAAAAAGTAAGGTTGACAGGATAATAAAATTAATGGGTAAAACCTCCTCTTACAAATGTAGAATTCGTATACGTCCACACTGCGTGACATGCGATATTCTCGGTGTTTTGAGGTGTTGGTTGATTTCGAAATTTTATTGTTTGAGGAATCAATAATTTTTTGAAATCTAAAGTAATGATCTATGTGATTCTTAGGATTTTCAAAATTGACTTTCAGTCCACTTACTGTGATACTAAAGGAAATAAACTTACTGTACCTAAATAATGTTGATTGGAAAAGATTCAAGATATTGTCTTATCTGCTAAGGAGTACAAGTATGCGCTCTTCAAATAGTGTCCTCAAGCCATCGTTTCTCAAAAGGGTTTCTACTTCTAAGCCGAAAGGCAAGAAGAAGAAGAAACAAGGTGGAGCAAAGATGGTGGGAGGATCTCAGGGAAGAATGAAAAAGCCGAAAGGCAAGTACTTCACTTGCAAGCAGGATGGATATTGGAAGAAGGACTGTCCCAATTCAAAACAGAACAAAGGTATATCTTTTGGACTAGTCATTGAAACATGATTAGCGGTGATATCTACCGGCACCTGGTGAGTTGATACGGGAGCCACTAATCATGTTTGCAACAATTTGCAGGGGTTCTAGGAAACCCGATGACTAGCTAAAGGGGAGATTATCATTTACTTGGGCAATGCCATGATGGTGGCGGCTATTGCAGTGGGAGAAGTTTTATTTATCTTTTGAAAATAATAAACTTTGGTTCTGGAAAATTCCCTTTATGTACCTTTATTTAGAAAGAATTTAGTTTCAGTTTCTAAATTATTCTGGATGGATATTCTATTTCTTTTAATGACAGAGTTGTTATAAAAAGGAATAGGGAGAATATCTATTCAGGTACATTGAAAGGAAATTTGAACCAAAACCTCCCACGATGCAAATTAAAGTTAATAACTCATCTTCTAATTCAAATAAGAGAAAAGAACCTTCGAAGATGAACCAAACATATCTTTGGCTTCTTAGGCTTGGTCACATTAACCTAAGCAGAATTCAAAGGTTGATAGTTGATGGACCTTTGGGTTCATTAGTGGTGGAGGATCTCCCAACCTACGAATCCTGCTTGGAGGGTAAGATGACCAAGAGGCCTTTTTAAGGCCAAGGGGTATAGAGCCAAAGATGTGTTAAAAATAGTTCATTCTGATTTGTGTGGTCCTATGACTATCTAGACAAGAGGTGGTCTTGAATATTTTGTCTCTTTTATAGACAATTATTCAAGATATGGATGACACTACGATCTTATCGTGGTGGTGAGAACCTCTTGGGAGAGTTTAGGAACTACTTATCAGAGGTTGGGACTCAATCCCAAATGACTGCACCTGGCATACCTTAGCAGTACGGTGTAGCAGAGCGAAGGAATAGGACTCTTATGGAGATGATTAGATCGATGATGAGTTATTCTGACTTGTTTTATAGTCCTAGATATCAGAGAGTGATCGTTAACACGAACGCCAAATTTCTAGAGGAAGACTATGTGATAAGCCACAAGCCCAAGAGTAAAATTGTTCTGGAGGAGTTAAAAGGGAAGTCACTTCTTTAGTACTACCGTTACAAGAGGATATACCACATGTCACTGCACCGCGTGTCACAAAAGGATACACAGATGATACCTCATCATAGTGGGAGGGTTGTTAGACAGCATCTTAGATTCATGTTTTTGGGTGAATCTTCTGATTTGGTCCCTAGCAAACATGAACCTGATCCCTAGACATACGATGAGACAATCCAAGATATAGATACAGTATCTTGGCAAAGTGCAATGAATACTGAGATTGAATCCATGGATTCAAGTCAGGTCTGGGAGCTCTTATGCATAGCAGCTCATATGGATTATGAGGTGTGGCACATGGATGTCAAGACAGCTTTCCTTAATGGAAGTCTTGAGGAAAACATCTATATGAAGCACCCGGAGGATTCATTGCTAAGGGCAAAGCGTGTGTATGTAAACAATCGGTCCATTTAGGTCTTGGAACATCCGTTTTGAGGAGGTAAATCAGTCTTATGGATTTATTCAAAGTCTGGATGAGTCTTGTGTATACAAGAGATGTGACAAAAACGTAGTGGTATTTCTTGTACTATACGTAGATAATATTTTGGTAGTTGGCCACAATATCATAGTGTTATCAGACGTAAGGGTATAGTTGTCCAAACAGTTTTGAAGGACTTGGGAGAAGTGGGTCACAACCTTGGGATCAAGGTTGTTGTGCTTATCCCAAGATTCATACATAGACATGATTTTGGATCGTTTTAGCATGCAGAACTCCAAGAAGGGTTTTCTACCTTTCAGGTATGGAGTTACTTTATCTAAGGAGATGTGTCCTAGATCATCTGAGGTGATAAAGGAGCTGAAGGCGGTTCCTTATGCTTCGGCAGTAGGAAGCCACATGTATGCTATGTACGAGACAAGATATCTGCTTTGCCGTGGGCATGGTTAGCAGATATCAGAGTAATCCAGGACAGGGACATTGGACTGCGGTAAAAGCATATATTGTAGTGCCTGAGAAGGACTAGGGATTATATGCAAGTTTACCCGGCAGACCAATTACTCCCTGTGGGTTGCATGGATTGCGATTTCCACTCAGATAGGGATAACAGTAAGTCTACCTCAGGTTTTGTGTTTACTTTAGAAGGTGGAGCCATTGTATGGAGGAGTGCCCAGCAGAAATGCGTGGCGGACTCCACCATGGAAGCTGAGTATGTGGCAGCCAAAGAAGTTGTGTGGCTCAGGAACTTCCTGATGGACTTAGATGTGATTCCTGGTTTTCCCAGAACTATCACAATTAATTGTGATAATAATGGTGCAGTTGCAAACTCGAAGGAACCACGAGCCCATAAGGCTAGTAAACAGATAGAGTGCAAGTACCACCTGATACGAGAAATCGTAAAGGAGGTAGAAGTTGTTGTCGACTAGATTGCATCAGAGGATGACCTGGTAGACCCTTTCACTAAGGCCCTTCTAGCGAGAGGTTTGATAGGCATGTGGAGGGAAGGGGAATCAGATGTATGGCAGTGTGATGACAGCATAATCTTTTAGTATAAGTGGGAGATTGTTGGGATGTATACTGAAAGCCTTGCTCTTTTATATGAACATCTTTATTTTGAAATAAGAATCACATGATCATTGTTTGCACTTTATTTATATATGTGCATATTGTCTAATACTTTACATTGTAGATAACATGGTGCTTGGGTGTGGCACAGAAGATCATGTTATCAGTCCCTTGTAGAGTATAAGTAGAGGCTCACAACCAAGATGGTTTTGGACAAACCATTGGCATGGTTGTAGTGTAGCTTGGTATTGTTTTGTCTTGAACATAAAGTTACACTAGTACACTTAGGTGTATTGAGCAGGACCGACATAGAGGTGATTCAATTTGTTGCTGACTACATAATTGAATCGGACCTCGGATATTATGTTGTACATGCTCTTAATCCCGATATAATAACGGGCACATGTACTTAGTATTTATTTCTTTGATTTACCAGAGGGTGAGATTTCTATGAATTAAATCAATATGCCCGATAAGTTGGGAAATGATATTATTTACATGGTGTGCTGTTGATTATAGGAGGAATCCGTGTCCTATGTATTAGGTTGATGATGTCCCCTTGAGGAGCTCATAAGGTTCATCATGTAAACCCTACAGGTTGACTTAGTCAACATGATGATAAGGTTGAGTGGTACTACTCGAGGAGTTAGATGTTAATTAATTGATGGTCAGTAAATCAATTAATTGACGGACATTCAATATCTTAAACACGGGGAGATGGATGTACAAATAATATAGGGAGCCCATATTAATTTATGGGGGTTGGTGAGGTAGTTCGATGATGATCCTCTAGTGGAATGGAACATCATTAATGGATCAAGTTTGTGTGGTTCCGATCCCTCGGGTGGCCAAGATGCAACTCCTCCTCATGGTCTCTATCGTAGCCTAATATAAACCTCATGAAGTCTAGATCAAATGATGGAAAACAAATCTCTAGATCCGACGGTTGGGATTAAATCCCTAGAACCGACGGTGGAGATTAAATCTCTAGATCCAACGGTTGGGATTAAAACCCTAGAATCGACGGTTGAGATTAAATCTCTAGATCCGACGGTTGGGATTAAATCTCTAGAACCGACGGTTGAGATTAAATCCTTAGATCCGACGGTTGAGATTAAAACCCTAGAACCGACGGTGGAGATTAATCCAAGGCCTAAACCCAACTCTATATATAAGGCTTATTGGGTTGGGCGACAAAGATAATGGATGGTTTAGGGGATTAGGGTTTGCTTCCTTTGGAGTCAAGAAACCCTAGTTGGTTTAGAGTGGGCGGCTAGGGTTTGGGAGCAAAGGTGGGCGGCAACAAGTGGAAGATGTTCTTCTTCTTCTTCCTAAGGCACGGTCGGTCCCTTCCTTCTACCCTCTTCCTTGGTAGGTCCACACTCTATCCTTCTTCCCCTCTTCCATGGCGGCACATAGAAGATGGTTTTCAAAGAGATTAGGATTTTGCCTTTCCTTTGGTTGGACGACAAGAAATCCTAGGTTAGGGTTTGATTGGGCGGCTAGGGTTTGGAAATTGGAGTGGGCGGCAACTATAGGAGAGGTTCTCTTCTTCTTCCTAAGGTGTTGCCAGGACCTATCTCTATTTCCTCTACCTTGGTCGGCGCTCAACTCATTCCTCTTCTCCTCTTTATTTCATCTTGGCCGGCGGCACTAGAAGCTAGGGTTTGCCCCTAGTTTGGTTCCTTGGTGGTTTCCATTTTGTTCTCTCTATTCTTGGGGCCGGCGGCATCAATCCATTGTGGATTGGTGGTTGGCTCAAGCAAGAAGGGAAAGAGAGTTCTTCTTTCTTTGGATTGAAGAAGATCTAGGAAGCTTCAACTTGTGGAGGATCTTCGCCCACTCGAAGTCTACAAGGAGGTTAGGACATACGATAGAAGATCAAGAGGTATAAAAGTTTACAACTTTTATTATTGTTCTTTGCATGTTCTTATTGATATGCTAGCTTATGTTCTTTATGTTAGTATGTATTGATTATACTAGTTTACATTTGTATGTATTTGTATAATCATGGACCCCGAAGATAAACACAAAAACCGGCAATCCGTCCGTCGTCTCTTCCGCGGCTAACCGACTAGAAGAGTTGTGTTGCTTGAACAACTAGTTTGTTCAAGCGATCGCTCGTGTCGTTAGCACGACGACGAATTGGTTGTGCTTAGGAAACTCATCCCATCCGGATTAGTTTTCATTTGTTGAAAATTTTAATCCGGGGACATGGGAGCCAATGAGCCTCCGAGGAATAGCACGTTGCCAACAGCATCACCTCCTACCGAGGAGCCGATGATCGACAGTCATGCAATAATGCAAGATGATGCATGTCACTAATGCAGATACGCCTATCAATCCATGGCTACCTATGGTATGTACCCATAGGAGCACATATCAAATAGCCTAAGTACATAAGTATATATACACATGCCAATTATATTCATTCTTCATTCAATGCCCAGTATGTAAGGTATATCCATTATTCTTTCAAATCTACAAGCGATACACATCAGGATACTGCGACAAAGCCTCATGCCTCTCGAGGTAATACAGAAGGAACTATCTACAAACTACCATGAACGAGACTCATATGAAGACAAGAAATATACAAAGTGTTGTCTGCACGCAACATCATGCTACCCCGAATGAGTCTCGTGGGCAATCAGGGGTATATATCTATCTAGTTATCGACTGCATGCAGTCGCATGCTACCACGAATGGTTCTCGTGGACCTTCGATTATCCTAAGGTGTTAAGCCTAGGGTTATCCAATACATATATCATAGAACGTCTATCAAAGTCGACGAATATCTTCGATCTGCAAATAAGTACATCGAGGTCATTAAACCTAGGGTTCCAACCCTTCTAACATGAACACTTATCAAGGTCGATAAGATCATAAACCTTCTCATAAACACATCGAGACGATCACGTCTAAATTATACCATTTCTACCAATTCAATCATGCATGCTACAACATCTTACCACGAATAGGTCTCGTGGGTACTTAAGATGTAAAGTGGTCATCTAGCTACAGTCGATATACGAGTCCGATAATCACCAACTCCGAACGGATAATACCAGAGTATGACTTTACGGTAAGTCATCTCATCCATGATTGTGAGACATGATCGACCACAGATATACAAAGCAACCATAGGGAAACTCTACTGTAAACTTTCTCAACTACGAATGAGAGACATAGTTGACAGCCGAGATATGAGAAACGGTATATACCCTCTAAGGATCATACTACCTCTGATAGTTCAATCATAATCTCCACCAAACCAATGAGTATATCAAACATATACCAGTAGCATCTACTAATAAGCACGTCCAAGTTATTACGCCTAGGGTTCCAACACCTAAGGTTCTATTTGTGTCATTTCATTCCTGAGATCCGCTCCTAAGGAATGACCTTATATAAGTTATACTATCTACTAGTCTCAATCATGGTATCAACCGTTAACATAAATAACCAAATAAGCATTTAACTATGATGTCTAATAACAATCGCAAAAATACATTGATGTAGATCAATAGTTGAAACTAATTAGTGTATAACTAAAGGGGTCATGCCAGTACAAAGTCAAGGCAATACTAAATAAAGCATCAGGTGCCGATATATATACTCTAAACTACATAAGCAATGTAATCATGTCATCATGCACTAGGATCTAGGGAGTCAAAGAACCTATATGTATACCTTCTATGAATTTATCTATCTTAGTCATATTATTCTACTAGTCTAATCCTAATACTAGTCTAACAATTAAGAGGTAAACATCTACCAATAATATCTCATCATTTATATCACAATGATAACTAGCTACGTATAATAATAATAGCAATTAATTACCATATGCTAATGATAAACCAACAACCTAAATCTAACAGTCTAACAGATATAAGGTTAAAACAATACTAGACAAATCATAAAGTGAAAATATGATACCACCTAAGTAAATAGCATAACCAATATAACCAATACAAATATACACTAAATTTTGAAATTATAGAATCCACCCACTTGATCTGTAGAATGTGTTGGTTATCTTCACGTCCGATAGTTTATCTCAAATAAGAATCCTACAAACATAGAATACAAAACATAACTAAGTTTTACTGTAATTCTAATAGTAGAATCAAATTGATTCATTAACCCATTGATTAGCCTATCAATCCACTTAACTAATCAACTAATCTTCTAATTAGTTAACCAATTAAATACATGTCTTAATCAAAAAAATCATCATAACTAGATAAGGTAATTAACCGCAGGATTAATTACCACTTGATTAAATATCAGTTTACTCCAAAAACCCAAACCGTACTATTTATTAATTCTCAACCTAACAAATTTATCAATTAATTATACCAATCAAATTACCCAATTAATTCCTAATCAACTAACTTGATTCATCACCTACAGCAAAATAATCAAGATCCGAGTCTTGCGGAAGAGGCGACGCAGCCAGCTGCGGATCTGACAGACGATGGCGTTGCGAATGCGATCGGCAACAACGACTCACGTGCTACTATGGGCGATGCGGCGACGCATCCGGGCGGGGTTCGTAGTGGCCGGTGATGGATGGCAGGTGGTCCCGACCGCTGGCAATGGCGAGGGCGGATGCACAGTGGCAGGGCGCACGACTCGTGAGAAGCAGCACAAAGGGGGGGTCAATGCTAGCTGGCGACGTGCGCTAGTAGGAGCGTGGAGCTCGACCAGCAGTGGTCAGAGGCGGTGCACGGTGGTGACTGATCGAAAGGATGCCAATGCTGGCAGCGATGACAGGCCGGTGCTCGTGGGAAGGGGTGCGCGCGCGGTGGAAGGCGACATAGGAAGAGGCGAACGGCAGAAATTAAAGGGAAAAAAGGAAAACGGGATTAAATCCCTAATTCTCTCTTAGGGTTTAATTATATACTTAGGCTAATAAACTTAATCAACATGCTGATTAGATTTAGTCCAATCCAATAAAATCTTATCCCAAAATTATCAACTAAAATACTAAATTCTTTTTAATAGACTAAATAAATTAATTTTATTTATCTCATTTTAAAATTATATTATGATTATTTAAATTTATTTTTTATTTAGCTTTAATTTTTATTCGATATATTACATTCTCCACTACTAATAAATATTTGGTCCCCAAATTTCCTACTTGATATACCCTAATAATGGTGTCCTATCCGTATATCGTTCTTCTACTCTAAGTAGTTTTTTCATCAAAATTTCATTACTATCCAACCTCAATCCAATAGATGATCAACATTCTTATATCTAGAATATGATCTTGAACTCCAACTATAGCTTTCTCAATATAAATAAGTTACGTACATACTTCCATACTAATGAAAGATTAAAGTCCTTATGTACGTCCATGGTTAGTCAACCATAATTTTTTTACATTACTCTTCTTGCTCATTCTAATATCTTGACATTTCAATTGTCAGATCGTAAACCTCTCTGTGGGTTATGAGCCCACTATGCTTTCGTTGCGCAACTTTGATCCATATCCCTATAAGTTAGTAGTCTTCTCAACTTCAACAAGTGTGAGATCTAGTGCATTTATGTTGAGTTTCTATATATCAGAATCTAATACTCTAAGTACACAGTAGTTTAATCTCAATCCAATGTATGACTATCAAAATCCAAAGATTGTTTGGGGATCGATTGGCCGGCTAGAGGGGGGTGAATAGCCCTCGTTTGTTGGATGTCGTAATTCACTCGTTCTCGTTGCGTTGCTTGTCTACAATTGTCATTAGCGCAGCGGAAATAATAAAGCAATAATAATACTAACAACAAATAAGCACACGCAAACACACATGATATACGTGGTTTGGAACCGAATGGTTCCTACTCCACGGGCGAGCTCCTCGAGCTCTAGAGATGCACATGGCAATACTCAAAACTCCTTCTCGACTACACGTCGGAGGTGGAGAAACCTCTCACAAGCAATTACAACAGTAATATAGAAATACAAGCAAATATACAAATACAATACACAAGAAAACTTTCATTGATTGCTTTGATCACTTTGCTTGTTGCTTGCTTTAGATGGGTCTTGAAGAACTGGAATGCAGCAGCAATTCCCCTCCAATAGCTCCACAAAAGGCTTGGCGAAATCCTCCAACTCGAGATCCATCGTTGTCTCACAACGGCGGATCCACGCTGGTTAAGTTCCAACGGATCACATCGATCGATCGATGGCACCCATCACCGATCGATCATCCATCATCGAGTCGGGCAAGCTCGACTCCATTCTCGTCTGCGGTGTGTCATATCACGCCGTCCCTTCCGGCCGATCGATGCTAACAATGATCGCCTTCGTCAGTCGACTGATCAGCCAGACTTGGTTCAGTCGAACACTGGTCGAACCCATACGACCTAGAGCAGTCGACTGGCACCTATGACAGTCGACTGATGTCGGCTAAAACCTCAAACATAATGATGTTTGAGCCTCCGACATTCAGTCTTAGCCACTTGGCCAAGTCCACTTATCCCTCATGGAGTTCCCCACCGAAGCTTTCTTCCTTCAGCCTACGTCCCTCGAATGCGCCAAGCGCACGACTTCGCAACGCCATCCTTCGCGTCTCATGCCCTAGAAGTATGCTTCCCTTTGGGCTCACTCCATTCGCTCCCCGTCTGGCGGTCCCTCGGATGCACCAAGTGCACGGCTTCGCAATGCTATCCTTCACCGACTCAAGGACTCGAGCCTAGTGAACTTGCCAAGTTCTCAAGACTTCCCAAATGCCCCAAGCGCATGGCTTCGCAATGCATTTCTCACCAAGCACCAAGCGCACGGCTTCGCAATGCTTTGGATTTCCCATGCCAAGCACCAAGCGCATGACTTTGCAATGCTTTGGACTTCCCCATGCCAAGGCTTCCCCCTTGGACTTCCACACCAAGCTCCATGCTTGGATTTTCCATGCCAACCCCATGTTGGGCTTTCCCATGACAATCCCATGTCATGAGTTTTGTCTATCATCAAAATACTATCAAGGTACTGCTCGAGTCAAACTCAAATCAACCTGGGGCGATAGCACCAACAATCTCCCCCTTTTTGATGATTGACAAAACCACCATCTCAAGTCTACCAATTCTCCCATATTGGCAATTCTCATATCCCAATGAGAATTCCAATGAACCCTAATTGGTAACTTGGTAACTTCTCCCCCTTTTTGACATTATATCAAAAAGGTCCTCCCCAAGGGTATGAATGTCTCATATCCCAATGAGATCTTACAATCTCTCCCTTGGAGGAACACATGCCTACAATCTTTCTAGTGATCCCATATCACTTAAAGAGAGGCAACCCAATTTTCCTCCCATGAGGAAATACACATCCATCTTCCCATGATGGATACCTCGCCCTAGAGGCTTGCTCCCCCTTGACCATTGCACCAACAATGTCCTTGGAGAGTCCCTAAGCCAATAGGAACATTTAACCAAATCAAAATTAAGGCAAAGTTCAACAATGGACTCTCTTCCACCTTAAAATTGATACTCACCCTCAACCCAACTCCTAATCCATATCCAATGGATTTCCACCCTCTCTAATGCTCTCCCAAGCATATCCTAGGGCTAGGAGTGGTTAGGGGACCAAAACATGGCTAAACATGGGCCTAACATGCCATTACAAAAATACCGATCGATAACTACATTCTCATAGCTTTTTCAATTTCAGAAAATGGATTTTCAAAATCCATAAGTAAATATACGTATTTTTAAAAATCTTGAAAATGCATACGTATAATACTTATCCTAAACACTATGGGTGAAAAATATTGAAAATTTATTTTACCCATTAAATTAGGAGATTGATACAAAGTTCAAAATTTAAGAAAAGCTTCAATAAAGAGCTATCTTGGTATCATCCCATTCAATGGTGATAGCTATCAAAAGATAGGATTCACCAAGGTTTTTCAAAAATTTTTCAAAATGTTTTTCAAACCTTTATTTTCTTTTTCCTAAACATCTCACCAATATCTAGATGTGTAAAACACATACAAGTCAAATTTTTGTGAGATGTGGGTTTTGTTTTGTTTATGTTCTCATGCATATTTCTAAGGCAATATTCTTTGATTCCCATCAAATCATGCCATAGTCCATAATTTCATTTTATTTATATGCATGATATGATTATGGCATAGATATGATATAAGTAAAAGCATATGCCAATATCATGATGTCATGGCATGTAAATGAGATCTAGGCATTCATGACATCTAAACATAATTCTAAACATGATCATGACATTTTATAGATAAAAATGAAAATGATGTCATGACATGGTAAGACAAACAAATCATGGCAAGTAAAATATACTAAGGTATAGAATACCTAAGTGTGAAAATCAATTTTCCATTTTTAGGGATTAAATTCACTTTGCCTTAAACCATTCATTTCCCTAGTGCGCCAAAAACCCAAAATGGCACACCAATACCTCTAAGACCTAATTGTGCCAATTTAATCATTTTTAACTTCTCAAACCATATTGGCACACCCTAATGTGTCAACTCACAATGGCTAGATTAACCACCCATCCACTTAGGGTTGACACACCCTAACCCATTTAGCGTGAATCAATCACGCTTTTAGGAACCCAATATCTATTGGAGCTCCTTGGGTTAACAAGGTATTCCCTAGGAATAACTTCCCTAGATACCTTCCTAATGACCCTATTAGTCTTTGAAGCCATAGTCTTTTGGGTCTTTCCTAGGTCAACTCTAGAGGTGACTCCTCCATTGACCTTCTTAGTGGCTACATTTGATTTCTTTGAGGTGTTAGCCACTAAACACATACCATGGCTAGACTTAGGGATGGCTTCCCTATTAGCCTTGGTTTGTCTAGACCTAGATGTTGTTCCATAATTAAATGGAACATTATGGTAGGACATAGGTTTGTGACCCAAACCCTTCTTGCCCTTAGATGTTTCTTGTTTCCTAGGTCTTGACTTTTGTACATTAGACCCCTTAACCGAATTTGATATTATTGCTAGGGTCTTCTCCAATTTTTCTAGCCTTGACCTCAAGACTTGGTTTTCTAACTCTAATTTTCCCAATTTTGAATTTTCATTTATCTTTTGCGAAATGTTTTTCTTTTTAGGCATATGCCTAGATTTCTTGGGATTAACACCCAAGTTTTCTTCAATTCTCCTAATTGACTCCCTATGTAAAATAGATCTAGTGTTTTGAGTCCTAGGTTTGTCCTTAGTTATATGAACATGCTTGGCACCTAGACAATACACCTTATTATTTCTCTTAGCATGCTTTTCATTGATAATAGCAAGAGAACTAAAATAATTTTTAGCATGCTTTTTGACTTTAGGAATTAAAGGTGCATTAACTAAATGTACCTTAGGGTTAGCTTTAGGAGCTCCCCCTACATGAATTGCACCTTCTTGCCCTTTCTTCCTCCCCCTAGGGCATTGGCTTCGATAGTGTCCCTTTTGGTTGCATTTAAAGCACACAATGTGCTCTTTGCTCTTGATTTTGGGAACACCGACATCCTTTGACTTTGGATTGACTTTTGGTGTTGATGCCATTTCCTTAGCCAATTTAGGGCATTTGCTCTTATAATGCCCTTTCTCCCTACACTCAAAGCATATTATGTGATTTTTATTTAAAATAATAACACTTGAGTTACCTAGGGAGGTGGTGGAGGCCTCTTCATGATCTTCACTTCTCCCGGATGTGGATGCTTCTTGTTCTTGCTCTGGGATGGAAGATTGCCTTTCCTCCCCCTCAATGCTATAGGTGGAGGTCTCCACCAAATCATCAACATATTCAAATGTTGTGGGTGCTTATTCTTCGGCATTCTCCTCTACTTGTGCCGATTGGGAATTTTCTTGGAATTTCATTATTTTCTCCCATAATTCCTTCGCATCCCTATAGTCACCCAATCTAGACCAAATAGTGTTAGGTAATAAATCACTAAGTAATTTTATTACCTCAAGATTTGTCTTGAAGTCCTTAATTTGGTCTTGGGTCCACCTTGACTTCTCAATTTGCTTGTTGTTTTTATCCCTAGGCATTTCAAAACCATTTTCTATAATAATCATAAAATCAAAATCGGTTTCTAGGTATACCTCCATCCGTTTCCTCCACCAAGCAAAATCTCTATTGTATTTCGGTGAATGGATGAAGCCGGTCATTTGTAGTGCTCTCGCGGCGGTTAGTCCTTGAAGAGCAACCTCGGCTCTGATACCACTTGTTTGGGGATCGATTGGCCAGCTAGAGGGGGGTGAATAGCCCTCGTTCGTTGGATGTCGTAATTCGCTCGTTCTCATTGCGTTGCTTGTCTACGGTTGTCGTTAGAGCAGCGGAAATAATAAAGCAATAATAATACTAACAACAAATAAGCACACGCAAACACACACGATATACGTGGTTCGGAATCGAATGGTTCCTACTCCACGGGAGAGCTCCTCGAGCTCTAGAGATGCACACGGCAATACTCAAAACTCTTTCTCGACTACACGTCGGAGATGGAGAAACCTCTCACAAGCAATTACAACAGTAATATAGAAATACAAGGAAATACACAAATACTATACACAAGAAAACTTTCACCGATTGCTTTGATCACTTTGCTTGTTGCTTGCTTTAGATGGCTCTTAAAGTGACTGGAATGCAGCAACAATTCCCCTCCAATAGCTCCACAAAAGGCTTGGCAAAATCCTCCAACTCGAGCTCCATTTATAACCTGCATCAAGCTGTTTTTGCGCCCATCAGTCGATTAATCGTGACCATCAGTCTACTAGTCCCGTAGCCGTTGTCTCACAACGACCAGATCCACGTTGGTTAAGTTCCAACGGATCACACATCAGTCGACTGATGGCACCCATTAGTCGACTGATCATCCATCAGTCGAGTGCTGGCGAGCTCGACTCCATTCTGTGCCCATGCAGGTGCCATCACGACCGCTGGCCCCTTGGCGATCGATGCTCCAACGATCGCTTCCTCGCTCCGATCGATCACCTGACTTGGTTCAGTCGAACACTGGTCGAACCCATACGACCTAGAGCAGTCGACTTGCACCTATGCTAGTCGACTGATGTCGGCTAAAACCTCAAACATAACGATGTTTGAGCCTCCGACACTCAGACTTAGCCACTTGGCCAAGTCCACCTTATCCCTCATGGAGTTCCCCACTGAAGCTTTCTTCCCTCGGCCTACGTCCCTCGGATGTGCTAAGCGCACGGCTTCGCAATGCCATCCTTCGCGTCTCATGCCCTAGAAGTATGCTTCCCTTTGGGCTCACTCCATTCGCTCCCCATCCGGTGGCCCCTCGGATGCAGCAAGCGCACGACTTCGCAATGCCATCCTTCACCGACTCATGGACTCGAGCCTAGTGAACTTGCCAAGTTCTCAAGACTTCCCAAATGCACCAAGCGCACGGCTTCGCAATGCATTTCTCACCAAGCACGAAGCGCACGGCTTCGCAATGCTTTGGATTTCCCATGCCAAGCACCAAGCGCACGACTTCGCAATGCTTTGGACTTTCCCATGCCAAGGCTTCCCCCTTGGACTTCCACACCAAGCTCCATGCTTGGATTTTCCATGCCAACCCCATGTTGGGATTTCCCATGACAATCCCATGTCATGAGTTTTGTCTATCATCAAAATACTATCAAGGTACTGCTCGAGTCATACTCAAGTCAACCTGGGCCGATTGCACCAACAAAGATTACTCCTTTACCTTATAACAAGAGGTTAAAGGCTTCCTTTATTATAATTAATCTACAAAGGCAAGGTATCGTAATTCTACATATTTTCCCTAAGTATTAATAGGATATCAAAGAATGTGAGCTAACAATATATCAACTATAATAGGGTAAACCAGAACTATACCTAGTATACCAGACCCATCAGCTCACTGAGTCATCTCGATCAATATGACTCGACCTAGTGTCTCTCGATAGGTACTAATGGAGGATTCGGACATCCTAATCCGAATCTGGGTTGCAAGACCATGAATAACCTGGAACATACGATCATAGTCTTGAACTCCTTAATGGGGTAAAAATCTACTAGTTGACTAAATTCTACATGACATTTCGATTGCCTTGCTAAAGATTTAAAAACTCCTGACAACAACTTATACGGAAAGAGATCACAAAATACTATCTCTCAAAATTCTCTTGGAATAGTATCCGTGTAATAATTTGCTCCCCGAAATAATCTGCTGCTTTTTCCACCATGTGTTGGCCTGATTTTGTAAGTGATACACTACAAGCTCCATCTTCTCTTCATCCCTGCAAGTTATGTATCCAAACGAATCTTCTAGATTGTCCATCTATGCATGAGCAATCCATGGACCGATATCCCCTAACATAAGGTAAAACAACCCTTCATCGTTTTGGTCAGTGTAGATATACACGCCTTATCTATGAACAAATCACTAGTAGTAGGGATTGATACTCTCTGAGGGGTTACTCTGTTGACCTCTAAATGGGTAGCTAGCAGGTTTGACCCTAGCTTCTTAATTCGACATCAGTTGACATCCCTAAATAGTCTACGTTTTCCAACCTCAAGGGTAGGTCCCGTAGCATCAATAGGTCGCTTCCGAGGTCGACCTCATCCACAACAATGAGTAGGGGAAATTTTACAAGGTAGCATTTCCTACAATGAGTAAATATGTAAGTATTTAACAAGAACATAATGACAACTTCCTATTACATAAGGAAAGTATAATGACCACTAAATGTTGGTGCAGTAGGCACCTGAATCGAACCTGAGTTTCAATTATAGCAAATACACAAAGTTAAGTGCATTTTGTTATCTCACGAGCTGAATCAAGAATGCAGAAATACTAAGCTAAGCCGAAGGTTAGCGACACTCGGAGAAAACCGTAGTGATCGGGCGACACCAGGAGGACTTCAGAGGGATCCGAAGGAATTAGGTGGAGACCGAATGCAATGCTTCAAAGGTAAAAGTTGAGGTAAGATCGTGTGAGTGAGCATAAGGAAGGTCGAGTCCTCCATACGGGGACATCCTTAGGCGACGATCCGACTAAGACTTCCCATGGAAGGTCTATGTTGAGATCGGACGGCAAGTGGCCGTCGAATTCACTTATATTTTGAAAGGATCATGTTGAGCCATCAGTTCAACCGGCCAAGAAATTAGTTCCACCGATGGTCAAGGATCAGCCTCGAGGAGTCGAGCTTTATCACCATTTTTCAAGGAGTCTTGTGCCCAATTACTATTGGTTGAAGATCCTCTCGAAAAGGGGCTCAAAGTCTATAAAAGGAGAGCCTCTCCTAGGGTTTTTCATCAACTCTAAGTGCTCAAAAGCCTCTGCAACTCTACGATTCTCCGACAACACTACAACTAAGTGTTGTCAACAACCCTAGCTTAGTTTCTATTCTTTAGTTGTTGGTATTTTAATTTGTCGTCTCTTTAATAATGCAATTCCTTTTATTAATTGAGGTTTTCTATCATTGAACTTTACATTAATAGAAGCGAGGGTTTGTCTCTTTATCTTTTCTTTCGAAGGTTTTTTTTTGTAATCGTCAAACTCCAACCTCCAACGAGGAGGAGTGTTTTTAGTGAATTGCCCTTCGTACACGGTCTTGGACCGTTAGGGCCTTGGAGTAGTAGCCGAAGTCTACGAACCAATTAAAAACCCATTTGTCTCTCTTGTTTTTAATTTTATTTTCTGCTGCATTTAATTGTTTTGAAACGAATTTGAACAAAAGAAAAGGTTTATCGCTATTCACCCCCCCTCTAGCGATCCGCTTCGATCCAACAATTGGTATCAGAGCCGGGGGTTGCTAAAATTTGATGAAACCACTGATCTATCTTTTTACAGATTTTTTTTCTTTTTAATTCTGTTTATTTCGAATTTATTTTATTTGGTTAGTTTTTCTCCCGCACTACTAATCCAAAACGCGAGTCTTGGTACATTTTGTGTGTTTGTGTCGTTGTTAGGTTTCTCGTCTTCAGTTTCTTGTTTCTTTTATATCAATGGCCCATCTCCAGGGTTTTAGCACCGTCCGACCTCCGTTTTACAACGGAGATGACTTTCGTTATTGGAAGGGTCAGATGGAATGCTTTCTTAAAACTCAAATCGAGATGTGGATCATTATCCAAATGGGATTCACACTTTTGACTAACGAAGTGGGTGAATCTTTGGATTATGACCAATGGACCATTGTGACAAAAATACATGTCGAAGCCGACGCCAAGGCAACTCAAATCCTCCAATGCGGCTTGTCCAAGGAGGAGCTTAATTGCGTCGGCCCCTTCATCAGCGCAAAGGACATTTGGACAAAGCTAGTGGAACTACATGAAGGAACTGACGAAGCCAAGGTATGTAAGCGCGACCTTTTGTTTAATAAATTATATAATCTAAAAATGCAGGAACACGAAATGGTGACGCAACTTCATGCTCGCGTTCAAGACATAGTCAATAATCTAACGTGATTGGGCAAAAGGTCAAAAACCGTGACCTTATAAGGTATGTTCTTAACTTTTTTCCGAGGACTACCTTATGGGCATCCATGGTCGATGCCTACAAGGTCTCCAAGCATCTTTCGAAACATAGGTTAGATGAGTTATTTTCTGATTTCGAACTTCATGAGCAGTCAAACTCGGAACCCGAGAAGGGTATGGCACTTTTTGCAAGTTCGAGGAAGAAAACCGCAAGCAAGCCACCCCCGAAGGAAGAAGAGGATGAGTCCGATTCGGAGGTCGACTCGGAAATGGAGGCCGAACTAGTCAACCTAGTTCAGAGGATAGTCAAGGGCTGAAAATGAACCATCACTTGACCCAATGAAGGTAAGCCTAAAAGTTCGAATATTAGATGTTACGAATGCAACAGGTTTGGACACATCAAGTCCGAGTGCCCAAAACTCAAGAGCAAAGCACCAAAACACAAAAAGGCACTCAACGCTACATGGGAAGAAGCATCCGAGGAAGAAGATGATGATCGTGTCCTCATGGCTAAATCGGTGGAATCAGAGATGGAGTTGGAACCGAAACACGAATCGGAAATCGAAGATGAGTCAGACTACGAAGCGCTATTCAAGATAAGCCACAGATATGCATCCGGTTCAAAAGATACACTCAAAGTAAGTCGATCCCTTATTAGTACGCTTTATAGTGAAATTAAGTTCTTAACTAGGAAATTAGCTAAGTCCGAGTCCATGGTTGAGATCCTGGTTGAGGAAGTTAAACTCCTCAAACACGAGGTCTCCCTAACCTCTTCGACTAGTCGAGTTCGAGAGGAGGACTCAACTTGGGTTGAAAAGCTCGAAGTTGAGAACTCACTCTTGAAGAGTCAAGTCGAAGATCTTAGGAACACGTTGGAAAGGTTTACATTGGGATCCAAAGGACTTGACCTCCTACTTGGATCGCAAAGGGCCGTGTACAACAATGTCGGACTAGGGTTTAGCTTAAATACCACCAACAAGTCGTATATGTCAATTGTTAGTCGACATAAAAAACGTGTCCAAGCATGGGTCCCTAAGACCACCTTGATTTCAAACTTAGGATCGAATGAGTACTGGGTTCCCAAGGACCAAATCCACTATGTGGAGAGACCAAATCGATTCAACAGTCCAGGGGGAGCCAGTACAAAACTTGTTTGTATTTTAACTTAGAAATTGCATGCTTAGGTTCTTTATTTAGTTTGATTTTTCTTTTTAGAATGGCTAGATAGGACTATAACTCGTCAATACTTGATAACATAGTACCAGGATGTGACGAGATGATAGTACGCTAGGAAAGTGGAGTCTTGAGTATTCGAGCTAGATAAGGCGTATCTAGTTCGGTGCACTTGACCGAGCGGAACTAGCTGAAGCTACCTCATCGTATCCTAGACTAGTTAGACCAGGAAGTGGTCTTAGGTAAGTCAAGTTTCTATTTTCTTGAAAATGGCTTTGTCTAAGGAAGTGGTCGTTGTTCCGATCAAAGAAGGCCTCTGTGCCTCGCCACGACCTAGAAGCAATGATCTTGAAAAAGTGACTTGATGAGCCTAAGGTCAAATCCGAATCTAACACAAGGTTGACAAGTGTTCAAATCATTAAATTTAAATCAAGTAAAATTGGAAGTCATCTCATAAGAACATATAGGGTTAACATGTTTGATCATGTAGACATGGGTGAGATGATTTAGGTTAATAATCTTCAACGAATCTTTAATAAATCCAATATCCGATCCAACTACCTTGCATGTAGGATCAATGGATGTTGGACAGTGGTTGCTCCCGACACATAACCGGGGATCAACTCAAGTTTTCGAAGCTTCGATTCAAATGACAAGGATCGGTAGCCTTCGGAAACAACGGCAAGATCAAAATCATTGTATCAGGTGATATTGAGCTCAACTCTAATTTTATTATTCAAAATGTCTTATTGGTAGAAAATTTTCAATATAATTTACTTTGTGTAAGCCAATTGTGTGATAATAACTATAAGGTCATATTTCTAGAAAATGAATGCGTAATTAATACAAATGAAACCTCTAAAACAATCCTTAAGGGAACCAGAAATAACAATATTTACACTATTAACTTAACTAACTCCTCAACTAAGTGTCTTATGACATGACAAGAGGAATCATGGTTGTGGCACCGACGACTCGGTCACTCACACCCAAGACTCATCCACAAGATGAGTCAGAGTAACTTAGTCAGAGGCTTGCCTACCCTCAATAACTTGAACAATAAAATATGTAATGATTGTTAACAAGGTAAAAAATATAGGACACAACATCAACTAACTAATCAAGAACGAACCAAAAGTGTTTTTGAGCTCCTGCGCATGGATCTATTTGATTCACATGGAGCTATCACTTAATGGGAGTAAATTCTGCTTAGTCATAATTGATGACTATTCTAGGTTTACTTGGGTTAGCTTCATCAAACACAAAAGTGACACTCTAGAACAATTAATCAACCTATTTAAACTAGTAGAAAAACAACAAAACCTTAAAATCAAAAGACTTAAGACTGATCATGGTGGTGAATTCGAGAACCATAGGTTTACAGAATTTTGTAACCTAAATGGATACCACCATGAGTTCTCTTGCCCTAGAACCCCACAACAGAATGACCTAGTAGAACGTAAAAAGAGAACCCTACAAGAAGCTGCTAGGACAATGTGAAATGAGTATAACCTACCCGATAGGTTTTGGGTGGAAGCCGTAAGTACGACATGCTATGTCCAAAATAGGATTCTTATGGTAAAAAGGCACCTTAAGACCTCATACGAGATTTATCACGATAAAATACCTAACATCAAGTACTTTAGGGTATTTGGGTGTAAGGTACATATCCTAAACTCTAAGGATTACCTAGGGAAATTTACATCCAAAACCTCGACTGGAATCTTCCTAGGATACACGACTACAAGTAGAGCTTATAGAGTATATAACCATGACACCCTTAGAGTAGAGGAGACTATCAATGTAGTATTTGATGAAGGACACGAACCTACAAAACCCCCGGCAACCCCAATTAGCGAGTCGATTCATACCAGACTCAACTCTGATCCGGAGATCAAGTCTAGTATTAATCCCAACCTAAGTCAACCAAGTCATTCTATTGACCAAGTGGTAGATGACTCAAACCAAACTAGGACTCAATCGAGTCATCCTATTGATCAAGTGGTAGATGACCCAAACCCAAACCCAAACCAAACTAGGACTCAAACAAATCATCCTATCGACCAAGTGATAGGTGATCCAAGCCTAGGAGTTTGAATTAGAGCCTCATACAGAAACCTTAGTCAAATCTCCTTGATTTTCGAAATTGAATCAAAAACTATTGACCAAGCTCTTCTTGATCCCGATTGGATTATTGCAATGCAAGAAGAACTGGTTCAATTCACTAGGAACGAATTATGGGAATTAGTACCACCACCTAAAGATAAAACAATCATTGGAACAAGGTGGGTGTTTAGAAATAAACTTGATGATAAAGGTGAAGTAGTTAGAAATAAAGCTAGATTAGTCGCTAAAGGGTTTAGTCAAGTCGAAGGCTTAGATTACGATGAGACCTATGCTCCAGTAGCTAGGTTAGAGTCCATTCGAATGTTATTAGCATATGCTGCACATCGAGGATTTAAGTTGTTTCAAATGGATGTAAAGTCAGCATTCTTGAATGGATACATTAAAGAAGAGGTTTATGTTAGTCAACCCCTCAGTTTTGAAAGTCTAGATAAACCTGATCTTGTTCTTAGGTTAAAGAAAGCTCTCTATGGTCTTAAACAAGCTCCTCGAGCTTGGTACGAGAGGCTTTCGGTTTATCTTAAGTCCAAAGGATTTAACAATGGTGTAGTTGACCCAACCCTTTTCGTAAAAACCTTAGGTAAAGACATATTCATAGCCCAAATCTATGTAGATGATATTATTTTCGGAACCACCAACTCGATCCTACTGAATGAGTTCATTTCACTTATGGAAAGTGAATTTAGTAGGTGAGTTAAGTTTCTTCTTAGGTTTACAAATTAAACAAACTAAAGATGGAATATACCTACATCAACCCAAATATACTAGGGAATTAATTAAATGCTTTGGAATGCAAGACGCTAAATTGATTAATACCCCAATGGCAACTAATGTGAATATAGAAGAAGATGTAATCGGAAATTCAATTGATTTAAAATACTATAGGAGCATAATAGGGAGTCTGCTTTACTTAACTGCGAGCCGACTTGATATCCTATTTGTAGTAAGTATGTGTGCAAGGTTTCAAACTTGTGCCAAGGAGTCTCACCTAACTCTAGTCAAACGTATCCTTAGATATCTAAAGGGTACACTTAATGTCAGTATTTGGTACCCAAGATCTACCGAGTTCGAATAAATCAGCTACTCCGATTCGGACTATACCGGTAGTAAGCTCGATAGAAAGAGTACAAGTGGTTGTTGTCAACTTCTCGGCTCGAGTCTAGTAAGTTGGTGCAGTAGGAAGCAACACTGTGTTGCCTTATCTACCACTGAACATCACGATGGGTGAGTGTGTCACTCAACTTCTTTGGATGAAGCACACTCTCCGCGACTTTAAGTTAGACTTTATGAACACTAAACTTCATGTATATAACATTAGCTCAATTAACCTAACTAAGAATCCGATATGTCACTCTAGGACCAAACATATAGAGGTCAAACACCATTTCATTCGAGAACATGTGGCCAATGGAGCCATACAACTTGAATATGTCGAATCGAAGTCTAACTTGGCAGACCTATTTACTAAACCCCTACCCAAAGCCGAATTCAGTCTATTAAGACGAAAATTGGGCATGTGCATAGTAGAATAGGAACTTGTAAATTATATTTTCTTACTACTATTTCTTACTTTTTAATTTTTATGGAACTAGCATAGGACATACCTTAGATATCATGCGCCTATAGATTTAAGGAGCCAATACATCTCACAACACATAGGACTAATGTGTTTGTGTACTTAGCCACGTAGATGGGTGTGAGATGTTAGGATCTTACTTCTGGTTCCAGATGTAGAGCTAGTGCATCACCATGAACCACGGAGTATAATCATACATATTAACCGACTCTAACTAGTACTGGTTGATCTTTCATATCAATCAAGTCAAATATGAGTTGAATATTTTATAGATGAGCTTATTTTCAGTATACTATTTTCAAAATTTATTTGGAACATGCTTGGACTTACAACTATATTCAAAATCGTGTTTTTCAAAACCCCCTGCTCTTTCTGAGTTATGGCAAAAGGGGGAGAAAAGGGCAAAGTTAAGGGGTTATTTTTTGCTAACTTACTTAGAACATATTCTAATGACCCAAGTTATGTAAATGTTTACTTAACTTAACTTAATTTTTAGAACTTAAATAAGGGGAGAGAGGCCAAGGTAAAGAAATCAATTTTTTGATTTCTTAACTTAAAACTTATTTTAAACACTATGGCAAATATTAAGTAATTTCGGTTACTTAATTATTTTTAAGTAGCAAACATCGAGGGGGAGAGTTAAAACTCTTTAGCAAGTACTCACCCTCAGTCAAGGGGGAGGATTCCTCGGGGGGGAGCACTTGAAAAAGAGTTTTTATATACTCCTGCTCATTCATGCATATCTCATACTCATTTTACTTAATGCACTTAATTTATTTTACTTAACTTTGTGTTGGTTTGCCATACATTAAAAAGGGGGAGATTTTTGGTGCAGTAGGCACCTGAATCGAACATGAGTTTTGATTATAGCAAATACACAAAGTTAAGTGCATTTTGTTATCTCACGAGCTGAATCAAGTATGTAGAAATGCTAAGCTAAGCCGAAGGTCAGCGACACTCGAAGAAAACCGTAGTGGTCGGGCGACACCGGGAGGACTTCGGAGGGAGCCGAAGGAATCAAGTGGAGACCGAAAGCAAGGATTCAAAGGTAAATGTTGAGGTAAGCTCATGTGAGTGAGCGTAAGTAAGGTTGAATCCTCCATACGGGGACATCCTTAGGCGACGATCTGACTAAGACTTTCCATGGAAGGTCTATGTTGAGATTGGACGACAAGTGGTTGTCGAATTCACTTATATTTCAAGCTAACTTTTTATTACAGTCAACAATTCTGGCAATTAGTTCAACCAGCCAAGGATCAGTTCAACTACTGAGCCATCAGTTCAACCGGCCAAGGATCAGTTCAACTGCTGAGCCATCAGTTCAACTGACCAAGAAATCAGTTCCACCGATGGTCAAGAATCAGCCTCGACGAGTCGAGCTTTATCACCATTTTTCAAGGAGTCTTGTGCCCAATTCCTATTGGTTGAAGATCCTCTCGAAAAGGGGCTCAAAGGCTATAAAAGGTGAGCCTCTCCTAGGGTTTTCATCAACTCTAAGTGCTCAATAGCCTCTGCAACTCTGCGATTCTCCGACGACTCTACAACGAAGTGATTTCAATAACCCTAGCTTAGTTTCTATTCCTTAGTTGTTGGTATTTAATTTGTCGTCTCTTTAATATTGTAATTCCTTTTATTAATCGAGGTTTTCTATAATTGCACTTTACATTAATAGAAGAGAGGGGTTGTCTCTCTATCTTTTATTTCGAAGGATTTTTTTGTAATCGTCAAACTCCTACCTCCAACGAGGAGGAGTGTTTTTAGTGAATTGCCCTTCGTACAAGGTCTAGGACCGTTAGGACCTTGGAGTACTAGCCGAAGGCTACGAACCAAGTAAAAACCAATTTGTCACTCTTCCGTTTAATTTTATTTTCCACTGCATTTAATTGTTTTGAAATGAATTCGAACGAAAGAAAAGGTTTATCGCTATTCACCCCTTCTAGCGATCCGCTTCGATCCAACAATAAAGATGACTACTTTTCCTATAGCTCAGAGATGAACTTCATCTTGCCTGGTCCCAAAACACAAAAGTCCAAAAAAAATCAAAGGACAAGAAAACCTCGAAACACAAAACCCACAAACCGAAATCGCAAACCTGACTCTGATACCAATAAAATTGTCATGCCCTGGGGGCCTATTCGCCATAAAACGATGGAGGATCCCCTTAGTGACAATATTCAGAAATACAACACTGGAACCAGATTCGGTAAAAACTCTGAAATAATAATAGAAATATAAGTATTTTATTAACTGCATGCATGCACTGTTAGTAATATATGAGAGATGTCCTAAGGCAATCGCCTTATGTATGAACCATTTATATGATAAATGAAGATTCACTATTTGAGTATACATGTTTTATGTATTTGATTGGATCTTAAACTCATTTACTGAATGTCCACGATACGATTCACAGCATGAGAGAATTTGTGATTCGATCACAACTAGTGAGTATCTCTACATGTGTAATTGTGATGTATCGGAATTATCCATAGTCGATGAATTGATGGATTTGGACACCATCAATTTTGTCGAGACTAGCATGAGGTATACTCCTTGGTGTATCCAAGCAGCTGATTCTCACTGGCTGGAGACATTGTGATGTCCGGAGTAAATCGTGGATGCTAGTTATGGTAACTAGTTCATTGGAGTGACCAGCCGTAAGACTTCATATGGTTCTCTACATATATAGATATGTCAATGAAGTTCTTACTGTGGCTTAAGTGCGATGTTCCTTTGACTTGCGGTATTCAAGTCATCTTGATCATGGAGACTTATGCTTTGACATCTTAAGCAAACATCTCTAAGGAGATGTGGACCCGGGATGATTGGGTATAAGTCGAAGTGATCGAAGGTGTTTCAATAGCCTATAAAGGATTCACCACTCCTTGCGAGGAGATGTATACCCATGGCCTCTCGTCGGATTGTTACTAAAGTCTTTGGCCCAAGCATTACATGTTTAGAGTAAGGTACTCTTCGATACATGTGGAGTAACTAGAATCCGTAGGACGAGGAAATGATACTTGGGCTAGGTGTGAGAGTCGACTAGTGGGACCGGACACAATAGACCATGTCCCAACCAAGTGGGTATAAGATGAGTGAAGGAATGGGGCACGATTCATTCGAGCATCAAGGGTTTCAGAAATAGTTCTGGATCAACCGTTGATCTTTTCGGTTAATTGGGGATCATGATGTACTACTAGGTGCCACTCATGATCGTTCTATAATTAATGGTTAATTATAGATGGCCAACATAAACCGAGAACCTATTTGGTCACACGCACAACGAGTGTAATCCAAAGGATTTAAAACGAGCTTGAGAATTGGATTCTCAGACCGAGAGAAACTAGGTTTGGTTGGACCAAACATAAAGCGAGCATGAAATCATTTCAGTCGCAATGGAAGCGTGGATGGGCTGCATCTTATGAAGACGTAATGGATGGACCAAAATGGTTTGGTTCTAATCCAATGGATAAGAATAAACCAAAGGGTTTGGTTTATTTTAAACGAATGAACCAAAAGTTGGTTCGGTTCGTTTAAACTTAAAATAAACCATCATGGTTTGGTTTATTTTAACTTATCTTAATGGAGCGGGTTAACGGGCTTTATGGATATGATCCATTAACCATTAAGAGAATTAGTTCTCTATAAAAGTGGGCTTAAGGGATTGTTAAACCCTAACTAATTGAGTTGCCGCCACTCCTTGGAGGAGGCACCAACCCTAAAGCCGCCGCCCAGCTTTGTGCCGCCGTCCAAGACCCTTGCCGGCGACCAAGCTTCAGCCGGTGAACCTCCGGCGACCCTCCGGTGATCTCCTATAGGTTGGGCATCAAGGTGAGGCTTTTCTCTCCTTGTTTTGGCCGGCGCCTACTCCTCCACCAAGCTGTCCAGTTTTCTGGACAGCTTCTCCTCCTCTCGTCGGAGCGTCGTTTGGACGACGGTTAGTGCTCCGACAGCGGCTAACATATCGGGATTTGATCTCCGTAATCCTCTGAGGTGGAGGACGGCGATTCGGCCAATCGGTTGACGAATACCTCTCCGAGAAGCGAAGTCTTGAGGACTTATTTTAGGTCCGAATTTGGATTCGGATCGTGATCATCTCTCGATCACGCCGCCTTCAACACGAGGCTAGTAACCCGCACGAAGACGGCTCGTGACTTAGCGGAGTCATCCCGAGGAGCTCGGCGTGGATACGGATAGAGACGATTCTTACGAGGATCGTTCCGGTTGATGCCGTTCCCGCTACACGTCATACGGAAGGTATAACGTAGTTTAATTTCCTTTTATTGCAAATTTTAATTTACGGTTATGTCTACACTTGTTGTAATAGCATGCGTGTGTTGTGTGTGTTGTAATAAATAGGAGTATTTATTATTTTTATTGCTTCCGCTGTGCTCATGTTTACGAAACATGATCGAACACACACACGCCGCCGAAACCCAACAAAGGGTATCGTGAGCCTGTGTTGTGTTTCACATAACCGTAAAATGTTTTTGGGATAGTCTTAATGTATTTCGGTAAATTTTCTAATTTTGGAATTTAGAAGTATTTATGGAAATTTTTCAATTTTGGAAAGTCTAGAAGTATTTATGGAAATCTTCCACTTTTGGAAAGTTGGAAGTATTTATGGAAATTTATATTTTCCATAAATAAAATATTTGATTAGATTCTGGAAATTTGTTTCCTAATTTAATGATGATTTGATTTGGGAAATTAAATCTTAAAATATTTAATTTCCATAAGTAGTTTTAAAGATTTAGGAAATTGGTTTCCTAAATAGATTTTTCTTAATCAAATAATTCCATGAATAAAATATGTGATTAGATTTGGAAATTTGTTTCCTAATTTAATTATGATTTGATTTGGAGAATCAAATCTTAAACATATTTTATTTCCATAAATAGTTATGACATATAAGGAAATTATATACATGACATAATTGTATGCCATGTAATTGCATTAGATGCATAACATTATGCCATGCGTGTCGTGACATGTAGATGTATGCCATGTATGCCATGCCATGTAGAAAATAGTTATTTGCATGCAAAGAGGATGAGACATAAAAACCCTTAATCAATATTAAAGCCTACACCTTCCATTAATATGGTTAGAACCAGAGTTCTGTTTCTTGTTTGGGTTGTTGGACTCTCTCCAAGCCCGGCTCGAACCTGAATATGTTCAAACCATGGAATAGTTTAATACTAATATGGTAAGAGTCAGAGGTCAATCGTTAGCTTTGGTTGTTGGACTCTCTCCAAGCTGGGCTAATTGGTTGAATGCGCTATAACCATATTAAAACTATGTCCTGATTAATGGGTTGACTTTAACCTGGAGCATCGGTTTGTTTGACTCTCTCCAAGGTCGATGTAAAGGGAGGTGAAGTTGGGTGCTATGCATATGATGCATACTTGTTAATGTGTTAACAACCCGATGTATGTGTGAACATTCAATTAGTTGATAGCACATTGTGATAGTTGCATATACGGGATATGCAATCGGTATAGATGATACCTACCGCCGAGTTATGAATGGCTTGTTGGACTCTCTCAAGGTTGTTCATAACTATGATGGATATCACCCATTCGAGATGGACCTACAATCTCAAGTGATTTTGGGGTTTTTGAAATTCAAAAAATGAATGGGATTTATAAATGTATATTGATGCATTTTAAAATCATCTTCATATATGCTCGTTTTGTATTTCTAGGTCAATAAATTGATCATGACGTCTTTGAATTTGCGCACTATTTTGGATTCGAACAAACTGACTGGGCCTAACTTCCTAGACTGGCTTAGAAACCTGAGAATTGTTCTCAAGGCGGAAAAGCTTGCATATGTCCTTGAAGAGCCTCTTCCTGACCGTCCTAAGGACGATGCAACTCCAGACCAAATGTTGGTCTATCAGAAGCATGTGGCAGATTCTGAGCTGGCGAGTTGCATCATGCTAGCGGCGATGGTACCTGAGCTGCAGAAGCAGCATGAGCATATGGATGCTAACACTATGGTCTTCCATCTTCATGAGTTGTTCGATGAGCAAGCGAGATCCGAAAGGTTCGAGGTCTCTAGGCTCCTCTTCACCACGAAGATGCAAGAAGGTTCTGTAGTGCTTTGTGCTAAAGATGAACGGGTACATCGAGCGGCTAGCTACCCTCGGTTTTGTGATGGATCATGAGTTAAGTATTGACATAATTCTGCATTGTTTGCCCAAGAGTTTCTCGCAATTTGTGATGAACTATCGGATGAACAAATTGGAATCCACCATTCCCGAGCTCCTCAATATGCTGAAGACTGTGGAGCCTTCAGTGAAGCATGAGGAGAAGGCGGTTCTGTTAGTTGATTCCTCAAAGAAAGGTTCTAAGAGGAAGGCAAAAGAACAGAAGAAAGGAAAGAAAAAGGCAAAGAAGGCGGAACCAGCGCAAAAGGGCACTTGCCATCACTGTGGCAAGGAAGGCCACTGGCGAAGAAACTGCAAGATTTATCTTGAGTCCATGAAGAAGAAGAAGGAATCCGATGCCCCATCCTCTTCAGGTATCTTCGTTATTGATTGTCATTCTATTTCCTTAGACACTTGGGTATTGGATACTGGGTGTGGCTCACATATATGTAATGACATACAGGGGCTAAGGAATAGAAGAAGACTTGTAAGAGGGGAGTCAAATTTGCGAGTTGGCAATGGAGCAAAGGTTGCTGCGATCGCCATCGGAACTTATTTGCTGAAGCTCCCTAGTGGACTAGTCTTGGAACTGGACAATTGCTATTATGTTCCTTCTCTAATAAAGAACATTGTTTCTATTTCCTGCTTAAATAGAAATGGTTTCCATTTAACGTTTAGTAACAATTGTTGTTATATAACTTTGAATGGCGTACTTTATGGAACTGGAACTTTTAGTAATGACATTTATACGTTGGACGTATCCAGTGACATTTTCAATATCGAAGCGAGCAACACGCGTGCTCGAAAGGATAATCACATAGACTCCTATATGTGGCATTGTCGTCTTGGCCATATAAGCAAGAATGCATGTCCGAATTACACCGATGTGGAATTCGGAATCGCTTGAATTGGATTCATATGATACATGCGAATCATGCTTAAAAGGCAAGATGACTAAGTTACCTTTACCGGAAAAGGTGAACGAGTGGGAGAGTTACTAGGTTTAGTACATACGATGTATGTGGACCTATGTCAACTCAAGCATTAGGAGGCTATAGCTACTTCATTACCTTCACCGATGATCACTCATGGTTTGGGTATGTGTTCTTGATGAAACACAAGTCCAAGCCTTTGAAAGGTTCAAAGAATTCAGAAATGAAGTAGAGAAACAACATGACAAGAGTATTAAAATACTTGATCGGATCGAGGTGGTGAATACTTAAGTCAAGAGTTTCTTGATTATCTAAGAGACAATGGCATATTGTCTCAATGGACTCCGCCATATACACCACAGCATAATGGTGTATCTGAGAGGCGTAACCGGACCTTGTTGGACATGGTCAGGTCAATGATGAATCATGCGACTCTTCCCAAGTCCTTGGGGTTATGCACTTGCATATTGTTTACTTGTTAAATGTAATGCCTACCAAGGTAGTCTCAACTACTCCATATGAGATATGGAATGGTAAGAAACCTCATGTATCTTACTTGAAGATATGGGGTTGTCTCGCTTATGTGAAGCTGGATCAGATCGTATAAACTGGATGCTAAGTCTGATAAATGTCTATTTATTGGATACCCTAAGGAAACAAGGGGTTACCAATTCTATCATCCTGTGGAACAAAAGGTGTTTGTTTCAAGGCATGCTGTGTTTCTAGAGAAAGAGTTTCTCTTGCAAGAAAATAGTGGGAGTGTCGTCGAGCTTGAGGAGGCTCGAGAGACTCAAATAGACATTAAAGAGATACCTGGTGAAGCACAACAGCCGACAACTCATAGTGATGAGCAATCGGCTGGACCTATTGTAACACCACATCTTCGTAGATCTGGTAGAACACGCAATATTCCTGAGAGATATGGATTTCTCGTAAGTGAATCGAACGACGTGTTACTCATTGATGATGAGGAGCCTACCAGTTATGAAGAAGTGCTGACAAGTTCAGAAAGGGATAAGTGGCTTGGTGCCATGAAGTCGGAAATGGATTCCATGTACGAAAACCAAGTTTGGAACTTGGTTGACCCACCTGAAGGCATAAAGCCTATAGGGTGCAAGTGGGTTTTCAAGAAGAAAACCGACATGGATGGTAATGTGATTACCTATAAGGCTAGATTGGTGGCGAAAGGATATCGTCAAAAGCAAGGTGTTGATTATGACGAAACCTATTCGCCTGTAGCTATGCTTAAATCCATTCAGATGCTCCTGGCCATAGCAGCTCATTATGATTATGAGATATGGCAGATGGATGTGAAAACAGCTTTCCTTAATGGAAACTTGCTCGAGGACGTGTATATGATACAGCCTGAGGGTTTCACATCGGTTGATAAAACCAAGGTATGCAAGTTGCGACGATCCATTTATGGATTGAAGCAAGCATCCAGAGTCGGAATATCCGCTTTGATGAGACGATCAAAAGTTTGATTTCTCACAAAATCCGCATTTAACCTTGTGTGTGTACAAGAAGGTTAGTGGGAGTGCAGTCGTGTTCCTAGTATTGTATGTCGATGACATACTACTTATAGGAAACGATGTTTCAATCTTACAGTCAGTGAAGGTTTGGTTATCCAAGACATTCTCCATGAAAGACCTGGGAGAAGCAACCTACATCCTCGGGATTAAGATCTATAGAGATAGATCGAAAAGGTTGCTTGGTCTTTCGCAGTCTACATATATAGACCGAGTGCTAAAGAGGTTTAGCATGTCGGAATCCAAGAAAGGTTTCTAACCCATCAGGCATGGGGTACTGTTAGTAATATATGAGAGATGTCCTAAGGCAATCGCCTTATGTATGAACCATTTATATGATAAATGAAGATTCACTATTTGAGTATACATGTTTAATGTATTTGATTGGATCTTAAACTCATTTACTGAATGTCCACGATACGATTCACAGCATGAGAGAATTTGTGATTGGATCACAACTAGTAAGTATCTCTACATGTGTAATTGTGATGTATCGGAATTATCCCTAGTCGATGAATTGATGGATTTGGACACCATCAATTCTGTTGAGACTAGCACGAGGTATACTCCTTGGTGTATCCAAGCAGCTGATTCTCACTGGCTGGAGACATTGTGATGTCCGGAGTTAATCGTGGATGCTAGTTATGGTAACTAGTTCATTGGAGTGACCAGTCGTAAGACTTCATATGGTTCTCTGCATATATAGATATGTCAATGAAGTTCTTACTGTGGCTTAAGTGCGATGTTCCTTTGACTTGCGGTATTCAAGTCATCTTGATCATGGAGACATATGCTTTGACATCTTAAGCAAACATCTCCGAGGAGATGTGGACCCGGGATGATTGGGTATAAGTCGAAGTGATCGAAGGTGTTTGAATAGCCTATAAAGGATTCACCACTCCTTGCGAGGAGATGTATACCCATGGCCTCTCGTCGGATTGTTACTAAAGTCTTTGGCCAAAGCATTACATGTTTAGAGTAAAGTACTCTTCGATACATGTGGAGTAACTAGAATCCGTAGGACGAGGAAATGATACTTGGGCTAGGTGTGACGTAGTCACCTAGTGGGATCGACACAATAGACCATGTCCTGAACCAAGTGGGTATAAGATGAGTGAAGGGAATGGGGCACGATTCATTCGAGCCAAGGGTTTCGTAAATAGTTCTGGATCAACCGTTGATCTTTTCGGTTAATTGGGGATCATGATGTACTACTAGGTGCCACTCATGATCGTTCTATAATTAATGGTTAATTATAGACGGCCAACATAAACCGAGAACCTATTTGGTCACACGCACACCGAGTGTAATCCAAAGGATTTAAAACGAGCTTGAGAATGGGATTCTCAGACCGAGAGAAACTATGTTTGGTTGAACCAAACATAAAGCGAGCATGAAATTGTTTCAGTCGCAATGGAAGCGTGGATGGGCAGTGTCTTATGAAGACATAATGGATGGACCAAAATGGTTTGGTTCTAATCCAATGGATGAGAATAAACCAAAGGGTTTGGTTTATATTAAATGAATGAACCAAAGCTTGGTTCGGTTCGTTTTAACTTAAAATAAACCATCATGGTTTGGTTTATTTTAACTTATCTTAATGGAGCGGGTTAACGGGCTTTATGGATATGATCCATTAACCATTAAGAGAATTAGTTCTCTATAAAATAGGGCTTAAACCCTAACCCTAACTAATCCAAACCCTAGCCGCCCAACATGTTGTTGCCGCCCAACACATTGTTGCCGCCTAGCTTGTGGTGGCGCCGTCCAGCTCCTTGCCGGCGTCCAAGCTCCAGTCGGTGAACCTCCGGCGACCCTCCGGCGACCCTTCGGTGATCTCCTATAGGTTCGGCATCAAGGTGAGCCTTTTCTCTCCTTGTTTTGGCCGGCGCCTACTCCTCCACCAAGCTGTCCAGTTTTCTGGACAACTTCTCCTCCTCTCGTCGGAGCGTCGTTTGGACGACGGTTAGTGCTCCGACAGCGGCTAACTTACCGGGGATTTGATCTCCGGTAATCCTCTGAGGTGGAGGACGAAGGATTCGTCAAACGGTTGACGAACACCTCTCCGGAGAAGCGAGTTTTGAGAACTCGTTTTGGATCCGAATTTGGATTCGGATCGTGATCATCTCTCGATCACGTCATCTTCAACACGAGGCTAGTAACCCGTACGAAGACGAAGCTCGTGACTTAGCGAAGTCATCCCGAGGAGCTCGGCGTGGATACGGATAGAGACGATTCTTACGAGGATCGTTCCGGTTGATGCCGTTCCCGCTACACGTCATACGGAAGGTATAACGTAGTTTAATTTCCTTTTATTGTAAATTTTAATTTACGGTTATGTCTACACTTGTTGTAATAGCATGCGTGTGTTGTGTGTGTTGTAATAAATAGGAGTATTTATTATTTTTATTGCTTCCGCTGTGCTCATGTTTACGAAACATGATCGAACACACACACGCCGCGGTGCCGGAAACCCAACAGGTACACCTTTCGAAGTCTATGTGTCCGCGCACAGAAGACGAGAGGATTTGCATGAGTAAGATTCCCTATGCATCCGCAATAGGATCTATCATGTATGCTATGTTATGTACGAGGCCCGATGTATCGTATGCTCTGAGTGTCACGAGCAGATACCAGTCTGATCCAGGAATGGATCATTGGGTGGCTGTTAAGACGATCCTTAAGTACTTGAGAAGAACTAAGGATGTGTTCCTAATATATGGAGAAGGGTACATGGTGATACGTGGGCATACGGATGCCAACTCCAGACAGACAAGGATGATTCCATGTCTTAGTCTGGGTATGTATTCACCTAGAATGGAGGCGCAATAAGTTGGAAAGGTTCCAAGCTTGACACTATAGCGGATTCTGCCACTGAGGCAGAATATATTGCAGCTTCGGAAGCAGCAAAGGAAGCGGTTTGGATCAAGAAGTTCGTTCATGAACTTGGTGTGATTCCGGCCATTGTTGAAGCAATACCGGTCTACTACGACAACAATGGAGCAATTGCACAGGCGAAAGAGCCAAGGTCTCATCAACGATCCAAACATGTGCTTCGCTGCTATCATCTTATCAGAGAGATCATCAGTAGGAACGAAATACAAATCGAGAAAATTCCCACTGAAAGGAACTTAGCGGATCCCTTGACTAAGGCATTACCTCAAAATAAGTTTGAGGGTCATGTTCGAGCTTATGGTATTGGATACCGTAGCGATTGGCATTAGGCCAAGTGGGAGTCTGTTAGTAATATATGAGAGATGTCCTAAGGCAATCACCTTATGTATGAACCATTTATATGATAAATGAAGATTCACTATTTGAGTATACATGTTTTATGTATTTGATTGGATCTTAAACTCATTTACTGAATGTCCACGATACGATTCACAGCATGAGAGAATTTGTGATTGGATCACAACTAGTGAGTATCTCTACATGTGTAATTGTGATGTATCGAATTATCCTAGTCGATGAATTGATGGATTTGGACACCATCAATTCGCCGAGACTAGCACGAGGTATACTCCTTGGTGTATCCAAGCAAATGATTCTCACCGGCCGAGACATAGTGATGTCCGGAGTTAATCGTGGATGCTAGTTATGGTAACTAGTTCATTGGAGTGACCACCGTAAGACTTCATATGGTTCTCTCGCATATATATATGTCAATGAAGTTCTTCGTGGCTTAAGTGCGATGTTCCTTTGACTTGCGGTATTCAAGTCATCTTGATCATGGAGACTTATGCTTTGACATCTTAAGCAAACATCTCTAAGGAGATGTGGACCCGGATGATTGGGTATAAGTCGTGATCAAGGTTTTGAATAGCCTATAAAGGATTCACCACTCCTTGCGAGGAGATGTATACCCATGGCCTCTCGTCGGATTGTTACTAAAGTCTTTGGCCAAAGCATTACATGTTTAGAGTAAGGTACTCTTCGATACATGTGGAGTAACTAGAATCCGTAGGACGAGGAAATGATACTTGGGCTAGGTGTGACGTAGTCAGCCTAGTGGGGACTGACACTATAGACCATGTCCTGAACCAAGTGGGTATAAAATGAGTGAAGGGAATGGGGCACGATTCATTCGAGTTGCTGAAGGGTTTCAGAAATAGTTCTGGATCAACCGTTGATCTTTTCGGTTAATTGGGGATCATGTTGTACTACTAGGTGCCACTCATGATCATTCTATAATTAATGGTTAATTATAGACGGCCAACATAAACCGAGAACCTATTTGGTCACACGCACAACGAGCATAATCCAAAGGATTTAAAACGAGCTTGAGAATGGGATTCTCAGACCGAGAGAAACTAGGTTTGGTTGGACCAAACATAAAGCGAGCATGAAATCGTTTCAGTCGCAATGGAAGCGTGGATGGGCTGCGTCTTATGAAGACGTAATGGATGGACCAAAATGGTTTGGTTCTAATCCAATGGATAAGAATAAACCAAAGGGTTTGGTTTATTTTAAACGAATGAACCAAAAGTTGGTTCGGTTCGTTTTAACTTAAAATAAACCATCATGGTTTGGTTTATTTTAACTTATCTTAATGGAGCGGGTTAACGGGCTTTATGGATATGATCCATTAACCATTAAGAGAATTAGTTCTCTATAAAAGTGGGCTTAAGGGATTGTAAAACCCTAACTAATCCAAACCCTAGCCCCCCCCTTGAGTTGCCGCCCACTCCTTGGAGGAGTTAATCGGCGCCAACCCTAAAGCTGCCGCCGCCCAACTTTGTGCCGCCGTCCAAGACCCTTGCCGGCGTCCAAGCTCCAGCCGGTGAACCTCCGGCGACCCTCCAGTGATCTCATATAGGTTCGGCATCAAGGTGAGCTTTTTCTCTCCTTGTTTTGGCCGGCGCCTACTCCTCCACCAAGCTGTCCAGTTTTTCTGGACAGCTTCTTTTCCTCTCGTCGGAGCATCGTTTGGACGACGGTTAGTGCTCCGACAGCGGCTAACATACCGGGGATTTGATCTCCGGTAATCCTCTGAGGTGGAGGACGAAGGATTCGTCAATCGGTTGACGAATACCTCTCCGGAGAAGCGAGTCTTGAGGACTTATTTTAGGTCCGAATTTGGATTCGGATCGTGATCATCTCTCGATCACGTCGTCTTCAACACGAGGCTAGTAACCCGTACGAAGACGAAGCTCGTGGCTTGGCGAAGTCATCCCGAGGAGCTCGGCGTGGATACGGATAGAGACGATTCTTACGAGGATCGTTCCGGTTGATGCCGTTCCCGCTACACGTCATACGAAAGGTATAACGTAGATAATTTCTTTTATTGCAAATTTTAATTTACGGTTATGTCTACACTTGTTGTAATATGCATGCGTGTGTTGTGTGTGTTGTAATAAATATAGATTTATTATTTTAATTGCTTCCGCTGTGTTCATGTTTACGAAACATGATCGAACACACACACGCCGCGGTGCCGGAAACCCAACATGCACGACTAAATATAAATCAATTAAAAGTAAAATACATTTTATTTACACTGAAACCAATTGCGATAAAATCCAAAATGAATAAACAAACTACGATAACAATAAAGAAAAATCGAAAGACATTTTGATCGAATGTTGTTGGACAAGTACGGCCAGGGACTCTCTGAGCGACGCAATGGTATGTCAACCGGACTCGTCCTCTATCAGCTAACCTAGAGAATATGAGAAGAGGGGGTGAGTACAACCACTCAGTGGGTAGATAGAATAAAGTGCATAATCATAATGGACATAATGAATAGGCTGGACATAATGAAAGTCAAAGAAACAAACTAAAGTAACTCAAACCTCAGAGTATCTATATCAGTCCGCCACTAACTTGGTCAGCAATATGATAAATACATCTGTAATACATATAACCAACTGCAAATCTACAAACACTAAATACATACCTGAAAATGGTACATACCAAATTCACCTGAACGGACATAAAATACTTCCACCCAATATATATAGAATCACCAAAAATAAACAAACATAATACCTCCTGTATGTGCCTGATAATTATATGCAACAACCAAAAGTGCAATAAGCAATGCATATAGTAAAAACATATGCACATGATGCAATCACCTATGTCACCCCTGACGCAGTCAATCCACCGACATGTCATTTGTGCCGAGAGAGTGGGTAGGGCTGTGTACTCTGACGTCACTACACTTAAGTGACCGAGTAGACAGGATGCTGGCGGAGTATCACCCTCCTACACCATGTGTGTATATGGGGGACAATCACCTCGTCTCATCTCCTCGTCACACGACCAAGGAGGGATCCCTGTCTGCTACCACATCGCAATACTAATCACCTGTGCGACCGTTGTGGAGCCCTGACAGAGCAACTACACACTTGAAATACTACTAACCCATGAGTGGTTGTGTGTGTAGATAATGTAATTGACGATTGGCTCAACTACTAATTAGCATAACCTCCTACTGAGGAGTCGATGATCGTCAGTCATGCAATAATGAAAGATGGTGCATGTCACTAATGCACGATACACCTATCAATCCATGGCTACCTATGGTATGTACCCATAGGAGCCCATATCAAATAGCCTAAGTACATAAGTCTATATACACACGCCAGTTATATTCATTCTTCATTCAGTGCCCAGTTTGTAAGGTATATCCATTATTCTCCCAAATCTACAAGCGATACACATCAGGGTACCGCGATAAAGCCTCATGGCTCTCGAGGTAATACAGAAGGAACTATCTACAAACTACCATGAACGAGGCTCATATGAAGACAAGCAATATACAAAGCGTTGTCTACACGCAACATCATGCTACCCCGAATGAGTCTCGTGGGCAGTCAAGGTATATATCTATCTAGTTATCGACTGCATGCAGTCGCATGCTACCACGAATGGGTCTCGTGGACCTTCGATTATCCTAAGGTGTTAAGCCTAGGGTTATCCAATACATATAGCATAAAATGTCTATCAAAGTCGATGAAGATCTTTGATCTGTAAATAACTACATCGAGGTGGTTAAACCTAGGGTTCCAACCCTTCTAACATGAACACTTATCACGGTCGATAAGATCATAAACCTTCTCATAAACACATCGAGACGATCAAGTCTAAATTATACCATTTCAACCAATTCAATCATGCATGCTACAACATCTTACCATGAACAGGTCTCGTGGGTACTTAAGATGTAAAGTGGTCATCTAGCTACAGTCGTTATATGACTTCGAAAATCACCAAGTCCGAACGGATAATCCCAGAGTATGACTTTACAGTAAGTCATCTCATCCATGATTGGGAGACATGATCGATCACAGATATACAAAGAAACCATAGGGAAACTCTACTGTAAACTTTCTCAACTATGAATGAGAGACATAGTTGATAGCCGAGATATGAGAAACGGTATATACACTCGAAGGATCATACTACCTCTGATAGTTCAATCAAAATCTCCACCGAACCAATGAGTATATCAAACATATACCAGTAGCATCTACTAATAAGCACGTCCAAGTTATTACGCCTAGGGTTCCAACACCTAGGGTTCTTTTGGTGTCATTTCATTCCTGAGATCCGCTCCAATGGAATGACCGTATCTAAGTTATATTATCTACTAGTCTCAATCATGGTATCAACCGTGACCATACATAACCAAATAAGCATTTAACTATGATTTCTAATAACAATCGCAAAAATACATTGATGGAGATCAATAGCTGAAACAAATTAGTGTATAACTGAAGGGGTCATGCTAGTACAAAGTCAAGGCAATACTAAATAAAGCATCAGGTGCCTATATATATACCCTAAACTACGTAAGCAATGTAATCATGTCATAATTCACTAAGATCTAGGGAATCAAAGAACCTATATGTATACCTTCTACGAATTTATCTATCTTAGTCATATTATTCTACTAGTCTAATCCTAATACTAGTATAACAATTAAGAGGTAAACATCTACCAATAATATCTCATCATTTATATCACAATGATAACTAGCTACATATAACAGTAATAGAAATTAATAACCATATGCTAACGATAAACCAGCAACCTAAATCTAACAGTCTAATAGATATAAGGTTAAAACAATATTAGACAAATCACAATGTGAAAATATGTTACCACCTAAGTAAACAACATAACCAATATAACCAATACAAATATGCACTAAATTCTGAATTTATAGAATCCACCCACCTAATCTGTAGAATGTGTTGGTTATCTTCACGTCCGACAGTTTATCTGAAATCAGAATCCTACAAACATAGAATACAAAACATAACTAAGTTTTACTGTAATTCTAATAGTAGAATCAAATTCATTCATTAACCCATTATCAATCCACTTAACTAATCAACTAATCTTCTAATTAGTTAGACAATTAAATACATGTCTTAAACAAAAAATTCATCATAACCAGATTAGGTAATTAACCCCAGGATTAATTACCACTTGATTAAATATCAGTTTACTCCAAAAACCCAAACCGTACTATTTGATTAATTCTCAACCTAACTAATTTATCAATTAATTGTACCAATCAAATTACCCAATTAATTCCTAATCAACTAACTTGATTCATCACCTACAGCAAAATAATCAAAATCCCATCTCACCAGTGCGACTGACGGTGGACAACAGCATCGTCGAGTCTTGGTTCCGGTCAGCAGTAGCCAGAAAGAGGCGGCGACGCTGCGGATGCGACGGACAGTGGCGCAATAGATGTGACCGACAACGGCTCACGTGTGCTACGACTGCGATGGCAGCGCAGTCGGGTGGGGTTCGCAGTGGGCGGTGATGGACGGCAGGTGGTCCTTACCGATGGCACTGGCGGCGGCGGATGCATGGTGGCAAGGTGTACGACTCGTGAGAAGCATCACTAAGGGGGGGGGGTCGATGCGAGCTGGTGACGTGCGCTATCAGTAGCATGGAACTCGACCAGCAGTGGTCAACGGCGGTGCATGGTGGCGACTAGCCGAAAGGCGGGCAACGCTGGCAGCGACGACAGGCCGGTGCGCGTGGGAAGGGGTGCGCACGCGGTGGAAGGCGGTGTAGGAAGAGGCAAACGGTGGTCCGTGGATAACGGCGGAAAGAAAAGGGAAAAAAGGAAAACGGGATTAAATCCCTAAATACCACTTAGGGTTTAATTATATACTTAGGCTAATTAACTTAATCAACATGGTGATTAGATTTAGTCAAATCCAATAAAATCTTATCCCAAAATTATCAACTAAAATACTAATTTCTTTTTAATAGACTAAATAAATTAATTTTATTTATCTCATTTTAAAATTATATTATGATTATTTAAATTAAATTTTTATTTAACTTTAATTTTTTTTCAATATATTATATATTGTTTAAGTGGTAAACATGTAAATTTGTCTAAGGATAAACCTAGGACCAATAACACTAGACTATTTTACCTAGGGAATCAATAAGGAGAATAAAAGAAAATTTGGGTATTAATCTCAAAAAGTCTAGGCACATGCCTAAGAAGAAGAGGCCTTCTAAAAAACCAAATGATAAATCAAAATTGGGAAAATTAGAGTTAGAAAACCAAGTCTTCAGGTCAAGACTTGAGAGAATGGAAAAGACCCTTAAGATTATAGAAAATTCTATTCAAGGGGCAAATGCCCAAAAGTCAATACCTAGGGTTCAAGAACGGTCTAAGGACAAGAAAGTTTTGGGTCACAATCCTATGTCCTACCATAATGTTCTATTTGATTATGAAACAACATCTAGGTCTACGAAAACCATGGCCAATAGGGAAGTTATCCCTAAGACTAGACATGGTGTTTACTTAGTGGCTAAGGACTCAAGAAAAACCAAGAAAGCCACTAAGAAGGTCAAAGGGGGAGTTACCCCTAGGTTTGACTTAGGAAAGACCCAAAAGACTATGGCTTCAAAGCCTAAAAGGGGAATTAGGAAGGTATCTAGGGAAGTTATCCCTAGTGAATACCTTGTTAACCCAAGGAGCTCTAATAGGTATTGGGTTCCTAGGAGTGTGATCAATTCATGCTAGATGGGTTAGGGTGTGTCAACCGTAAGTGGATGGGTAGTTAACCTAGCCATGGCGAGTTGACACATTACGATGTGCCAATATGCTTTAAGAAGTTGAAAAATGATTAAATTGGTACAAATAGGTCTAGAGGTATTGGTGTGTCATTTTGGGTTTATGGCACACTTGGGAGATAATGGTATTAACGCAAAATAGAATTAATTCCTAGAAATGGAAATTTGGATTTAACACTTAGGTATTTTATACCTTAATATATTTTACTTGCCATGATTTTTTTGCCTTGCCAAGACATGACATCATTTTCATTTTTATCTCTAAAAATGTCATGTTCATGTTTTAGACTTAGTTTTATATGTCATGTATGCTAAAATTTCATTCACATGCCATGACATCATGATTTTGGCACATGCTTAGTTATATCATATATATGCCATAATCATATCATGCATAAAATAAAATTGATGTATGGATCATTGGCATGACTTTAAGTCCCATGCATAAGGGAATCAAGTAGAGTTGCCTTATAATATGCATGAGATCATTAAAGTTTTAGTAATATATGAGAGATGTCCTAAGGCAATCGCCTTATGTATGAACCATTTATATGATAAATGAAGATTCACTATTTGAGTATACATGTTTTCATGTATTTAATTAGATCTTAAACTCATTAACTGAATATCCACGATATGATTCACAACATGAGAGAATTTGTGATTGGATCACAACTAGTGAGTATCTCTACATGTGTAATTGTGATGTATCGGAATTATCCCTTGTCGATGAATTGATGGATTTGGACACCATCAATTCTATCGATAATAGCACGAGGTATACTCCTTGGTGTATCCAAGCAGCTGATTCTCACTGGTTGGAGATATTGTGATGTCCGGAGTTAATCGTGGAGGCTAGTTATGGTAACTAGTTCATTGGAGTGACCAGTCGTAAGACTTCATATGGTTCTTTACATATATAGATATGTCATTGAAGTTCTTACTGCAGCTTAAGTATGATGTTCCTTTGACTTGCGGTATTCAAGTCATCTTGATCATGAAGACATATGCTTTGACATCTTAAGAAAGCATCTCTGAGGAGATGTGGACCCGGGATGATTGGGTATAAGTCGAAGTGATAGAAGGTGTTTGAATAACCTATAAAGAATACACCACTCCTTGCGAGGAGATGTATATCCATGGCCTCTCGTCGGATTGTTACTAAAGTCTTTGGCCAAAGCATTACATGTTTAGAGTAAGGTACTCTTAGATACATGTATAGTAACTAGAATTCGTAGGACGAGGAAATGATACTTGGGCTAGGTGTGACGTAGTCAACCTAGTGGGAATTGACACAATATACCATGTTCTGAACTAAGTGGGTATAAGATGAGGGAAGGGAATGGGGAACGATTCATTGGAGCTGCTGAAGGGTTTCAGAAATAGTTCTGGATCAACCGTTGATCTTTTCGGTTAATTGGGGATCATGATGTACTACTAGGTGCCACTCATGATCGTTCTATAATTAATGGTTAATTATAGACTGCCAACATAAATCAAGAACCTATTTGGTCATAGGCACAACGAGCGTAATCCGAAGGATTTAAAACGAGCTTGAGAATGAGATTCTCAGACCGAGAGAAACTAGGTTTGGTTGGACCAAACAAGGAGCGAGCAAGAAATCGTTTCAGGCAAAATGGAAGTGTGGATGGGCCGTGTCTTTTGAAGACATGATGGATGAACCAAATTGGTTTGGTTCTAATCCAATGGTGGAGAATAAACCAAAGAGGTTTTGTTTATTTTAAACGAATGAACCAAAGTTGGTTCGGTTGGGTTTACCTTAAAATAGACCAAATCAGTTTGGTTTATTTTAACTTAAATTAATGGAGCGGGTTAACGGATTTTGGTTATGAACAAATGACCATTAGTAGAATTTGTTCTCTATAAAATAGGGCACAAGGGTTTAATGAGAGCCCTAATCCAAGTTGTCACCCCCTCTCTTTTCTCCTCTTGTGGTCGCCGCCCATACCCTAGCCGCCGCCCACCCTTGTACCGCCATCCAAGATCCTTGCCGGCGTCCAAGATTCAGCCGACGATCCTCCGATGACCCTCCGGTGATCTTTCTTGGCTTCGGCGACAAGGTGAGCATCTAGCTTCCTTATTTGGCCGGCGCTAATCCTCCACCAAAGCTGTCCAGTTTTCTGGACAGTTGGTTTATTTCGTGTCAGAGCATCATTTGGACGATGTTTGGAGCTCCGACAGTGGCTACTTTTTCGGGGATTCGATCTCTGATAATCCTCAGAGGTGGAGGACGAAGGATTCGTCAAACGGTTGGCGAATACCTCTCTGGAGAAACAAGTTTTTGAGGACTCGTTTTGAATCCGAATTTTGATTCGGATTGTGATCTTCTCTCGATCACATCGTCTTCGACACGAGGCTAGTGACTCGTACGAAGACGAGGTTTGTGAATTTGTGAAGTCATCCCGAAGATACTCGGCGTGGATACGGATAGAGACAATTCTAGTGAGGATCGCTCTGGTTGATGCCTTTCCCGCTACACGTGATACGTAAGGTATACGTAGAATAAATTTCCTTTTATTGCAAAATCTTAAACTACGATTATGTCTACACATGTTGTACTATGCATGCGTGTGGTGTGTGGGTTGTAATAAATTATATTTATTATTTTTATTTCTTCTGCTGTGCACATGTTTACGAAATATGTTCGAACACACACTCGCCGCGGTACCGAAAACCCAATAGTGGTATCAGAGGCCAGGTTATGTTTCAACATAATCATAAAATTGTTTTGCAATAGTCGTAATGGTATTTATGGAAATTTTCTACTTTTAGAAAGTTAGAAGTATTTATGGAAATTTTTAATTTTGGAAAGTGTAGAAGTATTTATGGAAATATTCTACTTTTGGAAAGTTAGAAGTATTTACGGAAATTGATATTTTCCATAAATAAAATATTTGATTAGATTTAGAAATTTGTTTCCTAATTTAATCATGATTTCATTTGGTAAATCAAATCTTAAAATATTTTTTTTCCATAAGTAGTTTTGCTGATTTAGGAAATTTATTTCCTTAATTGACTTTCCTTAATCAACACTTTCCACAAATAAAATATGTGATTAGATTTAGAAATTTATTTCCTAATTTAATCATGATTTGATTTGAAGAAACAAATCTCAAACATATTTTATTTCCATAAATAGTTATGATATATAAGGAAATTTTGTACATGTCATAATTGTATGCCATGTAATTACGCCTAGGGTTCCAACACCTAGGGTTCTTTTGGTGTCATTTCATTCCTGAGATCCGCTCCTATGGAATGACCGTATCTAAGTTATATTATCTACTAGTCTCAATCATGGTATCAACCGCGAACCATACATAACCAAATAAGCATTTAACTATGATGTCTAATAACAACCGCAAAAATACATTGATGGAGATCAATAGATGAAACTAATTAGTGTATAACTAAAGGGGTCATGCCAGTACAAAGTCAAGGCAATACTAAATAAAGCATCGGGTGGCTATATATATACCCTAAACTACGTAAGCAATGTAATCATGTCATAATTCACTAAGATCTAGGGAATCAAAGAACCTATATGTATACCTTCTACGAATTTATATATCTTAGTCATATTATTCTACTAGTCTAATCCTAATACTAGTATAACAATTAAGAGGTAAACATCTACCAATAATATCTCATCATTTATATCACAATGATAACTAGCTACATATAACAGTAATAGAAATTAATAACCATATGCTAACGATAAACCAGCAACCTAAATCTAACAGTCTAATAGATATAAGGTTAAAACAATATTAGACAAATCACAATGTGAAAATATGTTACCACCTAAGTAAACAACATAACCAATATAACCAATACAAATATGCACTAAATTCTGAATTTATAGAATCCACCCACCTAATCTGTAGAACGTGTTGGTTATCTTCACGTCCGACAGTTTATCTGAAATCAGAATCCTACAAACATAGAATACAAAACATAACTAAGTTTTACTGTAATTCTAATAGTAGAATCAAATTCATTCATTAACCCATTCATTAGCCCATCAATCCACTTAACTAATCAACTAATCTTCTAATTAGTTAGACAATTAAATACATGTCTTAAACAAAAAATTCATCATAACCAGATTAGGTAATTAACCCCAGGATTAATTACCACTTGATTAAATATCAGTTTACTCCAAAAACCCAAACCGTACTATTTGATTAATTCTCAACCTAACTAATTTATCAATTAATTGTACCAATCAAATTACCCAATTAATTCCTAATCAACTAACTTGATTCATCACCTACAGCAAAATAATCAAAATCCCATCTCACCAGTGCGACTGACGGTGGACAACAGCATCGTCGAGTCTTGGTTCCGGTCAGCAGTAGCCAGAAAGAGGCGGCGACGCTGCGGATGCGACGGACAGTGGCGCTATAGATGTGACCGACAACGGCTCACGTGTGCTACGACTGCGATGGCAGCGCAGTCGGGTGGGGTTCGCAGTGGGCGGTGATGGATGGCAGGTGGTCCTGACCGCTGGCACTGGCGGCGACGGACGCATGGTGGCAGGGAGTACGACTCGTGAGAAGCATTACTAAGGGGGGGTCGATGCGAGCTGGTGACGTGCGCTATCAGTAGCATGGAACTCGACCAGCAGTGGTCAACGGCGGTGCATGGTGGCGACTAGCCGAAGAAGCGCACCGGCTGGACGACAGGCGGTCGCGGCGTAGGAAGGGGCGACGCCAGTGGAAGGCGGTGTAGGAAGAGGCAAACGGTGGTGCATGGATAATGGCGGAAAGAAAAGGGAAAAAAGGAAAACGGGATTAAATCCCTAAATACCACTTAGGGTTTAATTATATACTTAGGCTAATTAACTTAATCAACATGGTGATTAGATTTAGTCAAATCCAATAAAATCTTATCCCAAAATTATCAACTAAAATACTAATTTCTTTTTAATAGACTAAATAAATTAATTTTATTTATCTCATTTTAAAATTATATTATGATTATTTAAATTAAATTTTTATTTAACTTTAATTTTTTTTTCGATATATTATATATTGTTTAAGTGCTAAACATGTAAATTTGTCTAAGGATAAACCTAGGACCAATAACACTAGACTATTTTACCTAGGGAATCAATTAGGAGAATAAAAGAAAATTTGGGTATTAATCCCAAAAAGTCTAGGCACATGCCTAAGAAGAAGGGGCCTTCCAAAAAACCAAATGATAAATCAAAATTGGGAAAATTAGAGTTAGAAAACCAAGTCTTCAGGTCAAGACTTGAGAGAATAGAAAAGACCCTTAAGATTATAGAAAATTCTATTCAAGGGTCAAATGCCCAAAAGTCAATACCTAGGGTTCAAGAACGGTCTAAGGACAAGAAAGTTTTGGGTCACAATCCTATGTCCTACCATAATGTTCCATTTGATTATGAAACAAGATCTAGGTCTAGGAAAACCATGGCTAATAGGGAAGTTATCCCTAAGACTAGACATGGTGTTTACTTAGTGGCTAAGGACTTAAGAAAAACCAAGAAAGCCACTAAGAAGGTCAAAGGGGGAGTTACCCCTAGGTTTGACTTAGGAAAGACCCAAAAGACTATGGCTTCAAAGCCTAAAAGGGGAATTAGGAAGGTATCTAGGGAAGTTATCCCTAGTGAATACCTTGTTAACCCAAGGAGCTCCAATAGGTATTGGGTTCCTAGGAGTGTGATCAATTCATGCTAGATGGGTTAGGGTGTGTCAACCCTAAGTGGATGGGTAGTTAACCTAGCCCTGGCGAGTTGACACATTATGATGTGCCAATATGCTTTAAGAAGTTGAAAAATGATTAAATTGGCACAAATAGGTCTAGAGGTATTGGTGTGTCATTTTTGGTTTATGGCACACTTGGGAGATAATGGTATTAACGCAAAATAGAATTAATTCCTAGAAATGGAAATTTGGATTTAACACTTAGGTATTTTATACCTTAATATATTTTACTTGCCATGATTTTTTTGCCTTGCCAAGACATGACATCATTTTCATTTTTATCTCTAAAAATGTCATGTTCATGTTTTAGACTTAGTTTTATATGTCATGTATGCTAAAATTTCATTCACATGCCATGACATCATGATTTTGGCACATGCTTAGTTATATCATATATATGCCATAATCATATCATGCATAAAATAAAATTGATGTATGGATCATTGGCATGACTTTAAGTCCCATGCATAAGGGAATCAAGTAGAGTTGCCTTATAATATGCATGAGATTATTAAAGTTTTAGTAATATATGAGAGATGTCTTAAGGCAATCGCCTTATGTATGAACCATTTATATGATAAATGAAGATTCACTATTTGAGTATACATATTTTCATGTATTTAATTAGATCTTAAACTAATTAACTGAATATCCACGATATGATTCACAACATGAGAGAATTTGTGATTGGATCACAACTAGTGAGTATCTCTACATGTGTAATTGTGATGTATCGGAATTATCCCTTGTCGATGAATTGATGGATTTGGACACCATCAATTCTATCGATAATAGCACGAGGTATACTCCTTGGTGTATCCAAGCAGCTGATTCTCACTGGTTGGAGACATTGTGATGTCCGGAGTTAATCGTGGAGTCTAGTTATGGTAACTAGTTCATTGGAGTGACCAGTCGTAAGACTTCATATGGTTCTCTACATATATAGATATGTTATTGAAGTTCTTACTGCAGCTTAAGTATGATGTTCCTTGACTTGCGGTATTCAAGTCATCTTGATCATGAAGACTTATGCTTTGACATCTTAAGCAAGCATCTCTGAGGAGATGTGGACCCGGGATGATTGGGTATAAGTCGAAGTGATCGAAGGTGTTTGAATAACCTATAAAGAATACACCACTCCTTGCGAGGAGATGTATACCCATGGCCTCTCGTCGTATTGTTACTAAAATCTTTGGCCAAAGCATTACATGTTTAGAGTAAGGTACTCTTAGATACATGTATAGTAACTAGAATTCGTAGGACGAGGAAATGATACTTGGGCTAGGTGTGACGTAGTCAACCTAGTGGGAACTGACACAATATACCATGTTTTGAACTAAGTGGGTATAAGATGAGGGAAGGTAATGGGGAACGATTCATTGGAGCTGCTGAAGGGTTTCAGAAATAGTTCTGGATCAACCGTTGATCTTTTCAGTTAATTGGGGATCATGATGTACTAATAGGTGCCACTCATGATCGTTCAATAATTAATGGTTAATTATAGACTGCCAACATAAATCAAGAACCTATTTGGTCATAGGCACAACGAGCGTAATCCGAAGGATTTAAAACGAGCTTGAGAATGAGATTCTTAGACCAAGAGAAACAAGGTTTGGTTGGACCAAACAAGGAGCGAGCAAGAAATCGTTTCAGGCAAAATGGAAGTGTGGATGGGCCGTGTCTTTTGAAGACATTATGGATGAACCAAATTGGTTTGGTTCTAATCCAATGGTGGAGAATAAACCAAAGGGGTTTGGTTTATTTTAAACGAATGAACCAAAGTTGGTTCGGTTGGTTTTACCTTAAAATAGACCAAATCGGTTTGGTTTATTTTAACTTAAATTAATGGAGCGGGTTAACGGATTTTGGTTATGAACAAATGACCATTAGTAGAATTTGTTCTCTATAAAATAGGGCTCAAGGGTTTAATGAGAGCCCTAATCCAAGTTGTCACCCCCTCCCTTTTCTCCTCTTGTGGTCGCCGCCCATACCCTAGCCGCCGCCCACCCTTGTGCCGCCATCCAAGATCCTTGCCGGCGTCCAAGATTCAGCCGACGATCCTCCGATGACCCTCCGGTGATCTTTCTTGGCTTCGGTGACAAGGTGAGCATCTAGCTTCCTTATTTGGCCGACGCTAATCCTCCACCAAAGCTGTCCAGTTTTCTGGACAGTTGGTTTATTTCGTGTCAGAGCATCGTTTGGACGATGTTTGGAGCTCTGACAGTGGCTACTTTTTCGGGGATTCGATCTCCGATAATCCTCAGAGGTGGAGGACGAAGGATTCGTCAAACGGTTGGCGAATACCTCTCCGGAGAAACAAGTTTTTGAGGACTCGTTTTGAATCCGAATTTTGATTCGGATTGTGATCTTCTCTCGATCACATAGTCTTCGACACGAGGCTAGTGACTCGTACGAAGACGAGGTTTGTGAATTTGTGAAGTCATCCCGAAGATACTTGGCGTGGATACGGATAGAGACAATTCTAGTGAGGATCGCTCTGGTTGATGTCTTTCCCGCTACACGTGATACGTAAGGTATACGTAGAATAAATTTCCTTTTATTGCAAAATCTTAAACTATGATTATGTCTACACATGTTGTACTATGCATGCGTGTGGTGTGTGTGTTGTAATAAATTATATTTATTATTTTTATTTCTTCTGCTGTGCACATGTTTACGAAACATGTTCGAACACACACTTGTCGCGGTACCGAAAACCCAATAGTGGTATCAGAGCCCAGGTTATGTTTAAACATAATCATAAAATTGTTTTGCAATAGTCGTAATGATATTTATGGAAATTTTCTACTTTTAGAAAGTTAGAAGTATTTATGGAAATTTTTAATTTTGGAAAGTGTAGAAGTATTTATGGAAATATTCTACTTTTGGAAAGTTAGAAGTATTTACGGAAATTGATATTTTCCATAAATAAAATATTTGATTAGATTTAGAAATTTGTTTCCTAATTTAATCATGATTTCATTTGGTAAATCAAATCTTAAAATATTTTTTTTCCATAAGTAGTTTTGATGATTTAGGAAATTTATTTCCTTAATTGACTTTCCTTAATCAACACTTTCCACAAATAAAATATGTGATTAGATTTAGAAATTTATTTCCTAATTTAATCATGATTTGATTTGGAGAAACAAATCTCAAACATATTTTATTTCCATAAATAGTTATGATATATAAGGAAATTTTGTACATGTCATAATTGTATGTCATGTAATTGCATTAGATGCATATCATTATGCCATGTGTGTCGTGACATGTAGATGTTTGTCATGTATGTCATGTCATGTAGATAAAAGTTATTTGCATGCAAAGAGGATGAGACATAAAATCCCTTACTCAATATTAAAGCCTACACTTCCAATAATATGGTTAGAACCAGAGTTCCATTTCTTGTTTAGGTTGTTGGACTCTCTCCAAGCCCGGCTCGAACCCGAACATGTTCAAACCATGGAATAGTTTAATACTAATATGGTAAGAGTCAGAGGTCAATCGTTAGCTTTGTTTGTTGGACTCTCTCTAAGCGGGGCTAATTGGTTGAATGTGCTCTAACCATATTAAAACTATTTCTCGATTAATGGGTTGGCTTTAACCTGGAGCATCAGCTTGTTTGACTCTCTCCAAGGTTCATGTGAAGGGAGGTGAAGTTGGGTGCTATGCATATGATGCATACTTGTTAATGTGTTAACAACCCGATGTATGTGTGAACATTCAATAAGTTAATAGCACATTGTGATAGTTGCATATATGTGATATGCAATCGGTATATTTGATACCTACCATCGTAGCTATGAATGGCTTGTTTGACACTCTCTAAGGTTGTTCATATCTATGTTGGATATCAGGCCATTCGGAGATGGACCTATGATCTCCCGAAGTGATTTTGGGGTTTTTGAAATTCGAAAAATGAATGGGATTTATAAATGTATGTTGATGCATTTTAAAATCATTTTCTCATATATGCTTGATTTGTATTTCAAGGTTAATTGATTAATCATGATGTCTATGAATTTGCACACTATTTTGGATTCAAATAAATTGACTGGGTCGAACTTCTTGGACTGACTTTTGGATTAAACCTGAGAATTGTTCTCAAGGTTGAAAAGCTTGTGAATGTCCACAAAGTGCCTCTTTCCGCTCATCCTAGTGACAATGCAACTCTGGACCAATTGTTGGTCTATCAGAAACTTGTGATTGATTCTGAAACGGTGAGTTGCATCATGCTAGCCACGATGATACCTGAGCTGTAGAAGCAGCATGAGCATATGGAAGCTCATACCATAATCTTTCTTCTTTATGAGTTGGTTGATGAGCAAGTGAGATTCGAAAGGTTTGAAATCTCCAAGCTCCTCTTCACCTCTGAGATGCAAGAAGGTTCATCTATGGTACTGCTCAACATGCTGAAGACTGTAGAGCCTTCTGAGAAGCATGAGCAGGGACGGTGTTGTTAGTTGATTCCTCGAAGAAAGGTTCTAAGAGGGAGTCAAAGGAACAGCAGAAGGGGAAGAAAAGGGCTAAAAAAGGCAGAACCAGCTCAAAAGGCCACTTGCCATCATTATGGCAAGGAGGGTCATTGGCGAAGAAATTACAAGATTTATCTTGAGTCAATGAAGAAGAATAAGGCATCGGATGCTCCATCTTCTTCAGATATCTTCGTTATTTATTTTCATTCTATTTCCTCAAACACTTGGGTATTGGGTACTTGGTGTGGCTCACATATATGTAATGACATACATGGGGTAAGTAATAAAAGAAGACTCATCAAGGGAGAGTCAAATTTATATGTTGGGAATGGAGCAAAGGTTGCTGCACTCGCTATCGGAACATATTTATTGAAACTCCCTACAAGACATGTCTTAGAACTGGACAATTGCTTTTATGTTCCTTCGTTGATAAAGAACATCATTTCTATTTCTTGTTTGAATAGAAATGGGTACCATTTAACTTTTAGTAACAATTGTTGTTACATAACTTCGAATGGTGTTCTTGTTAGTAATATATGAGAGATGTCCTAAGGCAATCGCCTTATGTATGAACCATTTATATGATAAATGAAGATTCACTATTTGAGTATACATGTTTAATGTATTTGATTGGATCTTAAACTCATTTACTGAATGTCCACGATCGATTCACGGCATGAGAGAATTTGTGATTGGATCACAACTAGTGAGTATCTCTACATGTGTAATTGTGATGTATCGGAATTATCCTAGTCGATGAATTGATGGATTTGGACACCATCAATTACTCGAGACTAACGTATACTCCTTGGTGTATCCAAGCGGTGATTCTCCTGGAGACATTGTGATGTCGGAGTTAATCGTGGATGCTAGTTATGGTAACTAGTTCATTGGAGTGACCGGTAGTAAGACTTCATATGGTTCTCTGCATATATAGATATGTCAATGAAGTTCTTCTTGTGGCTTAAGTGCGATGTTCCTTTGACTTGCGGTATTCAAGTCATCTTGATCATGGAGACTTATGCTTTGACATCTTAAGCAAACATCTCAGGAGATGTGGACCGGGATGATTGGGTATAAGTCAGTGATCGAAGGTGTTTGAATAGCCTATAAAGGATTCACCACTCCTTGCGAGGAGATGTATACCCATGGCCTCTCGTCGGATTATTACTAAAGTCTTTGGCCAAAGCATTACATGTTTAGAGTAAAGTACTCTTGATACATGTGGAGTAACTAGAATCCGTAGGGACGAGGAAATGATACTTGGGCTAGGTGTGGCGTAGTCGACCTAGTGAGGTGACACAATAGACCATGTCACGAACCAAGTGGGTATAAGATGAGTGAAGGGAATGGGGCACGATTCATTCGAGCATCTTGAAGGGTTTGAGAAATAGTTACGGATCAACCGTTGATCTTTTGGTTAATTGGGGATCATGATGTACTACTAGGTGCCACTCATGATCGTTCTATAATTAATGGTTAATTATAGGCGGCCAACATAAACCGAGAACCTATTTGGTCACACGCACCGAGTGTAATCCAAAGGATTTAAAGCGAGCTTGAGAATGGGATTCTCGGCCAGAGAAACTATGTTTGGTTGGACCAAACATAAGCGAGCATGAAATTGTTTGATGCAATGGAGCGTGGATGGGCGTGTCTTATGAAGACATAATGGATGGACCAAAATGGTTTGGTTCTAATCCAATGGATGAGAATAAACCAAAGGGTTTGGTTTATATTAAGCGAATGAACCAAAGGTTGGTTGGTTCGTTTTAACTTAAAATAAACCATCATGGTTTGGTTTATTTTAACTTATCCTAATGGAGGCGGGTTAGGGCTTTATGGATATGATCCATTAACCATTAAGAGAATTAGTTCTCTATAAAGAGGGCTTAAGGGATTGTTAAACCTAATCATCCAAAACCCTAGCTTGAAGTTGCCGCCCACCTTGGAGGAATTTTGGCGCCCAACTACAAGCCGCCACTTTGTGCCGCCGTCCAAGACCCTTGCGGCGTCCAAGCTCCAGCGGTGAACCTCGGAGACCCTCGGTGATCTCCTATAGGTTGGCATCAAGGTGAGCCTTTTCTCTCCTTGTTTTGGCGGCGCCTACTCCTCCACCAAGCTGTCCAGTTTTCTGGACAGCTTCTTCTCCTCGTCGGGCGTCGTTTGGGCGGCGGTTAGTGATCCGACAGCGGCTAACATACCGGGATTTGATCTCGGTAATCCTCTGAGTGGAGGGCGAAGGATTCGTCAATCGGTTGTGAATACCTCTCGGAGAAGCGAGTCTTGAGGACTTGTTTTAGATCCGAATTTGGATTTGGATCGTGATCATCTCTCGATCACGTCGTCTTCAACACGAGGCTAGTAACCCGTACGAAGACGAAGCTCGTGACTTAGCGAAGTCATCCCGAGGAGCTCGGCGTGGATACGGATAGAGACGATTCTTACGAGGATCGTTCGGTTGATCAGTTCCGCTACACGTCATACGGAAGGTATAACGTAGTTTAATTTCCTTTTATTGCAAATTTTAATTTACGGTTATGTCTACACTTGTTGTAATAGCATGCGTGTGTTGTGTGTGTTGTAATAAATATAGATTTATTATTTTTAATTGCTTCCGCTGTGCTCATGTTTACGAAACATGATCGAACACACACACGCCGCGGTGCCGGAAACCCAACAGTGGTATCAGAGCCCAGGTTGTGTTTCGACATAATCGTAAAAATGGTTTTCCGATAGTCATAATGTATTTCTGGAAATTTTCTAATTTGGGAAATTTAGAAGTATTTATGGAAATTTTCAATTTTGGAAAGTCTAAGTATTTATGAAATCTTCCACTTTTGGAAAGTTGGAAGTATTTATGGAAATTGATATTTTCCATAAATAAAATATTTGATTAGATTCTGGAAATTTGTTTCCTAATTTAATCATGATTTGATTTAGGAAATCAAATCTTAAAATATTTTATTTCCATAAGTAGTTTTAATGATTTAGGAAATTGGTTTCCTAAATAGATTTTCCTTAATCAAATAATTCCATGAATAAAATATGTGATTAGATTTGTAAATTTGTTTCCTAATTTAATTATGATTTGATTTGGAGAATCAAATCTTAAACATATTTTATTTCCATAAATAGTTATGACATATAAGGAAATATATACATGACATAATTGTATGTCATGTAATTGCATTAGATGCATAACATTATGCCATGTGTGTCGTGACATGTAGATGTATGCCATGTATGCCATGCCATGTAGATAATAGTTATTTGCATGCAAAGAGGATGAGACATAAAACCCTAACTCAATATTAAAGCCTACACCTTCCATTAATATGGTTAGAACCAGAGTCTGCTTTCTGTTTGGGTTGTTGGACTCACTCCAAGCCCTCGAACTCGAACATGTTCAAATCATTGGAATAGTTTAACTCTAATATGGTAAGAGTCGAGGTCAATCGTTAGTTTGGGTTGTTGGACTCTCTCCAAGCCGGGCTAATTGGTTGAATGCGCCTAACCATATTAAAACTATTTCGCGATTAATGGGTCGGCTTTAACTTGGAGCATCGATTTGTTGGACTCACTCCAAGGTCGATGTGAAGAGAGGTGAAGTTGGGTGCTATGCATATGATGCATACTTGTTAATATGTTAACAACCCAATGTATGTGTAAACATTCAATTAGTTGATAGCACATTGTGATAGTTACATATACATGATATGTAATCGATACTTGATACCCACCATCATAGCTAAGAATGGCTTGTTGGACTCACTCCAAGGTTGTTCTTATCTATGATGGATATCAGCCCATTCGGAGATGGACCTACGATCTCCCGAAGTGATTTTAAGGGTTTTTGAAATTCGAAAAATGAATGGGATTTATAAATGTATATTGATGCATTTTAAAATCATTTTCTCATATATGCTCGTTTTGTATTTCTAGGTCAATAAATTGATCATGACGTCTTTGAATTTGCGCACTATTTTGGATTCGAATAAACTGACTGGGCCTAACTTCCTGGACTGGCTTAGAAACCTGAGAATTGTTCTCAAGGCGGAAAAGCTTGCATATGTCCTTGAAGAGCCTCTTCCTGACCGTCCTAAGGACGATGCAACTCCAGACCAAATGTTGGTCTATCAGAAACATGTGGCAGATTCTGAGCTGGCGAGTTGCATCATGCTAGTGGCGATGGTACCTGAGCTGCAAAAGCAGCATGAGCATATGGATGCTAATACTATGGTCTTCCATCTTCATGAGTTGTTCGATGAGCAAGCGAGATCCGAAAGGTTCGAGGTCTCTAGGCTCCTCTTCACTACGAAGATGCAAGAAGGTTCGTCTGTAGTGCAGTTTGTGCTAAAGATGAACGGGTACATCGAGCGGCTAGCTACCCTCGGTTTTGTGATGGATCATGAGTTAAGTATTGAATTAATTCTGCATTGTTTGCCCAAGAGCTTCTCGCAATTTGTGATGAACTATCGGATGAACAAATTGGAATCCACCATTCCCGAGCTCCTTAATATGCTGAAGACTGTGGAGCCTTCTGTAAAGCATGAGGAGAAGGCGGTTCTGTTAGTTGATTCCTCAAAGAAAGGTTCTAAGAGGAAGGCAAAAGAACAGAAGAAAGGAAAGAAAAAGGCAAAGAAGGTGGAACCAGCCTAAAAGGGCACTTGCCATCACTGTGGCAAGGAAGGCCACTGGCGAAGAAACTGCAAGATTTATCTTGAGTCCATGAAGAAGAAGAAGGCATCTGATGCCCCATCCTCTTCAGGTATCTTCGTTATTGATTGTCATTCTATTTCCTTAGACACTTGGGTATTGGATACTGGGTGTAGCTCACATATATGTAATGACATAGGGCTAAGGAATAGAAGAAGACTTGTCGAGGGGAGTCAAATTTGCAGTTGGAAATGGAGCAAAGGTTCGGCCGCCATCGAACTTATTTGTCAAGCTCCTAGTGGACTAGTCTTGAACCGACAATTGCTATTATGTTCCTTGTCTAATAAAGAACATTGTTTCTATTTCGCTTAAATAGAAATGGTTTCCATTTAACGCTTAGTAACAATTGTTGTTATATAACTTTGAATGGGGTTCTTTATGGACCGGAACTTTGAGTAATGGCATTTATACGCTGGACGTATCCAAAGGACATTTTCAATATCGGGCGAGCAACACGCTGCGCTCGAAAGGATAATCAAATAGACTCCTATATGTGGCATTGTCGTTTGGCCATATAAGCAAGAAACGCATGTCCGAATTACACCGATGTGGAATTCGGAATCGCTTGAATTGATTCATACGATACATGCGAATCATGCTTAAAAGGCAAGATGACTAAGTTACCTTTACCGGAAAAGGTGAACGAGTGGGAGAGTTACTAGGTCTAGTACATACCGATGTATGTGACCTATGTCAACTCAAGCTTTAGGAGGCTATAACTACTTCATTACCTTCACCGATGATCACTCACGGTTTGGGTATGTGTTCTTGATGAAACACAAGTCCAAGCCTTTGAAAGGTTCAAAGAATTCAGAAATGAAGTAGAGAAACAACATGACAAAAGTATTAAAATACTGATCGGATCGAGGTGGTGAATACTTAAGTCAAGAGTTTCTTGATTATCTAAGAGACAATGGCATATTGTCTCAATGGACTCCGCCCTATACACCACAGCATAATGGTGTATCTGAGAGGCGTAACCGGACCTTGTTGGACATGGTCAGGTCAATGATGAATCATGCAACTCTTCCCAAGTCCTTTTGGGGTTATGCACTTCGCATATTGCTTACTTGTTAAAATGTAATGCCTACCAAGGTAGTCTCTACTACTCCATATGAGATATGGGCTAGTAAGAAACCTCATGTATCTTACTTGAAGATATGGGGTTGTCTCGCTTATGTGAAGCTGGATCAGACGTATAAACCGGATGCTAAGTCCGATAAATGTCTATTTATTGATACCCTAAGTAAACAAGGGGTTACCAATTCTATCATCCTGTGGAACAAAAGGTGTTTGTTTCAAGGCATGCTGTATTTCTAGAGAAAGAGTTTCTCTTGCAAGAAAATAGTGGGAGTGTCATCGAGCTTGAGGAGGCTCGAGAGACTCAAATAGACATTGATGAGATACCTGGTGAAGCACAACAGCCGACAACTCATAGTGATGAGCAATCTACCGACTTATCAGAACACCACATCTTCGAGATCCGCAGAACACGCAATATTCCCGAGAGATATGGATTTCTCGTAAGTGAATCGAACGACGTGTTACTCATTGATGATGAGGAGCCTACCAGTTATGAAGAAGTGCTGACAAGTTCAGAAAGGGATAAGTGGCTTGGTGCCATGAAGTCGGAAATGGATTCCATGTACGAAAACCAAGTTTGGAACTTGGTTGACCCACCTGAAGGCATAAAGCCTATAGGGTGCAAGTGGGTTTTCAAGAAGAAAACCGACATGGATGGTAATGTGATTACCTATAAGGCTAGATTGGTGGCAAAAGGATATCATCAAAAACAAGGTGTTTATTATGACGAAACCTATTCGCCTGTAGCTATGCTTAAATCCATTCGGATGCTCCTGGCCATAGCGGCTCATTATGATTATGAGATATGGCGATGGATGTGAAAACAGCTTTCCTTAATGGAAACTCGCCGAGGACGGTATATGATACACTGAGGGTTTCACATCGCTTGATAAAACCAAGGTATGCAAATTGCGACGATCCATTTATGGATTGAAGCAAGCATCCAGAGTCGAATATCCGCTTTGATGAGACAATCAAAAGTTTGATTTCTCACAAAATCCGCATTTAACCTTGTGTGTACAAGAAGGTTAGTGGGAGGCAAATGTGTTCCTAGTATTGTATGTCGATGACATATTACTTATAGGAAACGATGTGTCAATCTTACAATGCTTAAGGTTTGGTTATCCAAGACATTCTCCATGAAAGACGGGAGAAGCAACCTACATCCTTGGGATTAAGATCTATAGAGATAGATCGAAACGGTTGCTTGGTCTTTCGCAGTCTACATATATAGACCGAGTGCTAAAGAGGTTTAGCATGTCGGAATCCAAGAAAGGTTATCTACCCATCAGGCATGGGGAACACCTTTCAAGTCTATGTGTCCGCAAGTACGTAAGACGAGAGGATTTGCATGAGTAAGATTCCCTATGCATCCGCAATAGGATCTATCATGTATGCTATGTTATGTACGAGGCCCGATGTATCGTATGCCTGAGTGTCACGAGCAGATACCAACCGATCCAGAATGGATCATTGGCGTCATAAGACGATCCTTAAGTACTTGAGAAGAACTAAGGATGTGTTCCTAATATATGGAGAAGGGACATGGTGATACGCGGGTATACGGATGCGCCGCATGCATAAGGATGATTCCGTGTCTCACCGATAATGTTCACCTTGAATGGAGGCGCAGTGAGTTGGAAAAGTTCCAAACAAGAGATCGAGCGGATTCTACCACCGAGGCAATATATTGCGGCTTCAAAGCAAAGGAAGCGGTTTGGATCAAGAAGTTCGCTCATGAACTTGGTGTGATTCCGCCATTGTTGAAGCAATACGGCTCTGCGACAACAATGGAGCAATTGCACGTGCGAAAGAGCCAAGGTCTCATCAACGATCCAAACATGTGCTTCCCGCTATCATCTTATCGAGAGATCATAAGTAGGAACGAAATACAAATCGAGAAAATTCTAACGAAAGGAACTTAGCGGATCCTTTGACTAAAGCATTACCTCAAAGTAAGTTTGAGGGTCATGTTAGAGCTTATGGTATTGATACCGTGAGCGATTGGCATTAGGCCAAGTGGAGTCTGTTAGTAATATATGAGAGATGTCCTAAGGCAATCGCTTTATGTATGAACCATTTATATGATAAATGAAGATTCACTATTTGAGTATACATGTTTAATGTATTTGATTGATCTTAAACTCATTTATCAATGTCCACGATACGATTCACAAAGATGAGAGAATTTGTGATTGATCACAACTAGTGAGTATCTCTACATGTGTAATTGTGATGTATCTAATTATCCCTAGTCGATGAATTGATGGATTTGGACACCATCAATTCACGAGACTAGCACGAGGTATACTCCTTGGTGTATCCAAGCAAATTGATTCTCACCGGCCGAGACATAGTGATGTCCGAGTTAATCGTGGATGCTAGTTATGGTAACTAGTTCATTGGAGTGACCACCGTAAGACTTCATATGGTTCTCTGCATATATAGATATGTCAATGAAGTTCTTATCGTGGCTTAAGTGCGATGTTCCTTCGACTTATGCGGTATTCAAGTCATCTTGATCATGGAGACTTATGCTTTGACATCTTAAGCAAACATCTCCAGGAGATGTGGACCCGGGATGATTGGGTATAAGTCGAAGTGATCGAAGGTGTTTGAATAGCCTATAAAGGATTCACCACTCCTTGCGAGGAGATGTATACCCATGGCCTCGTCGGATTGTTACTAAAGTCTTTGGCCAAAGCATTACATGTTTAGAGTAAAGTACTCTTGATACATGTGGAGTAACTAGAATCGTGAGGACGAGGAAATGATACTTGGGCTAGGTGTGACATAGTCAAATTGACACAATAGACCATGTCCAACCAAGTGGGTATAAGATGAGTGAAGGGAATGGGGCACGATTCATTCGAAGCTCAAGGGTTTCGAAATAGTTCGATCAACTGTTGATCTTTTCTAATTGGGGATCATGATGTACTACTAGGTGCCACTCATGATCGTTCTATAATTAATGGTTAATTATAGGCGGCCAACATAAACCGAGAACCTATTTGGTCACACGACAACGAGTGTAATCCAAAGGATTTAAAACGAGCTTGAGAATGGGATTCTCAGACCGAGAGAAACTATGTTTGGTTGGACCAAACATAAAGCGAGCATGAAATTGTTTCAGTCGCAATGGAAGCGTGGATGGGCGGTGTCTTATGAAGACATAATGGATGGACCAAAATGGTTTGGTTCTAATCCAATGGATGAGAATAAACCAAAGGGTTTGGTTTATATTAAACGAATGAACCAAAGGTTGGTTCGGTTCGTTTTAACTTAAAATAAACCATCATGGTTTGGTTTATTTTAACTTATCCTAATGGAGCGGGTTAACGGGCTTTATGGATATGATCCATTAACCATTAAGAGAATTAGTTCTCTATAAAAGAGGGCTTAAGGGATTGTTAAACCCTAATCATCCAAAACCCTAGCTTGAAGTTGCCGCCCACCCCTTGGAGGAATTTTCGGCGCCCAACTACAAGCTGCCGCCGCCCAGCTTTGTGCCGCCGTCCAAGACCCTTGCCGGCATCCAAGCTCCAGTCGGTGAACCTCCGGCGACCCTCCGGTGATCTCCTATAGGTTCGGCATCAAGGTGAGCCTTTTCTCTCCTTGTTTTGGCCGGCGCCTACTCCTCCACCAAGCTGTCCAGTTTTCTGGACAGCTTCTTCTCCTCTCGTCGGAGCGTCGTTTGGACGACAGTTAGTGATCCGACAGCGGCTAACATACCGGGGATTTGATCTCCGGTAATCCTCTGAGGTGGAGGACAAAGGATTCGTCAATCGGTTGACGAATACCTCTCCGGAGAAGCGAGTCTTGAGGACTTGTTTTTAGATCCGAATTTGGATTCGGATCGTGATCATCTCTCGATCACGTCGTCTTCAACACGAGGCTAGTAACCCGTACGAAGATGAAGCTCGTGGCTTGGCGAAGTCATCCCGAGGAGCTCGGCGTGGATACGGATAGAGACGATTCTTACGAGGATCGTTCCGGTTGATGCCGTTCCCGCTACACGTCATACGAAAGGTATAACGTAGTTTAATTTCCTTTTATTGCAAATTATAATTTACGGTTATGTCTACACTTGTTGTAATATGCATGCGTGTGTTGTGTGTGTTGTAATAAATATAGATTTATTATTTTTAATTGCTTCCGCTGTGCTCATGTTTACGAAACATGATCGAACACACACACGCCACGGTGCCGGAAACCCAACAGTTCTTTATAGGACTAGAACTTTAAGCAATGGTATTTATATGTTGGACATATCCAGTGACATTTTCAATATCGAAGCGAGTAACAAGTTTGCTCGAAAAAGATAATCAATTAGACTCTTACATGTGGCATTGTAGTCTTTGCTATGCAAGCAAGAAACGTATGTCCGAATTACACCGATGTGGAATTCTGGAATCGTTTGAATTGGATTCATACGATGCATGCAAATCATGCTTAAAAGACAAGATGACTAAGTTACCTTTTACAGGAAAAGGTGAACGAGTGGGAGAGTTACTAGGTCTAATACATACTGATGTATGTGGACCTATGTCAACTCAAGCTATGGGAGGCTATATCTACTTCATTACCTTCACCGATGATCACTCACGGTTTGGGTATGTGTTCTTGATGAAACACAAGTATGAAGCCTTTGAAAGGTTCAAAGAATTTAGAAATGAAGTAGAGAAACAACATTACAAGAGTATTAAAATACTTCGATTGGATTGAGGTGGTGAATACTTAAGTCAAGAGTTTCTAGGTTATCTAAGAGACAATGGTATATTGTCTCAATGGACTCCGCCATATACACCACAACATAATGGTGTATCTGAGAGGCGTAACCGGACCTTGTTGGACATGGTCAGGTCAATGATGAATCATGCGAATCTTCCCAAGTCCTTTTGGGGCTATGCGCTTCAGACAGCTGTTTACTTGTTAAACAGAATGCCAACCAAGGTAGTCTCCACTACTCCATATGAGATATGGAATAGTAAGAAACCTCATGTATCTTACTTGAAGATATAGGGTTTTCCTGCTTATGTGAAGCGGACTGTATCAGACAAATTGGATGCTAAGTCTGATAAATGTCTATTTATTGGATACCCTAAGGAAACAAAGGGTTACCAATTCTCTCATCTTGTGGAACAAAAGGTGTTTTTTTCAAGGCATGCTGTGTTTGTAGAGAAAGAGTTTCTCTTGTAAGAAAACAGTGGGAGTGTCGTCGAGCTTGAGGAGGCTCGAGAGACTCAAATAGACATTGATGAGAGACTCAAATTAGATTTATTAATTTTATTTCTTCCGCTATGCACATGTTTACGAAATATGTTCGAACACACACTTGTCGCAGTGCCGGAAACCAAACATAATGAACAAAAACCCACATCTCACAAGAATATTTGACTTGAATGTGTTTTACACATCTTGATACAAGTGAGATGTTTAGGAAAAAGGAATTAAAGGTTTCAAAAACATTTTTAAAACATTTTGAAAAACCTTGGTGATGTCTATCTTTTGATAGCAATCACTATTGAATAGGATGATACAAAGAGGACTCATTATTGATGCTTTTCTTAACATTTGAACTTTGTATCAATCTCACTATTTTGTGGGTAAAATAATATTCCAATATTTTTTACCCATTATGATTGTAATAAGTAATATACATACAAAATTTTATGATTTTTCAACTTATGTTTATTTACTTACGAATTTCAGAAATTTATTTCTGAAAATCAAAAAATAGCAAAATACAGTTATCAGTCGACTTCCAGGGAGGCCAGTCGATAGATGTGGAAAGGAGTCGACTGATATCTGATTCAGTCGGCTGATACTGCTAATTTCAAGTAAACGTTGGTGGTAAGGCCCATGTTCATCTATGTTTTGGTCCTCTAACCACTCCTAACCCTAGGACATGCTATGGAGAGCATTAGAAAGGGTGGAAATCCATTGGATATGGATTAGGAGAAGTGTTTAGGGAGAGAATCAATTTTAAGGTGGATGGGAGTTCATTGTTGAACTTTGCCTTATTTTTGATTGTTTAATGTTCCTATTGGCTTAGGGACTCTCCAAGGACATTATTGGTGCAATGGTCAAGGGGGAGCAAGCCTTTAGGCGTAGGTATCCATCATGGGAAGATGGATGTGTATTTTTTCTCATGGGAGGAAAATTGAGGGATTGTGCCTCTCTTAAGTGATATGGGACTAGAAAGATTGAGGACATGCCAAGGGGAAGATTGTAAGATCTCATTGGGATATGAGGCATTGAGACCCTTGAGGACCTTTTTGATGTAATGTCAAAAAGGGGGAGAAGTTACCAAGTTAGCAATTAGGGTTCGTTGGAATTCTCATTGGGATATGAGAATTACCAATATGGGAGAATTGGTAGACTTAAGATGGTAGTTTTGTCAATCATCAAAAAGTGACAGATTATTGGTGCAATCGGCCCAGGATAACTCAAGTTTGACTCGAGCAATATTTTGATGATAGACAAAACTTATGACATGGGATTGTCAAAGGAAAGTCCAACATGGAGTTGGAATTTTGGAAAAGTCCAAAGCATTGCGAAGTCATGCGCTTGGTGCATTTGGGAAGTCTTGAGGGCTTGGCAAGTTCCTAGGCTGGTCCTTGCTTGTCTCGAGGATGGCATTGCGGCAGTCCGCTTGGTACATCCGGGGACCGCTTGATGGGAGCGAATGGAAGGAGGCGGGGGAAGTACAGAGGCCGAGGGAGAAAAGTGGTAAGACTGAGTGTCGGATGCTAAAACAACTTGGTGTTTGAGGTTTTACCCGACATCTATCGAACGGTATAGGTGCCAGTTGTAACGCCCGTAAAATTTCTAGCAAATTTTACAAGAATTTTTGGCTTGATGATCATGGGCTTTATGTGGGCCTTTTCAAAAATAAAATAAAATAAGCCAAAAAGGGGTGCAAGGCCTAGGAATTGAACCCCAAACCTCTAGAGATAGCCAAGCCTTATAGATGCACCCACTAACCAGAAGCCCAATAGGATTATATGATTAAGGAAGAGTGGAAACTATAGATAAGTGGGACTAAGGGTAAATGAAGAGGCATAGAAAAGAAAAGAGGAACTTCTCTTCCTCCCCTTTATAAAGAAGAGGGAAGATTGAATTTGGTCACTTCCTCTCTTCTTTCCTTCTTCTCACCGAAATCCTAGAGCTCCCCCTCTCCCTTCCACCCCTTGGCCGAACCTCATCCAAACAAGAGAAGGCTAGGTGTTGGTCTTCCTTAGGTCATCTTCCCCACCCAAAGCAAAGCGAAGGATGTAAGTATCCTCACCTGCATACGAGTAGTTTCGATTGAATGTTTGAACAACCTATATGTTAGATCTGGCCAAGCATGTTTTGGATTATCAATGAAGTGGTAATCTATGTTTGTAATCTATGTTAGGAAGTATATGATGATGCTAAGATGGGAAAAGAGGTTAGGTTAAAAAGCTAGCCCTAATGGCCACCAAGACCTATTCGGCCAAGCTAGGATTGGGGTTTTACATGAAGTTACATGCTAGGTTTTATTCACTATATGATGTATTGAAGATTTTAAAATTGATTAGGACCAAAAGCTAACCCTAGTTGAGCCCTTATGTGTTTCGGCCACCCTAAGGAATTAGGGTTAGGGTTGCATGAAAATGTCCCTAATGATGCTATGCTAGGTTATAAGGCTCATGAATGAATGTTGGGTAACAAGAACCCTAGTTGAGCCCCTTATGTGTTTAAGCCCTAGGGAATTAGGGTTAGGGTTGCATGAAAATGTCCCTAATGATGCTATGCTAGGTTATAAGGCTCATGAATGAATGTTGGGTAACAAGAACCCTAGTTGAGCCCCTTATGTGTTTCGGCCACCCTAGGGAATTAGGGTTAGGGTTGCATGAAAATGTCCCTAATAATGTTATGCTAGGTTATAATGCTCATGAATGAATGTTGGGTGACAAGAACCCTAAGAAGCCTAAAAGGGCCATTCGGCCACCCTTGGTTGTTTCTTTTCTTTGTGTGTTTCAATGAAGTTTACACCATGAAGTGTATTCATATATATGTTAATTGAATTAGTTAAAAGTCTAATCCCTAAAAAGCCTATAAGGGCCATTTGGCCACCCTTGGTTATTATGTTCAATGAAGTTTCATACCATGATTGGTATGCATATAATGTTGTTTAGTATGTAGATAAATTTAGGTTAAAGATTAACCCTAAAAACACTACATGGACCATTCGGCCAACCTATGTTTTGGGGAATAGATGAAGTTTAATTCAAACTCTATGTGCTTATGAAGTTGTAGCCATGCTAAATGAATTAGGTTCACATGTGCCCTGTGTTTGAGTGAATTCATGATGACTTGTGGTCTTAAATAATGCTGCTTATGAAGTTGTAGCCATGCTAAATGAATTAGGTTTACATGTGCTTTGTGTTTGAGTGAATTTATGATGACATGTGATCTTAAATAATGCTAGGTGAAGATACCATGCCTTAGTTAGTATTTACTTACTCTTGATGCCATGTCTCATGCCATGCCTTTGTGTATGTGATATCTAATATTATGAAATGGAATACGATAAGACTATGGAATGAAACAAAAGGATATGTTCACAAAAATGAATATGATATGATGATGAAACGAAGTATGATATGTTATGAAATGAAGTATGCTATGTTATGAAATGAAAGAAGATATGTTCATGAAATGAAGCATGATGTGTTATGAAATGAAGTATGCTATGCTATGTTTGTCAAGAAATGAAATAAGATATGTTATATATTAAGCATATAAGTATTTTACCTTCTGCATGGCTTGTACCAAGACCATAACAAGGTCCAAGAAGGGATGGGCTCCTAAGATTCCCTAGGTCGATGGAATAAGACTCGGGCCTAGGATGGGCTTCTATGTATGATTGCCCCTAGGCCGATGGAATAAGACTCGGGCCTAGTACGGGATGGGCTCCATGATGCCTTAGGTCGATGGAGTAAGACTCGGGCCTAGGATGAGCTTCTACGCTATGACGATTGCCCCTAGGTCGATGGAATAAGACTCGGGCCTAGAAACCTATTAGGTTCGAGACTTGCTACCTCGGGCCTATTTAGGGATGCGCGCTATGATAATGAAGAAGTGGTACAATGCCGGGCCCAAATATGTTGTGATTTATATTTACGTACCTAACATATATGTTTTCAAAAGCATCCTGCACATGTTATGTTTGATGATATGCCATATGTTTACATGTTATGTTTGATGATATGCCATGATGTTTACATGTTATGTTTGATGATATGCCATGATGTTTACATGTTTGTTTGATAATATGCCATAACGTTTAAGTTACATGTTATGTTGAATGATATGTCATGATGTATACGTTACATGTTATGTTCGATGGTACGCTATGATGTCTATGTTACTAAGTTACATATGATGCATATTATGCTGATTAAGTATATATTCATGTTATGCTACTAAGTTAGGGATGATCCATGCTATATTCACTTATGTTACTTATGCTACATGATGAGTTGATGACACCATGTAAGTTACATGTTATATTGATTTTACGTTATAAATGCTACAAGCCATGATTAATAATGATGTATGGTTTTTGTGAGTAGGACAGGATCTTACTAAGCCTATGAGCTTATAGTTTATCTTTCCTCATCTGCAATAAGGGTAAGGGATGGGCAAACTAAAGGGAGCAGCAGGAGGGGCCAATGTGTGTGGTAGTGGCACGGTGGAGAAGATCCGTTAAGTCTATTTATACATGTTACCTATGATGATGATGTCTATGGATGTCTTTACTTATGTCTCCCTATGACGATGATGTTATGAACCTACTAAGCACTAAGTATCTATATATATATGATGCATGCTTTATGTTGATAAGAAGAAGTAAGAAGAAGTATCCATCCATGCATGGTATGAAACATACTCTATGTTAAGAAGAAGCGTTAATGCATGTTTATGTTAAAAGAAAAAAAAGGAAAAGAAAAGTATTTAGGTCTAAAGTCTTCCGCTGTAAGAACTAAGAAGTACATATATAAAGTCTTCAGTATGAAATGTATATGTACATGTCACACACGCCTCTCCGGACATTTAGGGTCCCCAAAAAGGGCGGGCGTGACAGGTTGGTATCAGAGCGGATTTGCCTTTCCACTACACACACATCAAGCTCCAAATCTTGTTGCTCCAAGTAAGAATTCTATGTCTATACTCTAATTTTGTTAATTTTGATCATGCATGATATAAAAATGTCTTTAGATTATTTAGTTCATGTATAATATAAAATGCCTCTAGCTTATTTATAAAATGTCTTTACCTTATGCTTGTTCATGTATGATGGGAAATGTTTCTAGCTAAATACGCATGAAAATATGTATGATACCCTTATTCTTGTTCATATATGATGTAAAATACCTTAAGCTAAATTATGCCTTAGAACGTGAATGATGCTTAAGCTTGAAACGACCTTACGATAGCTTTAGTCTAATTATGCATAGGTAAACGAACGAAAAACTTATACTAGCTTTACTTTAATATATGAAGATAATGTCTGGAAGACGCGGTAGTAGAGCCGATGAGATAGCACCCCCGCATGACCTTACACACGTAGTCACAGAACTCCAGCGACAAGTCACAGAACAACAACAAGTAATAAATACCCTAATGAATCGTGAAACCCTCTCGCCACCGACGGGCCCCGGCCCGATGGTTCGACAGGAAGCTTACCTGATCCAGTGGCAGAGACTAAAGCCGGAAAACTTCTCTGGCACTGGTGAGCCATGGGATGCCCAGGCCTGGTTCAAGACGGTGGAAAGCATCGTGGAGCTACTGGACTGGCCCGAATGCGAAAAGATTAAGTGTGCATCGTTCTGCCTTTCGGGAGATGCTCGGATGTGGTGGGAACGGGTTAAAGCAAAGAGACAAGTAAATCAGATGAGATGGACAGATTTCGAGTACGAATTTTTAGAGGAATTCTTCCACATGAGGGTCACCAACAAGCATTACGACGAGTTCACTGGGTTCAGACAAGGTGACCTATCGGTCAGCGAACCCGTGAAGAGATTCAACCGACTACGCCTATGCGAGTTGGTCAACACGGAAGAGAAAGGGGCGGACTCATGTTGAAGATGCTCAGGCCAGAAATAGCTCTGAATGTGGCGGCGGAGTTCATAGACCGCAGACGCGGAGGAGGCTGTTGATAGTGCCTTGATTACCGAGCATTACCTGAACAACATTAATCAACAAAAGAAAGCACTGAGTGAAGGCAGGGGTCAGGCCCAGTCAGGAGGTCAGAGGAACTAGAGTGCTTGGAAAGGGAACCCCACTGGTAAGAGAAGACAATGGGAGAATCCTAAATGAGGTCCAGTAAACAAGCAGCCCAGGTTCCCTCTGTCAGCTACCTACGGGAAGATACATCCGGGAGTATGCTACCAAGGCACAAATCGATGTTATAACTGTAGACGGACAGGGCATAGAATCAAGGACTGTCCTATCGAGTTCGAGCACCTCCTCGTATACTCGGCCGAGGTGCCCCTCACATTACATCGATGCAAGCCGCAATAGAAGGAACCCCAATCCACCAAGGGAGACTAGAAGCCCCACCCAGGCGGATGCTAGGTATTCTCTCTCACCCAAGAAGGCGTGGCAAACGCCTCCACAATTGTCACAGTCGATATTTATTTTACGCGATGCTCGCATTATTTGATCTTTGGGGCAACACATTTGTTTGTTTCTACACACTTTACCAGAAACATAGACATACCACCACAAGCCCTAGATCACAAGTTCTTAACCACCGCCCTCGGGAGAGGTAATGCCCTCCACTCATATCTTTGCGAGCCGCACCCATCGAATTGCGAGATAGAGAACTCTCTTGTGATCGATAGTGCTCGACATGCAGGATTATGACATTATATTGGGCATGGATTTCTTGAGCAAGTACGGTGCTTCGATCGAGTGCCGAAAAAGGAAAGTGGTTTTCCAGGCGGAAGCGGAACCTAAGTTCGAATTTATTGGAGAACCAAGGAGAGGAGTCAATAAGATTTTATCAGCCCTACGACGTAAGATGCTAGATAGTGGATGCCTTTGGGTTTCGGCACACATAGTTGATACAAGTCAGTGAGGATCGAAGCTAGAGAATGTCGAGTCGTATGCAACTACCTAGGTATTCCCAGCATTTGAACTACGAGTGGTTAGCCCCGGATAGAGAAATTGAGATCGAGTTGATTCTGGTACTAACCCGATCTCTAAAGCACCTTACCGTATGGCGTAAATTGAAGGAACTTGAGGGGACTACAGAATTACTCGACAAGGACTTATTTCGCCCAAGTCGCTCTCCATGGGAGCTCGGTTGTTGGTGAAGAAGAAAGATGGAGTCTGCAATGCGAATGTGCATAGACTATCGCAGCTAAATAATGTGACGGTCAAGAACCGGTACCCTTTGCCGCGGATTGACGACCTGTTCGACCAACTAAAGGGTGCCACCGTTTTCTCAAAGGTCGACCTGAGGTCCGGCTATCATCAAGTAAAAGTGAAATCAGATGATATACCAAAGACGGCCTTCCGGACCAGATATGGACATTACGAGTTTGTAGTTATGCCCTTCGGAGTGACGAATGCACCTGCTCTGTTCATGGATTTGATGAACCGGGTATTCTCGGCATTCCTCGACAAGTTTGTGATCGTCTTCATTGACGACATACTGATATATTCGAGAACCCCCGAGGAGCACACAGAACACTTGAATGTGGTATTGCAGATCCTTCGGGAAAAACACCTATTCGCAAAGTTCTCCAAATGCGAGTTCTGGCTCGAGCAAGTATCATTTTTGGGTCACGTGATATCCAAACACGGAGTGATGGTAGATCCAATGAAGATTGAAGCCGTGAGTAATTGGAACCAACCAAGGAATGCCAGCGAGGTCAGAAGCTTTCTCGGGCTAGCAAGCTACTACCGGAAGTTTGTAGAGAACTTCTCCAGGATTGCCGCCCCTATGACAGTCCTCACCAGAAAGGGCAAGAAATATGAGTGGACGGACGCCTGCGAGAGGAGTTTCATAGAATTGAAAAGGAGACTGACTAGCGCTCCAATCCTTGCTCTTCCGGACAATAACGAAAGCTTCGACATGTACAGTGACGCTTCCAAGTTGGGACTCGGAGGACTTATGCATGGCAAGGTCATTGCCTATGCCTCTAGGCAACTCAAGGAACACGAAGGAATTATCCCACCCACGACTTAGAGCTAGCGTGGTCTTTGCTCTCAAAACATGGAGGCATTACCTATATGGAGCTCGGTGTAGGATTTATCTGAGACCATCGTAGTCTCAAATATTTCTTCACCTGAAGGACTGAATATGAGGCAGTAGCGGATGGCTCGAGCTCATCAAGGATTATGACTGCGAGATTCTCTACCATCCGTGGAAAGCTAACAAGGTGGCTGATGCACTCAGCAGGAAGTCCTGCGCCACCTTAATGTCTCTATCAGGGTTATCTCGGCCCTTAGAAAAAGATATTATGCGTTACGGGGTTGAAATCATCTCCGGACAGCTCTCGACCATGACGATAGCACGTTGTTCGATGATATCTTTGGAAAAACAAGCCCGTGACCCAAGCCTTCAGAGGATCAAGCAAGAGGTCTTAGAAGGAAAGGACGACGGGTTTCGGATCTCTGATAGTGGGGTACTCTACCTCAGGGATCGCTTATGTATTCCCGACGATCCAGAATTACGGAAGGAGATATTTGAGGAAGCTCACAGAACTCCTTATGCGATGCATCCTGGAACCACCAAGATGTACCAAGACCTAAAACGAAAGTTCTAGTGGTTCGGAATGAAAAGAGATGTGGCTCAGTATGTCGATGCACGACTGCGAAGGGTTAAGCGAGAACACGAGAGACACGGAGGAACACTGCGGTAGATCCAGTTCGAATGGAAATGGGAGGACATTTCTATGGATTTCATCTCAGGATTGCCCAAGACGACAAACGGTTATGATGCTATATGGGTAATTGTGAATAGATTGACGAAGTCCACCCATTTCTTAGCAATAAAGATGACCTATTCGAGGGAGCAACTGGCTCAGTTATATGCTAGGGAAATTATCAGACTACATGGAATTCCTAAGACCATCATTTCTGACAGAGATGGTCGCTTTATTTCCCATTTCTGGGAATGTGTTCAGAAGGCCCTAGGCACGAAGCTATTGTTCAGTACTGCCTTCCATCCCCAGACGGACGGACAGACTGAAAGAGTAAATCAAGTACTGGAGGATATGTTACAAGCCTGCGCCCTGGATTTCAAAGGTAGCTGGTGCCGATACTTATGTTTGGTAGAATTCGCCTACAATAATAGCTACCAGGCTACTATTGGAATGGCACCCTACGAGGCTCTATACGGGAGGAAATGTAGATCTCCCATATGCTGGTACGAGGGTGGTGAAAAGAAGAGGATGGGACTCAAGATGGATTTCATCGACGACACCACCCGAGCTATACGGAACATCCGTCAGAGAATTGAAGCGCGCGACAAGAGCTATGCGGATATGCGGCGTAGACAATTAGAATTCAAGTTGGGGACCTAGTATTCTCAAAGTGGCTCCTATGAAGGGAGTGATGAGGTTTGGAAGAAAGGGTAACCGAGTCCAGGGACCGTACCGAGATCGCGCAGAGGATTGGCAAGGTAGCTTATAAGCTAGAGCTGCCTCAGGAGATGTCGGCTATTCACAACGTGTTCCATGTCTCTGTACTCAAGAAATGCATTTCCAGTACGGACCAAGTGATCGAGCCACAAACAGTACAAGTTCAAGAGGACCTGAGTATTGAAAGTCGGCCTATCCAAATACTAGACCGAGAAATCAAGAGGCTAAGGAACAAAGAGGTGCCCTTAGTAAAGGTCCTGTGGCAGAATCAACGGTACGAGGAAGCTACCTGGGAACGCGAGGAGGACATGAAGCAGAAGTACCCACAATTGTTCTAAGTTTCGAGGACGAAACTTTTAAAAGGTATGAAGGATTGTAACGCCCGTAAAATTTCTAGCAAATTTTACAAGAATTTTTGGCTTGATGATCATGGGCTTTATGTGGGCCTTTTCAAAAATAAAAGAAAATAAGCCAAAAAGGGGTGCAAGGCCTAGGAATTGAACCCCAAACCTCTAGAGATAGCCAAGCCTTATAGATGCACCCACTAACCAGAAGCCCAATAGGATTATATGATTAAGGAAGAGTGGAAACTATAGATAAGTGGGACTAAGGGTAAATGAAGAGGCATAGAAAAGAAAAGAGGAACTTCTCTTCCTCCCCTTTATAAAGAAGAGGGAAGATTGAATTTGGTCACTTCCTCTCTTCTTTCCTTCTTCTCACCGAAATCCTAGAGCTCCCCCTCTCCCTTCCACCCCTTGGCCGAACCTCATCCAAGCAAGAGAAGGCTAGGTGTTGGTCTTCCTTAGGTCATCTTCCCCACCCAAAGCAAAGCGAAGGATGTAAGTATCCCTCACCTGCATATGAGTAGTTTCGATTGAATGTTTGAACAACCTATATGTTAGATCTGGCCAAGCATGTTTTGGTTTATCAATGAAGTGGTAATCTATGTTTGTAATCTATGTTAGGAAGTATATGATGATGCTAAGATGGGAAAAGAGGTTAGGTTAAAAAGCTAGCCCTAATGGCCACCAAGACCTATTCGCCAAGCTTAGGATTGGGGTTTTACATGAAGTTACATGCTAGGTTTTATTCACTATATGATGTAGTTAAGATTTAAAAATGGATTAGGACCAAAATCTAACCCTAGTTGAGCCCTTATGTGTTTCGGCCACCCTAAGGAATTAGGGTTAGGGTTGCATGAAAATGTCCCTAATGATGCTATGCTAGGTTATAAGGCTCATGAATGAATGTTGGGTAACAAGAACCCTAGTTGAGCCCCTTATGTGTTTCGGCCACCCTAGGGAATTAGGGTTAGGGTTGCATGAAAATGTCCCTAATGATGCTATGCTAGGTTATAAGGCTCATGAATGAATGTTGGGTAACAAGAACCCTAGTTGAGCCCCTTATGTGTTTCGGCCACCCTAGGGAATTAGGGTTAGGGTTGCATGAAAATGTCCCTAATAATGTTATGCTAGGTTATAATGCTCATGAATGAATGTTGGGTGACAAGAACCCTAAGAAGCCTAAAAGGGCCATTCGGCCACCCTTGGTTGTTTCTTTTCTTTGTGTGTTTCAATGAAGTTTACACCATGAAGTGTATGCATATATATGTTAATTGAATTAGTTAAAAGTCTAATCCCTAAAAAGCCTATAAGGTCCATTTGGCCACCCTTGGTTATTATGTTTAATGAAGTTTCATACCATGATTGGTATGCATATAATGTTGTTTAGTATGTAGATAAATTTAGGTTAAAGATTAACCCTAAAAACCCTACATGGACCATTCGACCAACCTATGTTTTGGGGAATAGATGAAGTTTAATTCAAACTCTATGTGCTTATGAAGTTGTAGCCATGCTAAATGAATTAGGTTCACATGTGCCCTGTGTTTGAGTGAATTCATGATGACTTGTGGTCTTAAATAATGCTGCTTATGAAGTTGTAGCCATGCTAAATGAATTAGGTTTACATGTGCTTTGTGTTTGAGTGAATTTATGATGACATGTGATCTTAAATAATGCTAGGTGAAGATACCATGCCTTAGTTAGTATTTACTTACTCTTGATGCCATGTCTCATGCCATGCCTTTGTGTATGTGATATCTAATATTACGAAATGGAATACGATAAGACTATGGAATGAAACAAAAGGATATGTTCACAAAAATGAATATGATATGATGATGAAACGAAGTATGATATGTTATGAAATGAAGTATGCTATGTTATGAAATGAAAGAAGATATGTTCATGAAATGAAGCATGATGTGTTATGAAATGAAGTATGCTATGCTATGTTTGTCAAGAAATGAAATAAGCTATGTTATATATTAAGCATATAAGTATTTTACCTTCTGCATGGCTTGTACCAAGACCTTAACAAGGTCCAAGAAGGGATGGGCTCCTAAGATGCCCTAGGTCGATGGAATAAGACTCGGGCCAAGGATGGGCTTCTATGTATGATTGCCCCTAGGTCGATGGAATAAGACTCGGGCCTAGTACGGGATGGGCTCCAAGATGCCTTAGGTCGATGGAGTAAGACTCGGGCCTAGGATGGGCTTCTACGCTATGACGATTGCCCCTAGGTCGATGGAATAAGACTCGGGCCTAGAAACCTATTAGGTTCGAGACTTGCTACCTCGGGCCTATTTATGGATGCGCGCTATGATAATGAAGAAGTGGTACAATGCCGGGCCCAAATATGTTGAGATTTATATTTACGCCTAACATATATGTTTTCAAAAGCATCCTGCACATGTTATGTTTGATGATATGCCATATGTTTACATGTTATGTTTGATGATATGCCATGATGTTTACATGTTATGTTTGATGATATGCCATGATGTTTACATGTTTGTTTGATAATATGCCATAACGTTTAAGTTACATGTTATGTTGAATGATATGTCATGATGTATACGTTACATGTTATGTTCGATGGTACGCTATGATGTCTATGTTACTAAGTTACATATGATGCATATTATGCTGATTAAGTATATATTCATGTTATGCTACTAAGTTAGGGATGATCCATGCTATATTCACTTATGTTACTTATGCTACATGATGAGTTGATGACACCATGTAAGTTACATGTTATATTGATTTTACGTTATAAATGCTACAAGCCATGATTAATAATGATGTATGGTTTTGTGAGTAGGATAGGATCTTACTAAGCCTATGAGCTTATAGTTTATCTTTCCCTCATCTGCTGCAGATAAGGGTAAGGGATGGGTAAACTAAAGGGAGCAGCAGGAGGGGCCAATGTGTGTGGTAGTGGCACGGTGGAGAAGATCCGTTAAGTCTATTTATACATGTTACCTATGATGATGATGTCTATGGATGTCTTTACTTATGTCTCCCTATGACGATGATGTTATGAACCTACTAAGCACTAAGTATCTATATATATATGATGCATGCTTTATGTTGATAAGAAGAAGTAAAGAAGAAGTAAGAAGAAGTATCCATCCATGCATGGTATGAAACATACTCTATGTTAAGAAGAAGCGTTAATGCATGTTTATGTTAAAAGAAAAAAAAAGGAAAAGAAAAGTATTTAGGTCTAAAGTCTTCCGCTGTAAGAACTAAGAAGTACATATATAAAGTCTTCCGCTGTATGAAATGTATGTACGGTCGCGTCACGCGCCGCCTCTCCGGACATTTAGGGTCCCCAAAAAGGGCGGGCGTGACACCAGTCGACTACTCCAAGTCGACTAGGGTTCGACTGACCAAGGTCTGGCTGAGCAGTCAACTGCTGAGGGATGACAGTCAACTGCCGATGGATGGCAGTCGACTGATAACACCATTTGTCGACTGATGAGGGAGATTAGTCGATTGATCGAGGCATTTTCGGCCATAGAATGGTTTCTAGTCGAGTGCTCGCTCCAGCACTCAATTTATGGGATCATCAGTCGACTGATTGACATGATCAGCCGACTGATCTCCCTCATCATTTGTTTTGAGAGAACGACTATAGGACCAGTCGACTGATGGTCATGATCAGTCGACTGATGGGTGCGAAATTAGCTTGATGCAGGTTATAAATGGAGCTCAAGATGGATGATTTCACCAAGACTTTAAGGGTGACATTGGAGGGGAATTGCTGCTGCATTCCAGACCTTCAAGAGCCAACCAAAGCAAGCAACAAACAAATGATCAAAAGCAATCGGTGAAAAGTCTTATTTTGTATTGTATTTGTATTCTTGTTTGTATTTCTATATTACTGTTGTAATTTTTTGTATGAGGTTTCTCCACCTCTGACGTGTTGTCGAGAAGGAGTTAAGTTAGTGCCATGCGCATAACTAGAGCTCGGTGAGCTCGCCCGTGGAGTAGGAACCATTCGGTTCTGATCCATGTATATCTTGGTGTATTGCATGTGCTTGTGTTATTGTTTGCATTTCTATTTGTTTCTATTATTTTCACTGTGCTAACGACAATTGTAGACAAGCGACGCATGGTGAACGATCATATTCCACCATTCACCCCCCTCTAGCCGGCCACCTACGTTCCAACAAGTGGTATCTGAGCGAGCATCTTGTCGAGAACTAACTGTCGACACAAGCACTACAAGATGGCCGGCTACAACCTCCAACGACCAAAATTTGTAGGAGATTTTCAATGGTGGAGAAGAAAAATGGAGGTATATCTAGAAACCGATTTTGACTTTATGCTAGTCTTAGAAAATGGTTTCAAATTGCCTAGGGATGAAAACAATAGGCAAATTTAGAATTCAACGTGGACCCAAGACCAAATCAAGGACTTCAAGAAAAATCTTAAGGTAATCGAATTACTTAGTGATTTGATTCATAACAACATTTGGTATAGGCTAGGTAATTTTAGGGATGCTAAGGACCTATGGGACAAGGTGATAAGATTTCATGATGAGCCCACATTGGTCCATGAAGAGGAAGAGAGCCCATCAACTTCTGGATTCGAGGATGTTGAAGAATTTCCGATCACATTTGAAGATGTTGATGATTTGGTGGAGACCTCCACCTCTAGCATTGAGGGGGAGGAGAGGCCTTCTATCCCGGAACAAGTTCTAGAAGAAGCTTCAACATCCGGGAGAAGCGAAAATTCCTTAGGTAACTCAAGTGTTGTTATTATAAATAAAAATCATATAACATTCTTTGAGTTTAGGGAACAAGGGCACTATAAAAGTAAGTGTCCTAAGAATGTGAAAAAGGTTCAACCGACACCAAAAGTCAAAAATGCTGGAGTCCCCACAATTAAGAGCAAAGAGCGCATTGTGTGCTTCAAATGCAACCAACGGGGACACTACCGAAGCCAATGCCCTAAGGAAGAAAATGCAAGAAGGGGCATGTCATGTAGGGGGAGCTTCTAAAGCTAACCCTAAGGTAAATTTAATTAATGCACTTTCAATTTCTAGTGTTAATAAGAATGCTAGGAATTATTTTAGTTATCTTGCAATTATTAATGAAAAGAAAGCTAGTAGAAATAATAAGGTTTATTGTTTAGGTGCTAAGCATGAAAATTTGTTTAATGATAAACCTAGGACCAATAACACTAGAACTATTTTACCTAGGGAATCAATTAGGAGAATAGAAGAAAATTTGGGTATTAATCCCAAAAAGTCTAGGCATATGCCTAAGAAGAAGAGGCCTTCCCAAAAACCTAATGATAAATCAAAATTGGAAAAATTAGAGTAAGATAACCTAGTCTTGAGGTCAAGACTTGAGAGAATGGAAAAGACCCTTAAGATTATAGAAAATTCTATTCATGGGTCAAATGCCCAAAAGTCAATACCTAGGGTTCAAGAATGGTCTAAGGGCAAGAAAGGTTTGGGTCACAAACCTATGTCCTACCATAATATTCCATTTGATTATGGAACAACATCTAGGTCTAGCAAAAACCAAGGCTAATAGGGAAGTTATCTCTAAGACTAGCCATGGTGTTTGCTTAGTGGCTAAGTATAGGGTCGATGGTGGCCGGTTAGAGGGGGGTGAATAGCCTTCTTTCGTCGACGGTGGAAGTCGTCGCTGCTTTCTCTACAAACACTATTAGCGCAAGCAGAATATACTAATATGCAATTAAAACAAAAGCAAAGTAAAGAATAGAGGCACAAACACTAACACCACAATGTAACGTGGTTCACGGCTTCGCCGCTAATCCACGGTCATATTCGTCCAAGGTGAATCACGCCTCAAGCTTTCACTATTCTCTCCTTTGCACCAAGCTAGGTGGAGGTAACCTCTTTACACAAGAATCACTCCTCTTACAATTATGATGTAAATAAACTCAAGTAAAAGGATGGAAAACCTTTTGGGCACTTTGGGAGAGTTTTGAGCATGAACATTGGCCTCCAAAGGCCCTCACCCCTCCTCTTTATAGAGGAAGAGAGTTTCTTCCCTTTGACATAGGACCAGTCGACTGATGCCCCGATCAGTCGACTGATCCCGTAGCCGTTTCTCAATAACGACTTCTTCCACGTTGGATTCTATCCAACGGCTCCCACATCAGTCGACTGATCTTACCATCAGTCGACTGATGGAGCTATCAATCGAGTGCCGGAAGAAGACACTGTAGGGATGGTTTTATGGATCTATGAGGGGAAACTTCACTTCCCGCTTCACCTCGGTCGTTTGTTTATGGCGATCCCATCGATGTCCCCGGATTAAAAAAATTTAATCCTAGACAAAAGGGATTGGCCAAAAAACCAAGTCATCGTCATGCTATTCGTTTAGAGAGGTCACTTGAACAAACATGTTGTTCAAGCGACCAAGCTCTATTCTACGAGTAGCCGCAGAATAGACGATGTCCGGATCGCCGACTATTGTGTTTATGTTCGGGGTCCAAGTTTATTTAGCCACATTCATAAAGAAAACATCCACATAAAACATGCATATAATTGAAAAGCAATTATAAACATAATACAAAAGAACACTAATCAAATTAAACAAGATTATACCTCTTGTTATATCTCTTGATCATCTATTGTATGTCCTTCCTCCTTTTGGACGTCGTGTGGGCGACGATCTTCCAAAAGTCGAAGCTCCTAGATCGCCAATCTTCCTTCCTTGTTCACTCCGAACAATGGAAGATCATCAAACAAAACTCTTCTTCCTATCTAGAACCGGCCACCAAGTCAATAGACTCGATGTTGCCACCGACCAAGGAAGAGAAAATGGAGTGTAAGAACCGGCCAAAGCAGAATCAATGAGGGTATGGGCATCGGCCAACACTTGGAGAAGAGAAAGGAAAGTAATCCTTCTCCTTGTTGCCGCTCAAACCCTAAACTAAGCTCTCCTAATTTCTGACAAAGGATGAAGGGAAGAAGAATAGGTTGGGCTCCGACCAAGGTAGAGGGAAGATGAATAGGTGGCCAAACCTTAGGAAGAAGAAGAAGAGCCCTCCACCACTTTTTTCCGCCCAACCCAACACCAAAAACCTAACCCTAGCTGCCCACACCCAATCCTAATTTAATTAGGATAGGTTGCCGCCCAAGGGACAAACCCTAATCCCCTTATCCATCTTGTTGCTGCCCACACCTATCACCTCCTTTTATAGAGTTAGGAATAAGCCATGATTTAATCTCCTCCATTGGTTGTAGGGATTTAATCTCAACCATCAGATCTAGAGATTTAATCTCAACCGTTGGATCTAGAGATTTAATCTCTACATTTGGATCTAGAGTTTTGTTTTTCATCCATTGGATCTAAGCTTCATGAGGTGTTAATAGGCTACAATAGGGACCATGAGGAGGAGTTGGATCTTGGCCACCCATGGATCAAGCCCACATAAAGTCCGATCCACTAATGATAATTCAATCCACTAAAGGATTATCATTGATCTACCTCACCAACCCCCATAAGTTAATATGGGCTCCATATATTATTTGTACATTTTCTCCCTGTGTTTAAGATCTAGAATGTCCGTCGATTAATTAATTTACTGACCATTAATTAATCAACATCTAACTCCATGAGTAGTACCACTCAACCTTTTCATCATGCCGGACCAAGTCCACCTGCAGGGTTTACATGATGAACCTTATAAGCTCCTCAAGGGGACATCATCATCCTAATATATAGGACACAGTTTCCTCCTATAATCAACAGCACACCATATAAATAATATCATTTCCCAACTTAGCGAGCCTACCGATTTGATCTATAAATCTCGCCCATTAGTAAATCAAAGAAATGAATACTAAGTATATGTGCCCGTTATTATATCGGGATTAAGAGCATGTACTAAATAATATTTGAGGTCCGATTTGATTATGTAGTCAGCAATAAATCGAATCACCTCTATGTCGGTCCTGCTCAATACACACAAAGTGCACTAGTGTAATTCTATGATTAAGACAAACCAATACCGAATCACACTACAACGCCAATGCTCCAATGTCGTCATAACGTCGACGCGATGACAAGTTCAAATCTCCTTCGTCGGTAGTAGTAGCAAGTAATTATTTTTATTGTATTCTTTATTTTAATCGTAACTAGGTCAGGTAGACTTGTTGCCTCATCCTCGTACACTCGGTTTTTTTGATCGTTTTCTCCTACCTCCAACGAGGAGGAGCCGTTATAGTGCTTTGCCCTTTGTACGCGGTCTAGGACCGATAGGGCCTTGGAGTAGCAACCGCTGGGTTGTGAACCAAGTAAAAATAAACATGTTCCTTTATTTTCCGCTGCTCTTACTCGTTTAATTGTCTATTCGAACGAAATATTGAAAAGATTTACGATCGCTATTCACCCCCCCCTCTAGCAACGCTTCTCGATCCAACAGTACATAGCATCACATACATGAGGCTTCCTACTGCTGAAGCATAAGGAATCGCCTTCATCTCCTCTATCTCCTCAGATATTCTATAACACATCTCCTTATATAAAGGAACTCCATGCCTGAAAAGTAGAAAACCTTTCTTGGAGTTCTGCATGCTAAAACGATCCATAATCGTGTCTATGTATGAAGCTTGGGATAAGCACAACATCTTTTTTCCTGCGATCCCTTATATCCTTGATCCCAAGGATGTGTCCCACTTCTCCCAAGTCCTTCATATCAAACTGTTTGGACAACCATACCCTTACGTCCAATAACACCTTGATATTGTTTCCAATCACCAAAATGTCATCTACGTATAGTACAAGAAATACCACTACGTTTCTGTCACATCTCTTGTATACACAAGACTCATCCAGACTTTGAATAAATCCATAAGACTGGATTACCTCATCAAAGTGGATATTCCAAGACCTCGAAGCTTGCTTCAATCCATAAATGGACCGATTAAGCTTACATACAAGATGCTCTTTGCCCTTCGCAATGATATCCCTCTGGTTGCTTCATATAGATGTTTTCCTCAAGACTTCCATTAAGGAAAGCTATCTTGACATCCATCTTCCACACCTCATAATCCATATGAGCTGCTATATATAAGAGAATCCGGATAGAGTTAAGCATGGCTGCCAGCGAAAAGGTCTCCTCATAATCGATACCCTCTTTCTGAGTATACCCCTTCGCAACAAGTCTCGCTTTGAAGGTCTAAACCATCCCATCTATTCCTCTCTTTCTTTTGTAGATCCACTTGCATACAATGGCTTTTACACCATCGGGTGGTTCCACTAGCTCCCAGACTTGATTTGAATCAATAGATTCAATCTTATTATTCATTGCACTTTGCCAAGATGCTGCATCTATATCTTGGATTGCCTCGTCATATGTCCAGGGATCAGGTTCATGTTCGCCAGGGACTAAATCAGAAAATTCTCCCAAGAACATGAATCTATCAGGCTGTATAACAACCCTCCCACTACGACGAGGTATCTCCTGTGTATCCTCTGTGACACGCGGTGCAGTGACTTGTGGTATTTCCTCTTGTACTGGTGGTACTGAAGAAGTGACTTCCCCTTTTAATTCTTCCAGAACAATTTTACTCTTGGGCTTGTGGCTCATCACATGGTCTTCCTCTAGAAATCTGGCGTTCGTTCTAACGATCACCCTCTGATCTCTATGACTATAAAATAAACCACCCTTCGTTTCTCTAGGATAGCCAACGAACATGCATACTTTTGTACGATGTTCCAACTTACCAGCATCTGCCTTCAGCACATGTGCTGGACTCCCCCATATCCGAATATGTCTTAGACTAGGCTTTCACCCAGTCCACAACTCTGTGGGAGTACATGGCACTGATTTAGATGGAACCAAGTTCAGAATGTACACCGCCGTATCTAGAGAATATCCCCAGAATGAATCTGGCAACTCAGAATAACTCATCATCGATCTTACCATCTCCATAAGAGTCCTATTCCTTCGCTCTGCTACACCATTCTGTTGGGGTGTATCAGGTGCAGTCAATTGGGATTGAATCCCAGCCTCTGATAGATAATTCCTAAACACTCTCAAGAGGTACTCGCCACCACGATCAGATCGTAGTGTCTTGATACTTTTACCTTGACGTTTCTCCACATCTGCCTTGAATTCTTTGAACTTGTCAAAACATTCAGACTTGTGGCGCATCAGGTAAATGTATCCATATCTCGAGTAATCATCTATAAAAGATATGAAATACTCGAAACCACCTCTAGCCTGGATAGACATAGGCCCACACAAATCAGAATGAATCAATTCTAACACATCTTTGGCTCTATACCCCTTGGCTTTAAAAGGCCTCTTGGTCATTTTACCCTCCAAGCAAGATTCACAGGTTGGGAAATCCTCCACCACTAATGAACCCAAAGGTCAATCAACTATCAACCTTTGAATTCTTCTTAGGTTATTAAGACCAAGCTTAAGATGCCAAAGATATGTTTGGTTCATCATCGAAGGTTCTTTTCTCTTATTGGAATTAGAAGATGAGTTATTAATTTCAATATGCATCGTGGGAGCTTTTGGTTCAAGTGTGTATAGATTTACTATCAATGTACCTGAACAGATAATGTTCATATTCCTTTTTATAACAACTCTGTTATTAAAAGAAATAGAATATCCATCCATAAACAATTTAGAAATTGAAATTAAATTCTTTCTAAATAAAGGTACATAAAGGGAATTTTTCAGAACCAAAGTTTTATTTTTCTCAAAAGATAAATAAAACATCTCCCACTGTAATCGCCACCACCTTCATGGAATTGCCCAAGTAAATGGTAATCTCTCCCTCAGCTTGTCATCGGGTTTCCTGGAACCCCTGAAAAGTATTGCAGACATGATCAGAGGATCCCGTATCTACACACCAGGTGCCGGTAGATAACACCACTAACCATGTTTCAACGTCTAGACCAAAGGATATACCTTTGTTCTGTTTAGGATTGGGACAATCCTTCTTCCAATGTCCATCCTGCTTGCAAGTGAAGTACTTGCCTTTCGGCTTCTTCACTCCTCCCTGAGATCCTCCCACCACTTTTGCTCCATCTTGTTTTCTTCTTCTTCTTGCTTTTCAGTTTAGAAGTAGAAACCTTCTGAGCAACCATGGCCTAAGCCTGAGCAAGCCTTTTTGTCGACTAGAGAATGATATCGACCTGGGTTTCACCATCGATCTCAGCTCTAAGGACTTCCAGCTCATTCGTAGGCTTAGGAGAACACTCTTCGAAGAGTACATAATTGTACTCCTTAGCAGATAAGACAATATCTAGATTCTTTTCCAATCAACATTATTTGCGTACAGTAAGTTTATTTTCCTTTAGTATCATAGTAAGTGGATTGAAAGACATTTTTGAAAATCCTAAGAATCACATAGATCATTACTGTAGATTTTAAAAAATTATTGATTCCTCAAACAATAAAATTTTAAAATCAACCAACACCTCAAAACACCGAGAATATCATATGCCACGATAGTGTGGACGTATACAAATTCTACATTTGTAAGAAGAGATTTTACCCATTAATTTTACTATCTTGTCAACCTAACTTTTTGACAAATAAAATTAATAGTTGGTTTCTCTTCGGCCCTACAAATAAAAGCAGTGACTCCGATGGGGAGGATACTTATATTTGTATCTAAGTGTTCACCATTACTTGGTACCAAGGTAATTACCTCGGGTTATGTGCCTTACGATTGGGAAGTACACACGCTCCTTAATAATTTCCTATAACCATATTCGACCTTGTGATCCGCAAACAAACCCATTCGATGGGGAGGAAGGTACTCAGAGCCGACGCGCAAGTTTGTTTGCATTACTTATCAAATTGTAATGGAGGCCATGGGAATTTATAAAAATATCCCTCTCCCACTTAGTAATTTAAAAATGAGGAATTTTCTAGCCTACGACATGCATATCAAACAATAAGCAATAAATATGAAAAATAAATTATTTTCCAACTATTATGGCTTTTGTATTCAATATGTCTCTCGTCGCATCGCCTTCTCGTCCGCTCCTCCTATGCCATGTACGAGCCATTCGGAGATCCGAGCCAAGACTAAAATCTATTTTAATTTACATCCATCGATCCTATACTCCATGAGGGAGTGTACATGAAATCTAGATCGAAAGTAAACTAAAATAAAAAGAGTGGCTAAACAATGTCATATCTAATTTACAAAAAATTAAATACTAGCCTCGTCAACCCCGAGGATTCAACAAAATAAACATTTACACACATACAATCACATACACACATATGGGCATAATAGTCAGATCTTCTGCCTGCAACCAAAGAGTTAAACTACGCATATCCTACTATTATCCGTCACATATAATATATGAAAAGTGCATAAAAATTAACCGAATCCTAAACACAAAAAATCGGAAACCTTGGCTCTGATACCAATTGTAGGGATGGTTTCATGGATTCTTGAGGGGAAACATCGCTTCCCACTTCACCTCGATCGTTTGTTCATGGCGATTCCATCGATGTCCCCGGATTAAAAATTTTAATCCTAGACAAAAGGGATTGCCCAAACAACCAAGTCATCGTCGTGTTATTCGTTTAGAGAAGTCACTTGAATAAACTTTTTGTTCAACCGACCAAGCTCTATTCTACGAGTAGCCGCGTAATAGATGATGTCCTAATCGCCGGCTATTGTATTTATGTTCGGGGTCCAAGTTTATTTAGCCACATACATAAAGTAAACATCCACATAAAACATGAATATAATTGAAAAGCAATTATAAACATAATACAAAAGAACACTAATCAAAATAAACAAGATTATACCTCTTGTTATATCTCTTGATCTTCTATTGTATGTCCTTCCTCCTTTTGGACGTCGTGTGGGCGACGATCTTCCAAAAGTTGAAGCTCCTAGATCACCAATCTTCCTTCCTTGTTCACTCCGAACAAAGGAAGATCACCAAACAAAACTCTTCTACCTATCTAGAAACTGCCACCAAGTCAATAGACTCGATGTTGTCGCTGGCCAAGGAAGAGAACATGGAGTGTAAGAACCGGACAAAGGAGAATCAATGACGGTATGGGTGCCGACCAACACTTGGAGAAGAGAAATGAAAGCAATCCTTCTCCTTGTTGCCTCCCAACCCTAAACTAAGCTCTCCTAATTTCCGGCCAAGGATGAAGGGAAGAAGAATAGGTTGAGCTCCGGCCAAGGTAGAGGGAAGATGAATAGGTGCTGGCCAAACCTTAGGAAGAAGAAGAAGAGCCCTCCTCCACTTGTTGCCGCCCACCCCAACACCAAAAACCTAACCCTATCCGCCCACTCCCAATCCTAATCTAATTAGGATTTGTTTTCGCCCAAGGGATAAACCCTAATCCCCTTATCCATCTTGTTGCCGCCCACACCTATCACCTCATTTTATAGAGTTAGGGATAAGCCATGATTTAATCTCCTCCATTGGTTCTAGGGATTTAATCTCAACCGTCGGATCTAGAGATTTAATCTCAACCGTCGGATCAAGAGATTTAATCTCTACCTTTGGATCTAGAGTTTTGTTTTTCATCCATTGGATCTAAGCTTCATGAGGTGTTAATAGGCTACAGTAGGGACCATGAGGAGGAGTTGGATCTTGGCCACCCATGGATCAAGACCGCATAAAGTCCGATCGATTAATGATAATCCAATCCACTAAAGGATTATCATTGATCTACCTCACCAACCGCCATAACTTAATATGGGCTCCATATATTATTTGTATATTTTCTCCCTATGTTTAAGATCTCGAATGTCCCTCGATTAATTAATTTACAGACAATTAATTAATCAACATCTAACTCCATGAGTAGTACCATTCAACCTTTTCATCATGTCAGACCAAGTCCACCTGCAGGGTTTACATGATGAACCTTATGAGCTCCTCAAGGGGACATCATCAACCTAATATATAGGACATGGTTTCCTCCTATAATCAACGACATACCATATAAATAATATCATTTCCCAACTTACCGAGCCTATCGATTTAATCTATAAATCTCGCCCATTTGTAAATCAAGGAAATGAATACTAAGTATATGTGCCCGTTATTATATCGGGATTAAGAGCATGTACTAAATAATATCTGAGGTCCGATTTGATTATGTAATCAGCAATAAATCGAATCACCTCTAAGTCGGTCCTGCTCAATACACACAAAGTGCACTAGTGTGAATCTATGGTCAAGACAAACCAATACCAAATCACACTACAACCATACCAATAGTTTGTCCAAACCCATCTAGGTTGTGAGCCTTTACTTATACTTTACAAGGAACCGATAACATGATCTCCCGTGTGACACCACACACCATGTTATCTACAATGTAATGTATTAGACAATGTGCATAGCCATAAAAATATGCAAACAATGATCATGTGATTCTTATTTCAAAAATAAAGATGTTCATACAAAAGATAGACTTTTCAGTATACATCCCAACATACACTCCATTCTGTGCCTGAAACACTTGCGACCAGTCGACTGATACATTGATCAGTCGACTGGTGGTCTCTCAGTCGACGGCCAATCCATGGCAGTCGACTGTTGGCACATGAACCAGACTCGAACACTAGTTGAGTCACAGTCGACTTAGAGTAGTCGACTACCATAACATGGCAATCGACTGATGTCGGGAAATCTCATCCGACACTTAGCAAATTGGCCAAGTTCCACCTAAGCGCACTACCCTTTCTCGGGTTACATTCGCTCACTCTCATCCCTTGGAGTCCCTCGCCTTTGAAGTTGTCTTCGTTCAGCCACGTCCCTTGGATGCACCAAGCGCATGGCTCTACAACGCCATCCTTCGCGTCTTGCCCTGAAGTATACTTCCTCTAGCTTCACTCCAATCTACTCGTTCGACGGTCCCTCGGATGCTCCAAGCACATGACTTCCACAAAGCTATCCTTCACCGACTCACGGACCAAGTCATGAGAGGTGAAACTCGCCAATGCTCCATGTGTGAATTACTAAGTCCTTCAAGACTCCAACGCACATATCAAATCCAATCATCCTAACTTAAACCCTTTGCCACACTCGTTAAAACCACATCATGGGTTGATTGCACTAACAATCTCCCCCTTTTTGATGGGTGGCAATCCGTTTAAGTTAGGTAAACATTTGATAAAAACATTAAGGTAAGAAAGCATGTAAATAAACATGATTATCAACTCGCCCCCTTAATACATGAAACTCCCCCTAAATACAATTCTCCCTTTACTTAAACATTCATCAGTCGACTGGTGGTCTCTCTCATCATTGCTAATCTACTATGGCAATGATCATTGTTTGCACATGAACGGACTCGAACACTAGTCGAGTCTGTCGACAGAGTAGTCAACTACCATAACATGGCAGTCGACTGATGTCGAAAAATCCCATCCGACACTTAGCCAATTGGCCAAGATCCACCTAAGCGTACTACCCCTTCACAGGTTACATTCGCTCACTCTCATCCCTTGTAGTCCCTCGCCTTTGAAGTTGTCTTCGTTCGGCCACATCCCTCGGATGCGCCAAGCGCACAGCTCTGCAGTGCCATCCTTCGCGTCTCTCCCTGAAGTCTACTTCCTCCGACTTCATTCCAATCTCCTCGTCCAGCGGTCCCTCGGATACTCCAAGTGCACAACTTCCGCAAAGCTATCCTCCACCGACTCACGAACCGAGTCATGAGAGGTGAAACTCGCCAATGCTCCATGTGCGAATTACTAAGTCCTGTAAGACTCCAACGCATATATCAAATCCAATCATCCTAACTTAAACCCTTTGCCACACACATCAAAACCATATCATGGGTTGATTGCACTAACAATCTCCCCCTTTTAGGTGTGTGGCAATCCGTTTAAGTTAGGTAAACATTTGATAAAAACATTAAGGTAAGAAAGCATGTAAATAAACATGATTATCAACTCTCCCCCTTAATACATGAAACTCCCCCTAAATACAATTCTCTCCTTACTTAAACATGCATATTTCTCCCCCTTTGACACCATCAAAAATATTAAACAAGGTTTATACAAGCATGACATCAACTCTAGGGAACAAAAATTACCAAAACATGCCTTAAAATCTAATAAAAGAAGGTTACTGGGCATGTTATCAGTTGATCAGTCAATTGGTTCAGACTACTACTCGACTGACACTCTGATTTCGGATTTTTCTGATTTTCAGAGTGAATTTCAAAAATGCATTAAAAATTCTACAAAATTTGAAAAATCATGAAATTTGGGGAACATATTTATTTTAAGGTCCTTTATCAATGAAAAATAGTTTTGCATGAAAAATCATTATATTTTCAAAGATTTGCCAAAAGTCCAAAAGGTTCAAAAACAACTAGGTTTTTGATCAAGTTTGTATCAAGTTTAACACGTAGTTTTGCTTTGGATTGTTTCAAAACATGAACAAACAGATTTTAAAGTAAGAAAATGTTTTGAAAACATATGAAATATCCAACTATGATCTTTGGGCAATATGTCTATGAATTAAATATAAGCCTTCTCCATGATTGGTCTATTATTGCTATTTGATACCTTAATGACCATCTAAATATCATAGGCATTAGTGGACCATTAGTATCATCCTAACATCTCACTCATGCTATGTTTTCAATCAAGGTAGCCTATAGTGAGTGTGAGATGTATCCTAAAGGTATTTATATATATACTTAACTATTACTTTCAGGCAATTCTACACAAGGTTTAGTATCATACTAACATCCCACATGATCATAAAGACATATATCTATTGATTTCACATTATGATCATGAAACAAATGTATTCATCAATTAATAATCATGCATTAGGTATAAATTATGATAATAAGTAAAGTATCACTCAAAGCATGATTTAAACCTTATTGCCCATGATTATCTATCAAATATCAAGATCATAAATCATGATTGCAAACATATATGACAATTACATCAATTATCATGATTTAAGAATTATTATCAATTTATAGGCACATTATCATCACCCAACACTATTTCAAAAATTAAGTCCCGCCATCCTAAGTTAACCAAAACATAAGGTATAGGTGAAATCGTTATGGTTGACTATCCTAGAGTTTTCCTAACCCTTAAGGATGGATTTAGGAACCCAAAATAAATTCTTTCCTATGGGGTTCACTAAAAATTCCTTAGGGATGCATTTTCTAGCTATTATTTTCTTTTTATCATGACCTCTAGAAATTAAACATTTATAGGCCTTTTCATTTTTATTTTCCTTATATCCTAGGCCTTTCTTATTTAAACTTGCCCTTTGGCTCCCTATAATCATATTAAGGGTGTTGGAGCCTATTGTAAATTTTTCTAGGGCCTTGGTTAAATGATCTACCTTTTACATTAAAGCCTTATTTTCTTCAATGCATGCATCATTAACATCAAAAGGCATATAGTCATGTGAGCATGCATCATCATTATTAACATTTAAACATGCTTCTTCTAATTTATTTTCTAATGCCTTAATTTTATCTAGCATGCTTTTATTCTTTTTCTTAGCCCTAAATAAATTCTTAGTAAGGCTAGAAATCATGGAAACTATCTTATTGGGTGAGAGATTTGTTACCATAGTTTCCATGTCCTCTTCCTCCGATTCCGATGATGATGAGGATGAAGCTCCCCCTTCACTTGAGCTCTCCTCACTAGTGCTTCTTTCTTCTTGCTCGGAGGAGGACGTGTCTAGGTCATCAAACGCCATCAAAGCAAGGTTGATGACAAAAGCATTCTCCTCTTCCGATGATGATGATGATGAAGAGGGGTCATCCCAAGTTCTTGCTTTTAGTGCCTTGGCCTTCCCCTTTTCTTTGGCCTTCTTATCTTCTTCCTTCTTCTTGCTTGCCTTTTTCTTCTTTTCTTCTTTCTTTCTCCTCTCTTCTTTTCTCTTGTTCAAGAGTGGACAATTATCTCTTATGTGTCCCTCTTGTTGGCAATTGTAGCAAATCACCTTCCCCCTTGGTCTTCTCCTCCTATCAGTAGATTTATTAAATTTAAAATTTTTCAAAGTACGTCTCACCTTCCTTACCATGTAAGCTTCTTCCGTGTTATCCATGGAGGAGGAGGATGCTTCATCGGATGAGGAGGGAGTCTCCATCTTCTTCTTCTCCTTGTTGGCTGTCAAGGCTACTCCTCTTGATGGTTGAATTCTAGGCTCTTCTACTACTCCTTCAAGTCATGTTTCGTGGAGCTCTATGGTTAAGAAGAACTCCTCTAAGGTGCTTACTTCTAGGTTCTTGGAGATGTAGAAGGAGTCCACCATTGAGCTCCATCTTGACGATCGGGGAAAGGTATCTATAGCCTTCATTACCATATCCCGGGTGGGGAGCTTTTTCCCTACACTTGTCAAACCTGTTAGAATCTCTTTAAACCTAGAGTGTAGAGATTTTACCTTCTCTCCCTTTTCAAGTTTGATATTGGATAGTTGGGAATGAAGGACATCTCTCCTTGCTACCTTGGCCTCGGATGTGCCTTTATGAATCTCTATAAGTTTCTTCCACATCTCCTTGGTGCTAGCACATTCCCCTATCGATTCACTTCTTGTTGGGGGAGTACATTGTAGAGGTGGTGCTTTTGTAGGGATGTATACTGAAAAGTCTACCTTTTGTATGAACATCTTTATTTTGAAATAAGAATCACATGATCATTGTTTGCATATTTTTATGGTTATGCATATTGTCTAATACATTACATTGTAGATAACATGGTGTGTGGTGCGGGAGATCATGTTATCCGCTCCTTGTTAAGTATAAGTAAAGACTCACAACCGAGATGACTTTGGACAAACCATCGGAATGGTTGTAGTGTGATTTGGTATTTGTTTGTCTTGACTATAGAATCACACTAGTGCACTTTGAGTGTATTGAGCAGGACTGATTTAGAGGTGATTCGATTTATTGCTGACTACATAATCGAATCGGACCTCAGATATTATTATGTACATGCTCTTAATCCCGATATAATAATGGGCACATATACTTAGTATTCATCATTTTGATTTACCAATGGGCAAGATTTATAGATTAAATCGATAGGCTCGGTAAGTTCGGAGATGATATTATTTATATTGTGTGTTGTTAATTATAGAAGGAAATCGTGTCCTATATATTAGGATGATGATGTCCCCTTAAGGAGCTCATAAGGTTCATCATGTAAACCCTGCAGGTGGACTTGGTCCGGCATGATGAAAAGGTTGAGTGGTACTACTCATGGAGTTAGATGTGGATTAATTATTGGTCAGTAAATTAATTAATCGACGGACATTCGAGATCTTAAACACGGGGAGAAAATGTACATATAATATATGGAGCCCATATTAATTTATGGGGGTTGGTGAGATAGATCAATCATTATCCTTTAGTGGATTGGATTATCATTAATGGATCAGACTTTATGTGGGCTTGATCCATGGGTGGCCAAGATCCAACTCCTCCTCATGATCTCTAATGTAGCCTATTAACACCTCATGAAGCTTAGATCCAATGGATAGAAACAAAACTCTAGATCCAAAGGTAGAGATTAAATCTCTAGATCCGACGGTTGAGATTAAATCCCTAGAACCAATGGAGGAGATTAAATCATGGCTTATCCCTAACTTTATAAAAGGAGGGCAAGGGGTGGGAAGCAAAGAGAGGAATCCTAATTGAGATAGGATTAGGGTTTGGAGCCTGAGTTTTGGAGACTTGGGCGGCACCAAATAAGGAAGTTTTTCCTTTCTTCTTCTTCCTTCAAAGTGGCCGGTGTCCAGCAGCTTTTCCAACCCTTTTCCAGCCATTGGCCGACAACCAAAGACTCACTTCTCTTCTCCTTGAGTGGTGGAAACAAGACTTAGGGGTTTCCCTTGGTGTCTTGGTCGGTTTCCATCATCATCTCCTTCTCCTTGTTGGTCAGCGGCAAGCATTCTTCTTGTTGCTTGTTGGTTGGCTATATGAAGGAGAAGAGTCTTGTTTCTATTCTTCCTCTTGCTTTGGAAGATCAAGGAAGGAAGATTTACGATCTAGGAGCTTCAACTTTTGGTAGATCGTTGCCCACACAACGTCCGAAAGGAGGAAGTTCATATATTAGAAGATTGAGAGGTATACCTATTATTCATTCTCTTTTGTAACATGTTTGTTTTTGTTTTTCAATTATGAGCATGTAATATTCTGTTTGTGGCTAAATAATACTTGGATCCTGATCATAAATACAAAAGGCGATGATCCATACATAGTCTATTCCGTGGCCACTCGTAGAATAGAGGACGGTCGCTTGAACAACGAGTTTGTTCAAGTGACCTCTCTAAACGAATAGCACAGCGATGACTTGGTTGTTTGGGCAATCCCTTGTGTCTAGGATTAAATTTTTAATCTGGGGGCATCGATGGGATCGCCATGAACAAATGATCGAGGTGAAGTAGGAAGCGAAGTTTTCCCTCACGGACTCGATAAGCAAAACCCTTCAATTAGTATCAGAGCCAAGGTTTCTGGTTTTGTGTGTTTAGGATTCGGTTAATTTTTATGCACTTTTCATATATTATATTTGTCGGATAATAGTAGGATATGCGTAGGCTAACTCTTTGGTTGCAGGCATAAGATCCGACTATTATGACAATGTGTGTATATGATTGTATGTGTGTAAATGTTTATTTTGTTGAATCCTCGGGGTTGACGAGGCTAGTATTTAATTTTTTGTAAATTAGATACGACATTATTTAGCCACTCTTTTTATTTTAGTTTACTTTCGATCTAGATTTCATGTACAATCCCTCGTGGAGTATAGGATCGATGGATGTAAATTAAAATTAATTTTTGTCTCGGCTCGGATCTCCGGATGGCTCGTACATGGCGTAGGAGGGTGGACGAGAAGGTGAAGCGACAGGAGACATATTGAAGACAAAAGCTATAATAGTTGGAAAATAATTTATTTTTCATATTTATTGCTTTTTGTTTGATATGCATGTCGTAGGCTAGGAAAATTCCTCAATTTCAAATTACTAAGTGGGAGAGGGAATTTTTTAAAAAGAATTCCCACGGCCTCCATTACGATTTGATAAGTGATGCAAACAAACTTGCGCGTCGACTCTGAGTTCCTTCCTCCCCATCGGATGAGTTTGTTTGCGGATCACAAGGTCAAATATGGTTATAGGGAATTATCAAGGAGCGTGTGCACTTCCCCATCGGAAGGCACATAACCCGAGATAATTACAATGGTACCGAGTAATGGTGAACACTTAGATACAAATATAAGTATCCTCTCTATCGGAGTCACTGCTTTTATTTGTAGGGCCAAAGAGGAACCAACTATTAATTTTACTTGTCATAAAGTTAGGTTGACAAGATAGTAAAATTAATGGGTAAAACCTCCTCTTACAAATGTAGAATTCGTATACGTCCACACTATCATGGCATACGATATTCTCGGTGTTTTGAGGTGTTGGTTGATTTTAAAATTTTATTATTTGAGGAATCAATAATTTTTTGAAATCTAATGTTTTGATCTATGTGATTCTTAGGTTTTCTTTCAAAATGACTTTCAACCCACTTGCTGTGTGATCAAAGAGAACAAACTTCTGGACCCAACTATGTTGATTGGAAGAAGAATCTAGACATATTCTGATCACGAGGAATACAAATATGTACTCCTCGAAGAGTGCCCTCCCAAGCCTACAGATGATTCTGGGGAAAAGGAGAGAGAGAGTTATAAGAAGTGGGTAAAGGCCGATGAGATGGCGCGGTGTTACATTTTGGCATCTATGTCAAATGTACTGCAACATTAGCATCAAGCCATGCCCACAACTTATGATATGATGCTCAATATCAAAGAGCTTTTCGGACACTAGAATCGGGCTGCGAGGCAAGAAGCCATGAGAAACTTGATGACGACCACCATGGACGAGAGAACACCCGTAAGGGATCATGTTCTCAAGATGATGGCTCATTTGAATGAGCTGGAGGTCCTTGGAGCTGAGATCGATGGGGAAACCCAGGTCGATATCATACTCCAGTATCTACCTAGGATTTTTGAGCAGTTTTGCCTGAACTACAACATGAACAAGAGGTTGTATTCATTGGCAGAGCTTCTGACAGAACTCCAGGCGCCAGAGAGGCTATTTCGTCAGAGTGCTCAGGCACATGCCATGGTGACCCAAAAGGTTTCAACTTCTAAGCCGAAAGGCAAGAAGAAGAAGAAACAAACTAGGGCGAAGGCAACAGGAGGTACTCAGGGAGGAGTGAAGAAGCCGAAAGGCAAGTGCTTCACTTGTGCATCGATGACCTTTGGAAGAAGGACTGCCCTAACCGCAAGAACATAGGTATATCTTTTGGTCTAGACGTTGAAACATGTTTAGCAGTGTTATCTACCGGCACCTGGTGTGTAGATCACGGAGTCACGATCATGTCAATACTTCTGAGGTTCGGAAAGCAGACAGGGTGAGGGAGATTACCGTGTACTTGGGCAATGCCATGAAGGTGGCGGCTATTGCAATTGGAAGATGTTCACTTATCTTTTGAGAAAAATAAACTTTTGGTTCTTAAGAATTGCCTTTATGTACCCTTATTTAGAAAGAATTTAATTTCAGTTTCTAAATTGTTTATGGATGGATATTCTATTTCTTTTAATGACAGAGTTGTTATAAAAAGGAATAGGGACATAATCTGTTCGGGTGCATTAATAGGAAATTTGTACACACTTGAACCAAAAGCTCCCACGATGCATATTGAAATTAATAACTCATCTTCTAATTCTAATAAGAGAAAAGAACCTTCGAAGATGAACCAAACATATCTTTGGCATCTTAGGCTTGGTCACATTAACCTAAGCAGAATTCAAAGGTTGATAGCTGATGGACCTTTGGGTTCATTAGTGGTGGAGGATCTCCCAACCTGTGAATCTTGCTTGGAGGGTAAGATGACCAAGAGGCCTTTTAAGGCCAAGGGGTATAGAGCCAAAGATGTGTTAGAATTGGTTCTTTCTGATTTGTGTGGTCCTATGTCTATCCAGGCTAGAGGTGGTTTTTAGTATTTCGTCTCTTTTATAGATGATTACTCAAGATATGTATACATTTACCTGATGCTCCACAAGTCTGATTGCTTTGACAAGTTCAAAGATTTCAAGGCTGATGTGGAGAAATGTCAAGGAAAAAGTATCAAGACACTACGATCTGATCATGGTGGAGAGTACCTCTTGGGAGAGTTTAGGAACTACTTATCAGAGGTTGGGATTCAATCCCAATTGAGTGCACTTGGCACACCCCAGCAGAACGGTGTAGCAGAGCGAAGGAATATGACTCTTATGGAGATGGTTAGATCGATGATGAGTTATTTTGAGTTGCCAGATTTGTTCTGGGGATATGCTCTAGATACAGCGGTTTACATTCTGAACTTGGTTACATCTAAATCAGTGCCTTCTACTCCCACAGAGTTGTGGACTGTTCTAAAGCCTAGTCTAAGACATATTCGGATATGGGGGAGTCTAGCACATGTTCTGAAGGCAGATGCTGGTAAGTTGGAACTTCGTACAGAAGTACGCTTGTTCGTTGGCTATCCAAGAGGAACGAAGGGTGGTTTATTATATAGTCCTAGAGATCAGAGGGTGATCGTTACCACGAACGCTAGATTTCTAGAGGAAGACTATATGATGAGCCGCAAGCCCAAGAGTAAAATTATTCTAGAGGAATTAAAAACGGAAGTCACTTCTTTAGTACCATGGGTACAAGAGGATATACCACATGTCACAGCACCGCGTGTCACAGAGGATAAACAGGTGATAACTCGTTGTAGGGGGGGGGGGTTGTGAGACAGCCTGATAGATTCATGTTCTTGGGAGAATCTTCTGATTTGGTCCCTGGTGAACATGAACCTGATCCCTGGACATATGACGAGGCAATCCAAGATAAAGATGCAGTATCATGGCAAAGTGCAATGAATGCTGAGATTGAATCTATGGATTCAAATCAGGTCTGGGAGTCAGTAGAATCACCCGATGGTGTAAAAACCATTGGATGCAAGTGGATCTACAAGAGAAAGAGAGGAATAGATGGGAAGGTTGAGATCTTCAAAGCGAGGCTTGTTGCGAAGGGGTATACTCAGAAAGAGGTTATCGATTATGAGGAGACCTTTTCGCCAATAGCCATGCTTAAGTCTATCCGGATTCTCTCATGCATAGCAGCTCATATGGATTATGAGGTGTGGCAGATGGATGTCAAGACAACTTTCCTTAATGAAAGTCTTGAGTAAAACATCTATATGAAGCAACAAGAGGGATTCATTGCTAAGGGCAAAGAGCATCTTATATGTAAGCAATCGGTCCATTTATGGTTTGAAGCAATCTTTGAGGTCTCGGAACATCGCTTTGATGAGGTAATCTAGTCTTATGGATTTATTCAAAGTCAGGATGAGTCTTGTGTATACAATAGATGTCGGAAATGTAGTGGTATTTCTTGTACTATCGTAGATGATATTTTCTTTGATTGGCAACAATATCAAGGTGTTGTCGGACGTAAGGGTATGGTTGTCCAAACAGTTTGATATGAAGGACTTGGGAGAGGTGGGACACATCCTTGGGATCAAGGTTATAAGAGATCGCAGGAAAAGGATGTTGTGCTTATCCCAAGCTTCATACATAGACACGATTATGGATCGTTTTAGCATGCAGAACTCCAAGAAGGGTTTTCTACCTTTCAGGCATGGAGTTTTTTTATCTAAGGAGATGTGTCCTAGATCATATGAGGAGATAGAGGAGATGAAGGCGGTTCCTTATGCTTCGGCAGTAGGAAGCCTCATGTATGTGTTGCAATGTACGAGACCAGATATCTGCTTTGTCGTGGGCATGGTCAGCAGATATCAGAGTAATCCAGAACAGGGACAATGGACTACGGTAAAACATATATTGAAGTACCTGAAAAGGACTAGGGATTATATGCTAGTTTACCAGGCATACCAATTACTCCCTGTGGGTTACACGGATTCCGACTTCCAATCAGATAGAGATAACAGTAAGTCTACCTCAAGTTTTGTGTTTACTTTGGGAGGTGGAGCCATTGTATGGAGGAGTGTCAAGCAGAAATGCGTGGCAGACTCCACCATGAAAGCTGAGTATGTGGCTGCCTCTGAGGTGGCCAAAGAAGTTGTATGGCTCAAGAACTTTTTGATGGACTTGGATGTGATTCCTGGTATGCCCAGAACTATCACAATTTATTGTGATAATAGTGGTGCAGTTGCAAACACAAAGGAACCACGAGCCCATAAGGCTAGTAAACACATAGAGCGCAAGTACCACCTGATACGAGAAATCGTAAAGAGAGAAGTTGTTGTGGCCAAGATTGCATCGGAGGATAACCTGGCAGATCCTTTCACTAAGGTCCTTCCGGCGAGTGCTTTTGATAGGTATGTGGAGGGAATGGGGATTAGATGTATGCAGTTTGAGTACAACATAGTCTTTTAGTATAAGTGGGAGATTATAGGGATGTATACTGAAAAGTCTACCTTTTGTACGAACATCTTTATTTTGAAATAAGAATCACATGATCATTGTTTGCATATTTTTATGGTTATGCATATTATCTAATACATTACATTGTAGATAACATGGTGTGTGGTGTCAGACGGGAGATCATGTTATCGGCTCCTTGTAAAGTATAAGTAAAGGCTCACAACTGAGATGGCTTTGGACAAACCATCGAAATGGTTGTAGTGTGATTTGATATTGGTTTGTCTTTACCATAGAATCACACTAGTGCACTTTGATTGTATTGAGCAGGACCGACTTAGAGGTGATTCGATTTATTGCTGACTACATAATCGAATCGGACCTCAGATATTATTATGTACATGCTCTTAATCCCGATATAATAATGGGCACATATACTTAGTATTCATCTCTTTGATTTACCAATGGGCCAGATTTATAGATTAAATCGATAGGCTCGGTAAGTTGGGAGATGATATTATTTATATGATGTGTCGTTAATCATTGGAGGAAACCGTGTCCTATATATTAGGATGATGATGTCCCCTTGAGGAGCTCATAAGGTTCATCATGTAAACCCTGCAGGTGGACTTGGTCTGGCATGATGAAAAGGTTGAGTGGTACTACTCATGGAGTTAGATATTGATTAATTAATGGTCAGTAAATTAATTAATCGACGGACATTCAAGATCTTAAACACGGAGAGAAAATGTACATATAATATATGGAGCCCATATTAACTTATTGGGGTTGGTGAGGTAGAACAATGATAATCCTTTAGTGGATTGGATTATCGTTAATGGATTGTACTTTATGTGCGTTTGATCCATGGGTGGCCAAGATCCAACTCCTCCTCATGGTCCCTAATGTAGCCTATTAACACCTCATGAAGCTTAGATCCAATGGATAGAAACAAAACTCTAGATCCAAAGGTAGAGATTAAATCTCTAAGATTCGACGGTTGAGATTAAATCTCTATATCCGACAGTTGAGATTAAATCCCTAGAACCAATGGTGGAGATTAAAAGGAGGCTTATCCCTAACTCTATAAAAGGAGTTTGAGGGGTTGGCATGGAGAATTAATCAAGAGGAGCTAGGGTTTTGGAGTTTGAGGGGTGAAGTGGGAAGCGAAGTTTCCCCTCACGGACTCGATAAGCAAAACCCTTCAGCTTTGCCTTGGAGTTCACCAAGTACTCCTCCCTTTGCCTATTGCTCCACCTTGATTTTTCCAATGGCTCCCCTTCTTCATCCCTAGGCATCTCAAAACTGTTTTCCATAATTAATAGAATTTCGAAGTCGGTTTCGAAAAATACCTCCATTCGCTTCATCCACCAAGCGAATTCTCCCTCGAACTTCGGTGGATGAATATTAGAGCTGGCCATCTCATGATGTAGTGCTTGTTGCGACGGTTAATCTGGTGACAAGCACCTTGGCTCTGATACCACTTATAGGGTCAATGGTGGCCTGCTAGAGGGGGGTGAATAGCCTTCTTTCATCGATGGTGGAAGTCGTTCGTTCGTTGCTCTCTACAAACACTATTAGATCAAGAGGAATATACTAATATGCAATTAAAACAAAAGTAAAGTAAAGAATAGAGGCACAAACACTAACACCACAATGTAACGTGGTTCACGGCTTCGCCGCTAATCCACGGTCCGATTCATCCAAGGTGAATCACGCCTCAAGCTTACAATTATGATGTAAATAAACTCAAGTAAAAGGATGGAAAACCTTTAAAGCACTTTGGGAGAGTTTTGAGCATGAACATTGGCCTCCAAAAGGCCCTCACCCCTCTTCTTTATAAAGGAAGAGAGTTTCTTCCTGTTGACACAAGACCAGTCGACTGATGCCCCAATCAGTCGACCGATCCCTTAGCCATTGCCCAATAACGGTTTCTTCCATGTTGGATTCCATCCAACGGCTCCCACATCAGTCGACTGATCTTACCATCAGTCGACTGATAGAGCTATCAGTCGAGTGCCGGAAGAGGACACTCCATTCTATGCCTGAAACCCATGCGACCAGTCGACTGATGTATTCATCAGTCGACTGCCAATCCATGGCAGTCGACTTTTGGCACATGAACCGGACTCGAACACTAGTTGAGTCACAGTCGACATAGAGTAGTCGACTACCATAACATGTCAGTCGACTGATGTCGGGAAATCACATCCGACACTTAGCCAATTGGCCAAGTTCCACCTAAGCGCACTGTTGGATTTCTGGCACCATGGCAAGTGTGTGTTTGAACATGTTTGGTAAACATGTGCATAGCGGAAGAAATAAAAATAATAAATCTAATTTATTACAACACACACACACCACATGCATGCATAGTACAACATGTGTAGACATAATCATAGTTTCAAATTTTGCAATAAAAGGAAATTTATTCTACGTATACCTTATGTATCACGTGTAGCGGAAAAGACATCAACCGGAGCGATCCTCGCTAGAATCGCCTCTATCCGTATCCACGCCGAGTATCTTCGGGATGACTTCACAAAGTCATGAGCCTCGTCTTTGTATGAGTCACTAGCCTCGTGTCGAAGACGATGTGATCGAAAGAAGATCACAATCCAAATCAAAATTCGGATTCAAAACGAGTCCTCATAAACTCACTTCTCTGGAGAGGTATTCACCAACCGTTTGATGAATCCTTCGTCCTCCACCTCTGAGGATTATCGGAGATCGAATCCCCGGCAAAGTAGCCACTTTCAGAGCTCCAAATGTCATCCAAATGATGCTCCGACATGAAATAAATAAGCTGTCCAGAAAACTGAACAACTTTGGTGGAGGATTAGCTCCGGCCAAATAAGGAAGGTAGATGCTCACCTTGTCGCCGGAGCCAAGGAAGATCACCGGAGGGTCGCTGGAGAATCGCCGGCTGAAGCTTGGACGCCGACAAGGATCTTGGATTGTGGTACAAGGGTGGGCAGCGGCTAGGGTATGAGCGCCGACCATAAGAGGAGAAAAGGGAGGGGGAGGCAACTTGGATTAGGGCTCTCATTAAACCCGTGAGCCCTATTTTATATAGATAAAATTCTCCTAATGGTTATTGATTCATAACCAAAACCTGTTAACCTGCTCTGACACGATGAGGATTATCGGAGATCGAATCCCCGGCAAGGAAGCCACTGTCGGAGCTCCAAACGTCGTCCAAATGATGCTCCGACATGAAGTAAACAAGCTGTCCAGAAAACTGGACAGCTTTGGTGGAGGATTAGCGCCGGCCAAATAAGGAAGCTAGACGTTGTTAGGGCAATCTCTTGCCGTAATATGGTTTTGATGGTGTGGCAAAGGGTTTAAGTTAGTTTGATATGTTGATGTGATATGTGCGTTGAAGTCGTGCAGGACTTAGTAATTCGCACATGGAGCCGTGGCGAGTTTCACATCTCATGACTCGTGCCTTGAGTCGGTGAAGGATAGCTTTGCGGAAGCCGTGCGCTTGGAGCATCCGAGGGACCGCCGGACGAGAAGCTTGGAGTGAAGCCGGAGGAAGTAGACATCGAGGCAAGAGACGCGAAGGAGCATTGGAGAGCCGTGCGCCTGATGCTGCCGAGGGACGTGGCCAAGAACGAAGAGAACTTCGAAGGCGAGGGACTCCGAGAAATGAGAGTGAGCGATTGTAACCCAGGGAAGGGTAGCTCTTAGGTGAAACTTGGCCATCTGGCCAAGTGTCGGATGGGTTTTCCCGACACCGATCGCTTTGTCATGGCATGGCGATCGCTTCTCGAGTCGAGTGAGTTCGACCGGTATACGATCGACTAGATTGTGGCTGAATGAATGTCATACGTGGGCGCCGATCGCTAAGACCATCGACGACTCAAGGCGGCCGAATGATTGGTCAATAAGGGTTCGGCCACAGAACCGTTCGTAGCCGACTGGGCAGTCGACTACGGAGGCAGCAGTCGACTGATGAGGTCCATCAGTCGACTGCCAAGAGTTTCGTTGGACTACAACGGTCGGGATCCGACGTGTTCGGAGGCCGTTGTAGTGACGAATGATCGCCAAAGCGGCGATCGTGATGGCGGCAAACGGGAAGAAGTTAGCCCTCTCTATAAAAAGAGAGGGTGTGAGCCTTTGAGAGGCTAATGCTCATACTCCAAACGATCTTCCTAGTGCCCCACAAGCTCTAAACTCTTCTTACTTGTCTTTACTTCAATCCTATTGTAAGAAGAGTGATCTTTGTTGTAAAGGTTACCTCCACCTAGCTTTGTGCAAAGGAGAGACCGATAGTGATTGGTTTTGGCGGAGTGATTCACCGTGGACGAATCGGACCGTGGATTAGCGGCGTAGCCGTGAACCACGTTATACCATCGTGTTAGCGTTTGTTTTATTGTTTGTCTTTTGCTTTGTATTTGTATATTCCGCTTGCGCTAATCTTTTGTAGACGAGCAATTTACGACGTCCAACGTACGAGGGCTATTCACCCCCCTCTAGCCGGCCATACCGATCCCCTACAAGTGGTATCAGAGCCGAGGAAAGCTTGTCGAGGACTAACCGCCACAACAAGCAACTTTTAAAATGGCCGGCTCCAACATCCATCCTCCGAAGTTTGAAGGAGAATTCGCTTGGTGGAAGAAGCGAATGGAGGTATTTTTCGAAACGGATTTTGATATAATGATTACAATGGAATCCGGTTTCGTTTTGCCTAGGGATGAAGAGGGGAAGCCAATAGAGAAATCTAGGTGGACCAAGAGGCAAAGAGAGGAGCACCTTGCAAACTCCAAAGCCAAGCACCATCTCTACAATGTGCTCCCCCAACAAGAAATCAACCGAATAGGAGAATGCCTAAGCACCAAGGAGATGTGGGAGAAGCTAATTGAGCTTCATGAAGGCACATCCGAGGCAAAGCTAGCAAGGAGAGATCTCCTTCGCTCCCAACTATCCAACATCAAATTAGAAAAGGGAGAAAAGGTAATTTCTTTGCATTCTAGATTCAAAGAAATTTTAAATGGACTAACAAGTGTAGGTGAGAAGCTATCAAACCGGGACATGCTCATGAAGGCTATAGATGCCTTTCCCTGGTCCTCAAAGGGAGCTCCATGGTGGATTCATTCTACATCTCCAAGAACTTAGAAGTAAGTACCTTGGAGGAATTTTTCTCAACAATGGAGCTACACGAAACTAGGCTTGAAGGAATACTAGAGGAGCCTAGAATTCAACCTTCAAGGGGAGTAGCCTTGTTGGCAAACAAGGGAAAGAAGAAGATGGAAATCCCTTCCTCCTCCGATGATGAAGCATCTTCCTCCTCCTCCATGGATAGCACCGAAGAAGCCTATATGGTAAGGAGGGTAAGACGTGCATTTAAGAATTTTAGATTTGATAAATCTAATGATAGGATGAGAAGACCAAGGGGGAAGGTCATATGCTACAATTGCCAAGGAGAAGGGCACATAAGGGACAATTGTCCTCTCCTAAACAAGAGCAAGGAAGAAAGGAAAAAGAAAGAAGAAAAGAAGAAGAAGAAGGGGAGCAAGAAAAAGAAGGAAGAGGAGAAGAAGACAAAGGAGAAGGGAAAGGCTAAGGCTCTCAAGGCAAGGACTTGGGATGATCCATCCTCATCCTCCTCCTCATCATCGGATGAGGAGAATGCCTTTGTCACCAATTTGGCCTTGATGGCCTTTGATGACTTGGATTGCTCTTCCTCCAAAGATGAAGGTTCAAGCTCAAATGGGGAGAGCTCAAATGAAGGGGGAGCTTCTACATCCTCCTCATCCGAAGAAGAAGAGGACATGGAAACTATGGTAACAAATCTAACCCCTAAGAAAATAGTTTCCATGGTTTCTAGCTTAACTAGAGATTTATTTAGAGCTAAGAAGAAAAACAAAAGCATGCTAGATCAAATTAAGGACCTAGAAAATAAACTAGAAAATGCATGCTTAAATGATAGTATTTCTTCTAGCTCAAATGAAGCATGCTCACATGATTATATGCCTTTGGATGTTAATGATGCATGTATAAATGAAAATAGGGCCTTAAGGGAAAAGGTAGATTATTTAACCAAAGCCCTAGAGAAATTCACTATTGGCTCCAACACATTGAACATGATCTTAGGGAGTCAAAGAGCTAGTTTCAACAAGAAAGGCCTAGGATACAAAGAAAAGAAAAATGAAAAGGCCTATAAATGCCTTATAGCTAGGGGACAAGATAAAAAGAAAGTAATTGCTAGGAAATGGATCCCCAAGGAATATTTAGTGAACCCAATAGGAAAGAACTTATTTTGGGTTCCAAAATCCATCCTTAAGGGTTAGAAAACCCCTAGGGTAGTCAACCACATGGTCCTAACCTATATCATATTTTGGTTGACTTAGGATGACGGGACAACATTTTTTTTAGATAGTGTTGGGTGATGATAACGTGCCCATAAATAGGTAATAATGCTTAAATCATGATGATTAATGTAATCCCTATGTATGTTTGCAATCATGATTTATGTTTTTAAAATTTGGCACGTTATCATGAGAAATAGGTTTGAATCATGCTTTAGGTAATACTTTATTTAGTATCACCACATAATACCTAATGCATGATTATAATTTGATGAAAACTTGCATTTCATGATCATAATGTAGAATTGATTGATATATGTCATTATGATCATGTAGAATGTTAGGTTGATACTTAACCATGATAGAATTGCATGAATATATGGGTTAAGTATATACAAATATCCCCTAGGATACATCTCACACTCACTATAGGCTAACTTGATTGCAAACTTAGCATGGGTGAGATATTAGGATGATACAAATGTCCACTAATGCCTATGGCATTTAGATGGTCATTTAAAGTATCAAAATAGCAATAATAGACCAATCATGGGGAAGGCTTATGTTTAATTCATAGACATATTGCCCAAAGATCATGGTTGGATATTTCATATGTTTTCAAAACAATTTCTTACCTTAAAATACATGTATTCATGTTTTGAAACAATTGGATGCAAAACTAGGTAGCTAACTTGATACTAGAATGATCAAAAACCTAGTGGTTTTTAGAGCTTTTGGATTTTTGGCAAAAATAAGAAAATATAATGAGTTTTCATGAAAAACTATTTTTCCTTGATAGATATACTTAATAGAAATATGTTCCCCAAATTTCATGATTTTTTGAATTTTCTGGAATTTATAATGCATTTCAAATTGGCCCGTAAAATCAAAAATTGATTCCTTTGTGCTACCGACCGCCATACCGATAGAATGATCGTGGCTATAAATCAGAACATTGAAGGCCGAATTCAGTTTGTAAACCTACAACAAGTGGTAGAAATATACTTGATGCCATCAACAAGTGGTACCCAATTTTAAATCAACTTGTCATATTTTCCCTCCATTATACTTGATGCCATGAGCTTATAACTTAGTGTTAATCTTTTTGATAGTGTCAAAGGGGGAGAAATAAGTATGTTTAAGTTAATCACTTTAGGGGGAGAAATATATGATAGGGGGAGAAAATTTGCATAGAGAGTTTCATGGATTAAGGGGGAATTGCATGTTGTTATATCATGTTTATCTTTACATGCTTTCTTACCTTAGAATTTATATCAAATGTTTTTACCTAACATAAACGGATTGCCACACATCAAAAAGGGGGAGATTGTTAGGGCAATCTCTTGCCGTAATATGGTTTTGATGGTGTGGCAAAGGGTTTAAGTTAGTTTGATATGTTGATGTGATATGTGCATTGAAGTCGTGCAGGACTTAGTAATTCGCACATGGAGCCGTGGCGAGTTTCACATCTCATGACTCGTGCCTTGAGTCGGTGAAGGATAGCTTTGCGGAAGCCGTGCGCTTGGAGCATCCGAGGGACCGCCGGACGAGAAGCTTGGAGTGAAGCCGGAGGAAGTAGACTTCGAGGCAAGAGACGCGAAGGAGCATTGCAGAGCCGTGCGCCTGATGCTGCCGAGGGACGTGGCCGAGAACGAAGAGAACTTCGAAGGCGAGGGACTCCGAGAAATGAGAGTGAGCGATTGTAACCCGGGGAAGGGTAGCTCTTAGGTGAAACTTGGCCATTTGGCCAAGTGTCGGATGGGTTTTCCCGACACCGCCGATCGCTATGTCATGGCGATCGACTGCTCTGAGTCGAGTGAGTTCGACCGGTATACGATCGATCGGATTGTGGCGCAATGATCGGCCATACGCGCCGCCAAGAACCATCGATCAAGGCGCGGCCGATCGGGTCAATAAGGGGTTCACCAGAACCGTTCGTAGCCGACGGGGCCGCGATACGGAGGTAAAGAATGACCGATGAGGTCCATCACCGATCGCCAAGAGTTCCGATTGGACTACCGGGATCCGACGTGTTCGAGGCCGCTAGTGCGGCAATGATCGCCAAAGGCGGCTGTGATGGCGGCAAACGGGAAGAAGTTAGCCCTCTCTATAAAAAGAGAGGGTGTGAGCCTTTGAGAGGCTAATGCTCATACTCCAAACGATCTTCCTAGTGCCCCACAAGCTCTAAACTCTTCTTACTTGTCTTTACTTCAATCCTATTGTAAGAAGAGTGATCTTGGTTGTAAAGGTTACCTCCACCTAGCTTGGTGTAAAGGAGAGACCATTTAGTGGATTGGTTTAACGGAGTGATTCACCGAGGACGAATCAGGGACCGTGGATTAGCGGCGTAGCCGTGAACCACGTTATACCATCGTGTTAGCGTTTGTTTTATTGTTTGTCTTTTGCTTTGTATTTGTATATTCCGCTTGCGCTAATCTTTTGTAGACGAGCAATTTACGACGTCCAACGTACGAGGGCTATTCACCCCCCTCTAGTCGGCCATATCGATCCCCTACAGACGCTCACCTTGCCGCTGGAGCCAAGGAAGATCACCGGAGCTCCTCCGGCAGCAGCTCGACGTCGGCAAGAGGGGAGGACGGAAGTTGCTGGACGCCGGCAAGAAGGGCTTGGGCGGTGGTGGGCGGCGACAAGGAGTTGGCGCAGGCTACACAAGGAGAAGGAGGGGCGGCAACTTTAGGGTTGCTTGGATTAGGTTTTCACAAGAAAACCCTTAATCCCTATTTTATAGAGAACAAATTGTCCTAATGGTTATTGGTTCATAATCAAAACCCGTTAACTCGCTCCATTAATTTAAGTTAAAATAAACCAAACTGATTTTGTCTATTTTAAGTTAAAATGAACCGAACCAACTTTGGTTCATTCGTTTAAAACAAACCAAACCTCTTCGGTTTATTCTCCACCAATGGATTAGAACCAAACCAATTTGGTTCATCCATCATGTCTTCATAAGACATGTCCCATCCATGCTTCCATTGCGATGAAAACGATTTCATGCTCGCTCCTTGTTTGGTCCAACCAAACCTAATTTCTCTCGATTTGATAATCTCATTCTCAAGCTCATTTTAAATCCATCGGATTACGCTCGTTGTGTGTGTTACCAAATAGGTTCTCGGTTTATGTTGGCCATCTATAATTAACCATTAATTATAGAACGATCATGAATGACACCTAGTAGTACATCATGATGCCCAATTAACCGAAAAGATCAATGGTTGATCCAGAACTATTTCTGAAACCCTTCAGCAACTATAATGAATCGTGCCCCATTACCTTCACTCATCTTATACCCACTTGGTTCAGGACATGGTCTATAGTGTCAGTCCCCACTAGGTTGAATACGTCACACCTAGCCTAAGTATCATTTCCTCGTCCTACGGATTCTAGTTACTGCACTTGTATCAAAGAGTACCTTACTCTAAACATGTAATGCTTTGGCCAAAGACTTTAGTAACAATCCGACGAGAGGTCATGGGTATACATCTCCTCGCCAGGAGTGGTGAATCTTTTATAGGCTATTCAAACACCTTCGATCACTTTGACTTATACCCAATCATCCCGGATCCACATCTCCTAGGAGATGCTTGCTTAAGATGTCAAAGCATAAGTCTTCATGACAATGATGACTTGAATACCATATGAACTTTATTGACATATCTATATATGCAGAGAACCATATGAAGTCTTACGGCTAGTCACTCTAATGAACTAGTTACCATAACTAGCATCCACGATTAACTCCGGACATCACAATGTCTCTAGCTAGTGAGAATCAGCTGCTTGGATACACCAAGGAGTATACCTCGTGCTAGTCTCGACAGATTTGATGGTGTCCGAATACATCAATTCATCGACTAGGGATAATTTTGATACATCACAATTACACATGTAGAGATACTCATTAGTTGTGATCCAATCACAAATTCTCTCATGCTGTGAATCGTATCGTGGTCATTCAGTAAATGAGTTTAAGATCTAATCAAATACATGAGAACATGTATACTCAAATAGTGAATCTTCATTTATCATATAAATGATTCTAACATAAGGCGATTGCCTTAGGACATCCCTCACATATTACAAACAAACTCCCACTTGACCTAATGCCAATCGCTACGGTATCCAATACCATAGGCTCTAACATGACCCTCAAACTTACTTTGAGGTAATGCCTTAGTCAAAGGATTCGCTAAGTTCCTTTCAGTGGGGATTTTCTCGATTTGCATTTGCTTCCTACTAATGATCTCTCTGATCAGATGATAGCTGCGAAGTACATGTTTGGATCATTGATGAGACCACATCAAGTTTAGAGATGAACTTCTTGATCCAAACCGCTTCCTTTGCAGCTTCCGAAGCTGCAATGTATTCTGCCTTAGTGGCAGAATCCGCTATAGTGTCAAGCTTGGAACCTTTCCAACTTATTACGCCTCCATTCCAAGTGAATACATACCCAAACTGAGACTTGAAATCATCCTTGTCTGTCTGGAAGCTGGCATCCGTATACCCACATATAACCAAGTACCCTTCTTCATATATTAGGAACGCATCCTTAGTTCCTCTCAAGTAGTTAAGGATTGTCTTAACTGCCGCCCAATGATCCATTCATGGATCAGACAGGTATCTACTCATGACACTCAGAGCATACGATACATCGGGCCTCGTACATAACATAGCATACATGATAGATCCTATTGCGGATGCATAGGGAATCTTACTCATGCATATCCTCTCATCTTTTGTGCGCGGACACATAGACTTCGAAAGGTATTTCCCATGCCGGATGGATAAGAAACCTTTCTTGGATTTCGACATGCTAAACCTCTTTAGCACTCGGTATATATATATAGACTGCGAAAGACCAAGCAACCGTTTCGATATATCTATATAGATCTTAATCCCGAGGATGTAGGTTGCTTCTCCTAGGTCTTTCATGGAGAATGTCCTGGACAACCAAATCTTAACTGACTATAGGACTGGATCATCGTTTCCTATAAGTAATATGTCATCGACATACACTACTAGGAACACGACTGCACTCCCACTAACCATCTTGTACACACAAGGTTTGTCTGAATTTTGTGAGAAATCAAACCTTTTGATTGTCTCATCAAAATGGATATTGCAGCTCCTTGATTCTTGCTTCAATCCATATATGGACGGTCGCAAATTGCATACCTTGGTTTTATCAACCGATGTGAAACCCTCAGTTGTATCATATACACTTCCTCGGCGAGTTTCCATTAAGGAAAGCTGTTTTCACATCCATCTGCCATATCTCATAATCATAATGAGCCACTATGGCCAGGAGCATCCGAATGGATTTAAGCATAGCAACAGGCGAATAGGTTTCGTCATAATAAACACCTTATTTTTGATGATATCCTTTCGGCACCAATCTAGCCTTATAGGTAATCACATTACCATCCATTTCGGTTTTCTTCTTGAAAACCCACTTGCACTCTATAGGCTTCATGCCTTCAAGTGGGTCAACCAAGTTCCAAACTTGGTTTTCATACATGGAATCCATTTCCGACTTCATTGCTTCAAGCCACTTATCCCTTTTTGAAATTGTCAGAACTTCTTCATAACTGGTAGGCTCCTCATCATCAATGAGTAACACGTCATTCGATTTACTTACAAGAAATCCATATCTCTCAAAAATATTGCGTGTTCTACCAGATCTAAAAAGATGTGGTGTTTCAATAGGTCCAGCCGATTGCTCATCACTATGAGTTATCGACTGTTGTGCTTCACTAGGTATCTCATCAATGTCTATTTGAGTCTCTCGAGCCTCCTCAAGCTCGACGATACTCCCACTATTTTCTTGCAAGAGAAACTCTTTCTCTAGAAATACAGCATGCCTTGAAACAAACACCTTTTGTTCCACAGGATGATAGAATTGGTAACCCCTTGTTTCCTTAGGGTATCGATAAATAGACATTTACGGACTTAGCATCCAATTTATACGTCTGATCAAGCTTCACATAAGCAGGACAACCCCATATCTTCAAGTAAGATACATGAGGTTTCTTACTATTCCATATCTCATATGGAGTAGTGGAAACTACCTTGGTTGGCATTCTGTTTAACAAGTAAATAGCTGTTTGAAGCGCATAGCCCCAAAAGGACTTGGGAAGATTCACATGATTCATCATTGACCTGACCATGTCCAACAAGGTCCGGTTACGACTCTCAGATACACCATTATGCTGTGGTGTATATGGCGGAGTCCATTGAGACAATATACCATTGTCTCTTAGATAATCTAAAAACTCTTGACTTAAGTATTTGTAGGATATTTGAAGATGCTAGAGGGGGGTGAATAGCGTAGTTTTCATTCGTAGATGGAATTCGATCGTGGTTTACTCTACGATTTCGTTAGCACGCAGCGGAATAGTAATGAAAGCAATAACGAAATAAATAACACGCAAATACAAATATTTAACGTGGTTCGGAACCGAACTGTTCCAACTCCACAGATCAAGCTCTACGAGCCCTAGTGATGCACATGCAACCACTAATAAACACTCCTTCTCGGAACAATCCGGAGACGGAGAAACCTCGTACAAGATGATTACAACAATAATCTAATAGATACAAGCAAATACGATAATGAAATACAAATGCAAGTAAAGGAAAATACTTTACAAGAGCTTTTGATTGCTTGATCTTTGATTGCCTTGAACTAGCTTTGAAGGACTGGAAAGCACCAACTTTCCCCTTCAATTTCGCCCAAGAAAATCGCTGCCTTTTCCTCCATCACAAGCTCCTTTTATAGCTTCAACCTGTGCTGGAAAAGGTCGATCAGTCGACTGTTCGGGACCATCAGTCGACTGATCACACTGTTGATGTGAGACAACGGTGTAATCCACGCTGGAAAAATCCAACTGCTAGGATATCAGTCGACTGATAATGAGCATCAGTCGACTGATCAAGCATCACTCGACTGCTCATCGCAGTGGTCGAGTGAGACTCCATTCTGTGCCCTGAAATTCGAGCATCAGTCGACTGATCACACGATCAGTCGACTGCTCGGCCAATCAGTCGACTGCCCACCTATGGAAGTCGACTGCTAGGGCAATTCCCGCAGTCAAACCCTAGTTGACTATGCCAGTCGACTGCCACATGGCATCAGTCGACTGGCACACCTCAAACATGAGGTTTTAACCCAAGTATGGTGTCCCCATACTTGCTAGACCACCCTTAGCCTAGACCTAAACCTTTTAGCCACCTCCATCACCCTCACGCCTCTCGGATCCCTCCAAGTCATCCATGACTTGTTAATCCATCGCGCTAGCCTTCAGGTGCTTCCATCAGCTATGTCATGCTAACGGTGTCTACACTGCCAAGGTACATTGGACTTACACCGCCAAGACTCCGCTTGGACTTTACGCCGCCAATATCAAACCCCTTGGACTTCTCATGCCAAGACCCATGCTTGGACTTTCCCAAATGTCAAGTGTCCCACTTGGACTTTCCATGCCAAGTACCCATGACTTGGACTTCCCAAAATGCCATGCCAAGTACCCATGACTTGGACTTTACCATGTTTTTGTCTAACATCAAAACATCTCTCGAGCCAAGCTCGAGTCCTCGTCAATTGTGACCTGGGCCAATTACACCAACAATCTCCCCCTTTTTGATGTTTGACAAAAACCAAACAAAACAAACCATTTGAGTTAGACCATCTAACTCAAAGACTCCTTACCACAATTAACTCAAAGACTCCTTACCAATTATCCCAAATTGGTGATTTAATGTTCTCCCCCTTTTTTGACATACATCAAAAAGAGGCTAACTCCCCAAGGAGGCCAATGTCTCATATGCCAATGAGATCTTACAATCTCCCCCTTTGGTCCAAAAATACCTAGGATGACTATCATCTTCCTAGTGATAAGTCTCATATCACTCAAGAGAGACAATCCTATACTATCCCAATTTCCAAATTGGGTATGTGAAAAAAACTCATTTTTTCCTTCCCATGAACCACCATCCATCATACCATGATGGATACCTCCCCCTAAAGGCTTGCTCCCCCTTAACCATTGCACCAACAATGTCTTTGGGAAGTCCCTAAGCCAATAGGAACTCTGAACTATCAAAGATAAGGTTGGAAATTCAACATTGATCTTTCCAACACCTTAAATTTGATACAAACCCTAAACACCTCTCCGAATCCATATCCAATGGATTTTCAACCTTTATAATGCTTCCCAAGGCATATCCTAGGGTTAGGAGTGATTGGGGACCTTAACCGTAGCTGAAATCGGGCTAAACAAACCTAGTTTTCCCGAAATCGATTGACAATGATCGATTCTGTCGGCTACGATCGTGATGTCCATCGATCGGCAGCAACAGCGATGGTGATCGCCCGATCGACTCAGCGCTTCCCATCGGTGGGCGCCTGTAGAAGCGTCGATCGATAATTGCTGATTTTCAAATATCAGACTCGACTTTTGGAAATACATAAGTAATTCTACGCAAATCAAAAAATCACGAAACTTGATATGTACATTACTTATCACACATGCAATCGGTGAAAAATTTTGGAAAAATATTTTTACCATTGAAATAGGAGATTGGTACAAAGTTCAAAAATTATTAAAACTTTAAAGTTTTTGATCTACTTTGTATCAACTTCTACAATGATGATGGCTATCAAAAGATAGACTTCACCAAGGTTTTCTAAATTGATTTTAAAATGTTTTTGAAAACCTATTTTGAACCATGGTTTGTTGGCTAAATATACATAACTTGTATATTAGCTTTCCTTATGATTCTTGGTGATGATTAAAATATGTTTGAGTTATTCTAGATGCACTACCTATGCACCATGAACCTAACTTATTATCCTAGCATATCACATGTATCTAGGGTGTATAAATACACATACATGTCAATGTGATGTGAGATGTGGAGTTATTCTCCCTAAATTAGGGTTTCATGCATTTTTCTAAGGCAACTCTACTTGATTCCCTTATAAATGGGACTCCAAGTCATGCCATTATCCTTGAATCAATTTTATACAATTAAATGCATGAAATGATCATGGCATAAATCATATCAATAATAACGCATGGCCAATGATGTCATGACATATGATATAATCTAAAAACAAACATGACATCTAAAATAATCATAACCAATGGCATGACATGTTATATAATAAGATGAAATTTCATGTCATGATATGTCAATTTTCCATAAACCAATACATTAATACAAATACATAATCAAACACACTTGATTTTCGCAAACAGAAATTTCATTCAAATTAAGAAAATTTCAGTTTTTACATCCAAAATAGAGATTTGATATGCTCAATCTCACTACAAAAACTGAAAAACAAAAACAAAAATTCTAACATCCTCTAGATCTAGTTATCTGTAGACGGTGGAGGTGGAGGAGGCTACTGGCTCAAGGTCCAGGCCTGCATCTTCTCATACATATCGAGCTGACACTGCTTGATGCGGCTCTGGGACTCTGCAATCTGAATGTATCTCTTCTCCATCCGACTAAGATGTGTGCCCATTGAGGCTTGCCCTACTAAGAGCTCTCGATCGTGAGTCATTGTCTCGATAGTCTGGAATCGGCCTCCATCTGGCCAAGCGATCCGATGGACCCACGATGCATCATCTGGCGTATCTGATCCTCCTCATCAGCAGCGTCTGGGTCCTCATAGTCCTCTGCAGCCTCTCTAGGCACCAGAGGCGACTCTCCACATGCCCTGGGCGGAGGTCGAGGTGCCAACTCCATCTGTCCACGCCCCATCTGCAGCTTCGCCAACGAGAAGTTACGAACTGATATGCAGTCGTACACCTCAGATAGCGCCCTCAGTGATCCCCTGTGAATGTTTATGCCTACTGACTCTAACCATGCAGTGATAATGTGGCAATAAGGCATATGCACTTTCCCTTGTACAGGGGATATGAAATGTACAATGCAATGAAACATGTTCAATGAAATGATTATGTCTAATCTATTATGCATGGCGTATAGTAGAAAGAGATGGGGAGGCCGAATCTTGGCCAGACCACGAGTCACGATCGGAAGAAAACACCCAACAATGAACTTGTAGAGTACATTGTCAGGTGCAGATAGCTCAGTAATAGGAAATAAATTCTAAGCTGGTGGACGAGGATGACCAAAAACATGCTCATGCATGGAGTCCAAAGAGATATGGTCAAATGGCTCGGGTAAAGGGGCATCAAAGGTAGGGTAGAAAATGAAGGTGTCATCTGATTGCTTACACTCAAGAAACTCTTGCAATATCGCAGGAGTGAACTCTAAATCGCGTTTTGCAATGCGAGTAGTGTAGGTAGGGCCATCGTCTACCTTCTTTAAGTTCTGATAAAACTCCTTAAGGAGATCATCATTGATGGCATGTGTGCATAAGACAATTATCATAAGATTATAGTATGCAAATATGTCCATGACGTCACTACAGTAACGTGTAAAGAAGTCCCTATAGATGTACCTAACTAACATGGTTTGGTACAATCGTGACTCAACCTCGGGTGGGTCATTTCTACGGGATCTCCTATATGAATGTAATGCAACGACATGAAATGCAAGGGCACCAATACACGATTAGATTATAATAGATTATAATGTAAAGGAAAAATTAGGGTTTTTGAGTAAGAAAATTTTACTTTGGCGCCATTTGGAGGGATGATGAGAGAATACTCGGATATCGCTGAAAAGGCCGCCGGAATGTTCGCCGAAGGACTGAACGTCGGAACCCTAATCGAAAAAGTGGAAACAACCGGTGGAAATGAGCGGATTAGGGTTGTGAGATGAGTGAAAACACGAGTGGAAGAGCTTAGCTACCAAACCTAAGGCTTGGGCGGCCGGCACGGTCGAAAAAACTGGTCGGAGAAGAAGTTGGTGATCGGAGAGGAGAAAGAAAATGAGAGGTCGCCGCGTGAATACACCGAACCCTAGTGGTTCGTCGTTACAAAATCACGACGCCAGTCGACTGATGTGCAGCATTAGTCACCTGATCGTGGCTTATTAGCAGGTTTACCGCCAAACCGATCATTGCTTTGGCTTAGGAATCATTCTGAGTCTTACGTGGTGTGCTATCGATCGATCGATGTTTCTCATCGATCGTGATCGATCACCACTCGGCTCGGCGAGCACTCATTGATGATCCTCTCGCCTCGATGAGCGGTACCATCGGTCGGTGATGTATCCCATCGATCGGTGATGTAGCGTCGAGTCTGGAAGCTACACTCGACTGCTTGACTCACAATATCGTGCTACAGTGTTATCAGTCGACTGATATCTGATTTCCAGTTCTGAAATTTATAAATTCTTGATTTCTTTATCTAACTCATTCCATTTTGTCATGTTTAATCTTGTATATCGAACATATTGATGTTATGCTTATATTCATGTATTCGTTAATGTATTTTGATATTTTATTTCATTTTAGAAAACATTAACATTCAATGGTTTCAAAATCCTAACATCTCACCCTTTCTAAGTGTTGAAATACACAATCAAGGTAAAAGACTTGTTTTGTGAGATGAAATCCACCCTAGACATTCCTTCCATGCAAACACATGGTGAAACACATGAAGCATGGTAAGTGCAAGACATCAAGGTGTGTGGCACTTGAGTATCACTCTTGATGTAACTTCTATACCTTAAACACACTTTTCTTGATACATTGATTCCTAACGTGTGCCAAAGATCAAAGTGACACACTATGACCTTTAAATCTAGATTGTGCCAATTTTATTGATTTTCATGATTTCAAAAATATATTGGCACATCCTAAGATCTTTTAGGATTAAAGCTCAAATGTATTTCCAAGGTAATCATAACCTTGAAAATAACCTAAAATGCCACCTTTACCATGGTTGAGTTCACTACTCATCCAATCAAGGTTGGCACATCCTAACCCATTTAACATGAATCAATCATGCTCTTTGGAACCCAAAATCTATTTGAGCTCATTGAATTAATTAGGTATTCCTTAGGGATAACCTCCCTAGATACCTTTCTAATGACCCTCCTAGGCTTGTTAGCCTTGGTCATTGTGGTCTTACCTAGGTTGACTCTGGAGGTAACTCCCCTTGCAACCTTCTTAATGACCATCCTAGGTTTCCTAGAAACCCTAGCCATTAGGCACAAACCTTGGTCAACTCTAGGAATGACTTCCCTATTGACCTTGCTCTTCCTAGACCTAATTTGTGTTCCATAATCAAATGGAACACTATGGTAAGCCACCTTAGTCTTAGGTTTGTGACCCAAACCTTGATTGGCCTTGGTTGACTTTTGTCTTTTGGGTCCTAGATGTTGACTTTGAGATCTTGACCCTTGACTTTGATCATTAGACCCTTGAAATTGATTTTGTATCTTATTTAGGGTCTTTTCTAGTTTTTCAAGCCTTGACCTTAAGGCTTGGTTCTCTAATTCTAATTTCCCAAATGATTTTTGATTAGGTTTTTGGGCATTACCATTCACATTAGACATATGTCTACCCTTATTGGGATTGATACCTAAATGGTTTTCGATTTTCTTAATTGCTTTCTTAGGAATGACATTTCTAGGGACATTAGTCCCAATATTCTCCTTCTTTGAAATAGATCTAGAGTTATCATTCCTAGCATGCTTTGATTCATGAGTAATAGCAAAGTTATTTGAATTAATTCTAGCATGCTTTTGCTTAAAATTTAAAGAATGAGCATTATGAAAATATACCTTAGGGTTTGCCTTAGTAGCTCCCCATACTTGTGATGCTCCTTCATGGGTCTTTTTGCTCCCCCTAGGACATTGATTTCGGTAATGCCCCGGTTGCCGACATCTGAAGAAAATGATGTGCTCCTTGTCTTTAGGTGATGGGGAAACGACATCCTTTGAATTTTGTTGACTTTTAGGCGCCGGAGGAGTCCTCTTAACCTTCTTTGGGCACTTGCTCTTGTAGTGTCCATACTCCCTACACTCAAAACACAATATATGGATTTTATTTGAAATTAGAGTGTTTGAGTTACCTAGGTTAATTGAGACCGGAATTGGAGTTTCTTTATCTTGACTAGATGTCGAAGCTTTCTCTTGTTGCTCCGAAGTGGAAATTCTTTCCTCCCCCTCAATCCTAGAGGTGGAGGTGTCTTTTACTTCTTCTTCCACCGATCCGGAAGTTGACTCCTCTTCAACTTCCGATTCCTCACTTGCTCGTGAGGAAGATGAACTCTCTTCATCCTCTTCCTTATCTTCTTCTACTTGTGCCAAGTGGGGCTTCTCATTAAACTTGGCTAATTTGTCCCATAGCTTCTTGGCATCAAGATATTCACCTAGCCTAGACAAAACATCATTAGGTATCAAATCTTCTAAAAGTTTTGTTACCTTGGCTTCGGTTTTGAATTTTTGCCGTTCCTCTTGGGTCCATTTCTTCAACTTGAGGACTTGTCCCTTCCTATACCGAGGAGGTTCAAAACCTTCTACGAAGATGAACCAATCCTCTATATCCATCATAAAGAATGTCTCCATTCTTGTTCTCCACGCCGAAAAGTCTTCTTGATCATATGGCGGTGGAGTGTTGATGTCCCATCCAAGCTTGTTTTGGGCTTCCATCTTCCCTCTAGCCTTTTAGCTCCCGGCGGTTAATCCGTAGAAGAGCCCCGGGCTCTGATACCAAATGTAGGATATTTGAAGCGGCTAGAGGGGGGTGAATAGCGTAGTTTTCATTCGTAGATGGAATTCGATCGTGGTTGTCTCTACAATTTCGTTAGCACGCAGCGGAATAGTAATGAAAGCAATAACAAAATAAACAACACGCAAACACAAATATTTAACGTGGTTTGGAACCGAACGGTTCCTACTCCACAGATCGAGCTCTACGAGCCCTAGTGATTCACACACAACCATTAATAAACACTCCTTCTCGGAACAATCCGGAGGCAGAGAAACCTCGTACAAGATGATTACAACAATAATCAAATAGATACAAGTAAATACGATAATGAAATACAAATGCAAGTAAAGGAAAACACTTTACAAGAGATTTTGATTGCTTGATCTTTGATTGCCTTGAACTAGCTTTGAAGGATTGGAAAGCACCAACTTTCCCCTTCAATTTCGCCGAAGAAAATCGCTGCCTTTTCCTCCATCACGAGCTCCTTTTATAGCTTCAACCTGTGCTGGAAAAGGTCGATCAGTCGACTGCTCGGGACCATCAGTCGACTAATCACCCTGTTGCTATGAGATAATGGTGTAATCCACGCTGGAAAAATCCAACGGCTAGGACATCAGTCGACTGATCATGAGCATCAGTCAACTGATCAAGCATCACTCGACTGCTCATCGCAGCGGTCGAGTGAGACTCCATTCTGTGCCCTGAAATCCGAGAATCAGTCGACTGATCACACGATAAGTCGACTCACCGACTCGATCATTGCCCACCTGGCGGTATCGCTAATTCCCGCAGTCAAACCCTAGTTGACTATGCTGAGGTTTTAATCCAAGTATGGTGTCCCCATACTTCTAGACAACCCTTAGCCTAGACCTAAGCCTTCTAGCCACATCCATCAGCCTCACGCCTCTCGGATCCCTCCAAGTCGAACCGGTATTTTGATTATGGCAAAAGGCTCAATAGTTAAGGGTATATTTGTTATCTTACGAGCTCAATTAAGTGTGCAGAAATGCTAAAGTTGAGCGGAAGGTCTGCGACACCCGGTGGGAACCGAGGTGGTCGGGCAACGCCAGAGGGACTTCGGAGGAAGCCGAGGTACTCGGGTGAAGACCGGAAGCGAGGCTACAAGGTAAGCTCGTGTGAAAGCGAAGCAAGGTCGTTAAGCGTAGATCCGACCCAATACCTCCAATGGAAGGTCTAGGTCGAGATCAGATGGTTAGAACCATCGTACTTTATATTTTAAGCTAACTTGTACTGCAGTCCAAAACCCTTTGACTACAGTCACTGCTAGTCAAGTTCCACTCGAGAAGAGCTCGAATTTCAAGGGGGTGAATTTGGACTTGACTCGTGTTTTGGTACAAAGGGTGATGTGGCATCAAAGTGGACATCCAAACCATCACCAAGCTTCCTTGTGGTGGACGCCCAAAATAAGGTGAGTTGGCACAAGATGGTTGGCTCCCATGATGTGGCACAAGTTGAATGGCTCCAACAAGTTGGCGCCCAAGGAGGTTGGAGGTGGCACAAGGTGGTTGGATGAAACACCTCATCCTTGAGTTTGGCACACAAGAAGGTTGGAGGTGGCACAAGGTGGTTGGATGAAACACCTCATCCTCAAGTTGGCGCCCAAGGAGGTTGGAGGTGGCACAAGGTGGTTGGATGAAACACCTCATCCTTGAGTTGCGCACAAGAAGGTTGGAGGTGGCACAAGGTGGTTGGATGAAACACCTCATCCTTGAGTTGGGATAAGAACCTCACCTTGGACACTACCTATGTCTAAATTCATAGATCAATATCCATAAATAGACATGTTCACTCCAAGCAAATCACAAGAAATCAAGAGCTCTCAACACGCCGTCGTAACGCCGCTACTACTACTCACATTTGCTACGACGAAGTGCCACCGACAACGAAAGCTACATCTTCTACTTATAAGAGTTGTCGGTATATTTATTTGAGTTCTACTTCTTTAAATTGTCTTTGTGCTTTAATCGTAACAAGGAAAGGGGGAGTGTCCCTTTGCCTTGATTTCTTTTTGTAATCGTTGCTCCTACCTCCAACGAGGAGGAGTGGTTTTAGTGAATTGCCCTCCGTACGTGATCAAGGATCACTAGGGCCGTGGATTAGCAATCGAAAGATTGTGAACCACGTAAAAATATCTTGTCTACTTTATATTTCCGCTGTGCACTCTCTACTTGCTTTTTACTTATTGCAAAAGTTTTTAACGACACCGTATCGCTATTCACCCCCCCCCCTCTAGCGACACTTTCGATCCAACAATTGGTATCAGAGCCGGGGGCGCTAAGATTCGGTGAAACCACCAATCTAGCTTTGTTTTTCTTTTTTTACAGATTTTTTATTTATTTATTTCTATTTTCGTATAATTATTTCACTTGCTTATCTTCTCCTACATATAGAATTGCATTAGAGGCTTTAGGATCCGGATAAGGTTGTCCTTCGGGTTAGATCCCGAGTAAGGTTGTCCTCCGGAACTTCAACGACATTCGCATTTGATTGTTTATTTCTTTTTGCAAATTACATTTTATATATCTTTTTTTACTTCCCGCACTACTAATCCAAGACGAAAGTCTTGGAATATTCTTTCCGTGTGTGTTTTGCAAGATTCTTTTCGTCGTTCTTCTTCTTGTTTTTAAATGGCCCATCTCGAAGGGTTTAGCACCGCCCGACCCCCGTTTTACAACGGTAATGACTTTCCTTATTGGAAGGGTCGGATGGAATGCTTTCTTAAAACCCAAATCGAGATGTGGATCGTAATCCAAACCGGTTTCACACTTCCTAATGAAGATGGTGAATCTTTGGGTTACGATCAATGGTCAAATTCCATGAAAAAACAAGTAGAAGCCGATGCCAAGGCAACTCAAATCTTGCAATGTGGGTTGTCCAAGGAAGAGTTCAACCGCGTCGGCCCCTTCATTAGTGCAAAGGACTTATGGACCAAGCTAGTGGAACTACACGAAGGCACCGACGACACGAAGGTATGTAAAAGAGATTTACTTTTAAATAAATTGTATAACTTGAAAATGCAGGAAAACGAGACCGCAACTCAACTACATGCTCGTATCCAAGACATCGTCAACCAACTCCATGCCATCGGACAAAAGGTCGAGGATCGCGACCTTATCAGGTATTCTCTTAACTCGTTTCCTAGGACCACCTTGTGGGCATCCATGGTCGATGCCTACAAGGTCTCCAAGGACCTTTCTAAGATTAGGTTAGACGAATTGTTTTCGGAACTTGAATTACATGAGCAAACTAACGTGGTCCAGGCCGAGAAGAGTATTGCGTTAGTTGCGGTTCCAAGAAGAAGAAGCCCCAAGCAAGCCACCCCGAGGAAGAAGGCGATATCCAAGCTCTAATGGCCAAGCCGATGAGCACGACTAAACCGAAGAAGAGTCCGAGTCCGAATCCGATGATGAGCTTCCATTCAAGACAAGCCACGGATCCGTATCCGGTTCAAAAGAATCATTAAGGGTAAGTCGGTCATTACTTAATACTTTGTATGGTGCAATTAAATTTTTAAATAAGAAACTAGCTAAGTCCGAGTCCAAGGTCGAGACCCTAATTGAGGAGGTTAACCTCCTCAAACATGAGGTCTCCCTAACCTCTTCGACTACTTGTATTCAAGAGGAGGACTCAACTCAAGTTGAAAAGCTTGAAGTTGAGAACTCGCTTTTGAAAACACAAGTCGAAGACCTTAGGAACGCGTTGGAAAGGTTCACTTTGGGATCCAAGGGACTTGACCTCTTACTTGGATCACAAAGGGCCGTGTACAACAAGGCCGGACTCGGGTTTAACTCAAATACAACCAATAAGTCATATATGTCTATAGTAAACCAACATAAGAAAAATGTCCAAGCATGGGTCCCTAAGATCACTTTGATTTCAACTTTAGGATCTAACATGTATTGGGTTCCCAAGGACCAAATTCACTATGTGAATAGACCCACTCGATTCAATGGTCGAGAGCCAATACAAAATGTATTTTTGTTAAGTCTTAGAAATTGCATGCTTAGTTTTTCCTTTATTTTTAGAATGGTTAGATAGGACTCATAACCAACTAAAATCCTGAAAGATTGAGCCTCGGGGAGCCTCTTTTCAAAAATAAACCAACTAAAATCCTACGAAAAGATTGAGCCTCGGGGAGCCTCTTTTCAAAAATAACTAGTTAGACCAAGACGTAGTCTCAGGTAAGTCGAGTTATCAATTTCTTGAAATTAGCTTTGTCTAAGGAAGTGGTCGTTGTTCCGATCAAAGAAGGCCTCTGTGCCTCGCCACGACCTGGAAGCTAATCTCTTGAAAAGATTACTTGATGAGCTTAGACTAAATCGAATCTAACCTAATGTTGGTTAATTTAAATTCATTAAAATTAATCAAGTAAAATTGAAAGTCATCTCACAATAACACATAGGAATAACATGTTTTGATCATGTAGATATTGGTGAGATGATTTAGGTTTAAAAACTTACAAACAACCCTTTAGTAATTCCATTGATCCTACACATAAGAGTCGAAGAAACCATTAATATAGTTTTCGACGAAGGACACGAACCCGTTCAATCCTTAACAAAACCAACTAGCAAATCAACTTATAGCGAACCCGACTCTGATCTTGAACTTGAATCTCGTCCTAACCCAAGTCATCCTATCGACCAAGTGATAGATGACTCTAACCCAAGTCAAACTAGAACTCACCCAAGTCATCCTATCAATCAAGTTATAGGTGATCCAAATTTAGGGGTTCGAACTAGAGCTTCATACAAACCTTAGTCAAATCTCGTTAATTTCCAAAATCGAACCCAAAACTATTGAACAAGCACTTCTTGATCCCGATCGATTATTATATGCAAGAAGAGCTAGCTCAATTCACTAGAAATGAAGTCCGAATTAGTACCACCACCTAAAGAAAAATCAATTATTGGTGGGTATTTCGAAATAAACTTGATGATAAAGGTGAAGTAGTTAGAAATAAAGCCAGGTTAGTCGCAAAAGGGTTTAGTCAAGTCGAAGGTTTAGATTACGATGAGACCTACGCCCCCGTAGCAAGACTAGAGTCCATCCGAATGTTGTTAGCATATCTTGCACATCGAGGTTTTAAATTGTTTCAAATGGATGTCAAGTCAGCATTTTTGAATGGATACATTAAGGAAGAAGTTTACGTCGCAACCTCCGGATTGAAAATCTAGATAAACGACCATGTCCTTAGACTTAAGAAAGCCCTATATGGACTCAAACAAGCCCCAAGAGCTTAGTACGAAAGGCTTTCGATCTATCTTAAGTCCAAAGGATTCAACCAAGGTTTAGTCGACCCAACCTTATTCGTTAAAACCGTAGGAAAAGAAATCTTTATAGCCCAAATCTATGTAGATGATATAATTTTTGGAACTACCAACTCGATCCTGCTAAACGAATTCATCACACTTATGGAAAGTGAATTTGAAATGAATTTAGTGGGAGAGTTAAGTTTCTTCTTAGGTTTACAAATTAAACAAACTAAAGATGGAATATATTTACATCAACAAAAATATACTAAGGACTTAATAAATCGATTTGGAATGCAAGATGCTAAAATAATCAATACACCTATGGCAACTAATGTTAATATAAACGAAGATGTAGAAGGAAAACCCGTTGACCTAAAATACTATAGGAGCGCAATAGGAAGTCTCCTATACTTAACCTCGAGCCGACCCGACATTTTATTCGCGGTAAGTATGTGCGCAAGGTTACAAACCTGTGCCAAGGAGTCTCACCTAACCCTAGTCAAGCGTATCCTTAGATATCTAAAGGGCACGCTAAACGTAGGTATTTGGTACCCTAGATCTACCGAGTTTAATCTAATCGGCTACTCGACTCGACTATGCGGTAGTAAACTCGATAGAAAGAGCACGAGTGGTTGTTGTCAAATCCTCGGCTCGAGTCTAGTGAGTTAGTGCGAGGGAAGCGACATTGCGTTGCCTTATCTACCACCGGCCGAATACGTTGCGATGGGTGAGTGTGTCTCTCACTCTGTGGATGAAGCACACTCTCCAAGACTTTAGCTTAATCTTTAACAACATTAAAAGTTAGGTATGTGCGTAATAAGTAGGATTTAATAGAGTAGGATTTAAATTTTTCTATATATGTACTCTATTTTTGCTTCTTTTTATGAAATTAGCCTAAGTCTTACCTTAGAAATCATATTGGGAACTTGCTTGGACTTACAAACCCTAAAATATATTTACAAACTTTTTGAGTTAAGGCAAAAGGGGGAGAAAGTCACAAAAGTAACCAAAATTAACCAAAATTAAAGGGGAAGAAAGTAAACAAAATTATTACCTTTTATATTAAGTAATTCCGTTTACTTAAGCAACTATTAAGGGGGAGTAAAAATTATTTTTCAAGAACTCACCTTCGGTCAAGGGGGAGGTTACCTCAAAGGGGAGAACTTGAAACAATAATATTTCTCACTCATGCTTAATCTTTATGCTAGCTCATTCATATTTAATCTTTATGCTAGTTCATTCATACTTAATCATTATGCTAGCTCATTCATATTTAATCTTTATGCTAGCTCATTCATGCTTAATCATTATGCTAGCTCATTCATATTTAATCTTTATGCTAGCTCATTCATGCTTAATCATTATGCTAGCTTACTGTTATGCTTAATTTTTCCTTAACTTTTGTGTCGGTTTGCCATGAATCAAAAAGGGGGAGATTGTTGGTGCAGTGGGCACCAAAGTCGAACCGGTATTTTGATTATGGCAAAAGGCTCAATAGTTAAGGGTATATTTGTTATATTACGAGCTCAATTAAGTGTGCAGAAATGCTAAAGTTGAGCGGAAGGTCTGCGACACCCTGTTGGAACCGAGGTGGTCGTTCAACGCCAGAGGACGGAGGAAGCCGAGGTACTCGGGTGAAGACCTAAGCGAGGCTACAAGGTAAGCTCGTGTGAAAGCGAAGCAAGGTCGTTAGCGTAGATCCGACCCAATACCTCCAATGGAAGGTCTAGGTCGAGATCGATGGTTAGAACCATCGTACTTTATATTTTAAGCTAACTTGTATCAGCCCAAAACCCTTTGACTACAGTCAACTGCTAGTCAAGTTCCAGCCTCGAGAAGAGCTCGAATTTCAAGGGGGTGAATTTGGACTTGACTCGTGTTTTGGTACAAAGGGTGATGTGGCATCAAAGTGGACATCCAAACCATCACCAAGCTTCCTTGTGGTGGACGCCCAAAATAAGGTGAGTTGGCACAAGATGGTTGGCTCCCATGATGTGGCACAAGTTGAATGGCTCCAACAAGTTGGCGCCCAAGGAGGTTGGAGGTGGCACAAGGTGGTTGGATGAAACACCTCATCCTTGAGTTGGCACACAAGAAGGTTGGAGGTGGCACAAGGTGGTTGGATGAAACACCTCATCCTCAAGTTGGCGCCCAAGGAGGTTGGAGGTGGCACAAGGTGGTTGGATGAAACACCTCATCCTTGAGTTGGCGCACAAGAAGGTTGGAGGTGGCACAAGGTGGTTGGATGAAACACCTCATCCTTGAGTTGGGATAAGAACCTCACCTTGGACACTACCTATGTCTAAATTCATAGATCAATATCCATAAATAGACATGTTCACTCCAAGCAAATCACAAGAAATCAAGAGCTCTCAACACGCCGTCGTAACGCCGCTACTACTACTCACATTTGCTACGACGAAGTGCCACCGACAACGAAAGCTACATCTTCTACTTATAAGAGTTGTCGGTATATTTATTTGAGTTCTACTTCTTTAAATTGTCTTTGTTCTTTAATCGTAACAAGGAAAGGGGGAGTGTCCCTTTGCCTTGATTTCTTTTTGTAATCGTTGCTCCTACCTCCAACGAGGAGGAGTGGTTTTAGTGAATTGCCCTCCGTACGTGATCAAGGATCACTAGGGCCGTGGATTAGCAATCGAAAGATTGTGAACCACGTAAAAATATCTTGTCTACTTTATATTTCTGCTGTGCACTCTCTACTTGCTTTTTACTTATTGCAAAAGTTTTTTTAACGACACCGTATCGCTATTCACCCCCCCCCTCTAGCGACACTTTCGATCCAACAGCTTCGACATTTGGAAGATCGTCACCCACACGACGTCCAAAAGAAGAAAGGACATACAATAGAAGATCAAGAGGTATAACAAGAGGTATAATCTTGTTTATTTTGATTAGTGTTCTTTTGTATTATGTTTATAATTGCTTTTCAATTATATGCATGTTTTGTGTGGATATAAATCTGTATATGGCTAAATAATACTTGGATACCGAGCATAAACACAAAAACCGGTGATCCGGACATCGTCTATTCCGTGACTACTCGTAGAATAGAGGTTGGTCGCTTGAACAACGAGTTTGTTCAAGTGACCTCTATAAACGAATAGCACGATGATGACTTGGTTGTTTTGGCAATCCCTTTTGACAAGGATTAAATTTTTTAATCCGGGGGCATCGAAGGGATCGCCATGATCAAGCAACCGAGGTGTTGTGGGAAGCAAAGTTTCCCCTCACAGACTCGATAAGCAAAACCCTTCAATTGGTATCAGAGCCAAGGTTTCCATTTTTGTGTGTTTAGGATTTGATTAATTTATTCACTTTTCATATATTATATGTGACAGATAATAGTAGGATATGCGTAGTTTAACTCTTTGGTTGCAGGCATAAGATCCGACTATTATGGCCATATGTGTGTATGTGATTGTATGTGTGTAAATATTTATTTTTGAATCCTTGGGGTTGACGAGGCTAGTATTTGATTTTTTGTAAATTAAATACGACATTGTTTAGCCACTCTTTATTTTATTTTACTTTCGATCTAGATTTCTTGTACACTCCCTCGTGGAGTATAGGATCGATGGATGTAAATTAAAATAGGTTTTAGTCTCGGCTTGGATCTCCAGATGGCTTGTACATGGCGTAGGAGGAGCGGACGAGAAGGCGTTGCGACGGGAGACATATTGAAGACAAAAGCCATAATAGTTGGAAAATAATTTATTTTTCATATTTATTGTTTTTTGTTTGATATGCATGTCGTAGGCTAGGAAAATTCCTCAATTTCAAATTACTAAGTGGGAGAGGGATATTTTTATAAATTCCCATGGCCTCCATTACGATTTGACAAGTGATGCAAACAAACTTGCGCGTCGGCTCTGAGTGCCTTCCTCCCCATCGGATTAGTTTGTTTGCGGATCACAAGGTCGAATATGGTTATAGGAAATTATTAAGGAGCGTGTGTACTTGCCCATCGTAAGGCACATAACCCGAGATAATTACCTTGGTACCAAGTAATGGTGAACACTTAGATACAAATATAAGTATCCTCCCCATCGGAGTCATTGCTTTTATTTGTAGGGTCGAAGAGAAACAACTATTAATTTTACTTGTTAAGAAGTTAGGTTGACAAGATAGTAAAATTAATGGGTAAAACCTCCTCTTACAAATGTAGAATCTGTATACGTCCACACTATCGTGGCATACAATATTCTCGGTGTTTTGAGGTGTTGGTTGATTTTAAAATTTTATTGTTTGAGGAATCAATAATTTTTTGAAATCTACAGTAATGATCTATGTGATTCTTAGGATTTTCAAAAATGACTTTCAGTCCACATGCTATGATACTAAAGGAAAATAAACTTACTGTACCCAAATAATGTTGATTGGAAAAGAATCTAGATATTGTCTTATCTGCTAAGGAGTACAAGTATGCACTCTTCGAAGAGTGTCCTCAGGCCATGGTTGCTTAGAAGGTTTCTACTTCTAAGCCGAAAAGCAAGAAGGAGAAGAAACAAGGTGGAGCAAAGGTGGTGGGAGGATCTCAGGGAGGAGTGTAGAAGCCGAAAGGCAAGTACTTCATTTGCAAGCATGATGGACATTGGAAGAAGGATTGTCCCAATCCAAAGCAGAACAAAGGTATATCCTTTGGACTAGTCGTTGAAACATGATTAGCGGTGTTATCTACCGGCACCTGGAGTGTAGATACGGGAGCCACTGATCATGTCTGCAATACTTTGCAGGGGTTCTAGGAAACCCGACGACAAGCTGAGGGAGAGATTACCATTGACTTGGGCAATGCCACTAAGGTGGCGACTATTGCAGTGGGAGAAGTTTTATTTATCTCATGAGAAAAAAATAAAATTTTGGTTCTTAAGAATTCTATTTATGTACCTTTATTTAGAAAGAATTAAATTTCGGTTTCTAAATTATTTGAGAATAGATACTCTATTTCTTTTAATGATAAAGTTGTTATAAAAAGGAATAGAGAGATTATCTGTTCTGGTAGATTGATAGGAAATCTGTATATACTCGAACCAAAAGCTCCCACGATGCAAATAGAAGTTAAAAACTCATCTTCTAATTCCAATAAGAGAAAAGAACCTTCCAAGATGAACCAAACATATCTTTGGCATCTTAGGCTTGGTCATATTAACCTAAGCAGAATTCAAAGGTTGATGACTGATGGACATGTGGGTTCATTAGTGGTGGAAGATTTCCCAACCTGTGAATCTTGCATGGAAGGTTAAATGACCAAGAGGTCGTTTAAGGCCAAGGGGTATAGAGCCAAAGATGTGTTAGAATTGGTTCATTCTTATTTGTGTGGTCCTATGACTATCCAAGCAAGAGGTGGTCTTGAATATTTTGTCTCTTTCATAGACGATTATTCATGATATGGATGACACTACGATCTGATCGTGGTGGTAAGTACCTCTTGGGAGAGTTTAGGAACTACTTATCAGAGATTGGGATTCAATCCCAATTGACTGCACCTGGCACACCCCAGCAGAATGGTGTAGCAGAGAGTAGAAATAGGACTCTTATGGAGATGGTTAGATCGATGATGAGTTATTCTGAATTGCCAGATTCGTTATGGGAATATGCTCTAGATACGACAGTGTACATTCTAAACTTGGTTCCATCTAAATTAGTGCCTTCTACTCCCACAGAATTGTGGACTGGGCGAAAGCCTAGTCTAAGACATATTCGGATATGGGGAGTCCACCACATGTGCTGAAGGCAGATGCTAGTAAGTTGGAACCTCGTACAGAAGTACACTTGTTCGTTGGCTATCCTAGAGGAACAATGGGTGGTTTGTTTTATAGTCCTAGAGATCAGAGGGTGATCGTTAGCGCGAATGCCAGATTTCTAGAGGAAGACTATGTGATGAGCCACAGGCCCAAGAGTAAAATTGTTCTGGAAGAATTAAAATGGGAAGTCACTTCTTTAGTACCACCGGTACAAGAGGATATATCACATGTCACTGCACCGCGTGTCACAGAGGATACACAGGTAATACCTCATCGTAGTGGGAGGGTTGTGAGACAGCCTGACAAATTTATGTTCTTGGGAGAATCTTCTGATTTGGTCCATGACGAACATGAACCGGTTCCCTGGACATATGACGAGGCAATCCAAGATAAAGATGCAGCATTTTGGCAAAGTCCAATGGATGCTGAGATTGAATCTATGGATTCAAATCAGGTCTGGGAGCTAGTAGAGCCACCCGATGGTGTAAAAACCATTGGATGCAAGTGGATCTACAAGAGAAAGAGAGGAATAGATGGGAAGGTTGAGACCTTCAAAGCAAGGCTTGTTGCGAAGGGGTATACTTAGAAAGAGGGTATCGATTATGAGGAGACCTTTTCGCTTGTAGCCATGCTTAAGTCTATCCGTATTCTCTTATGCATAGCAGCTCATATGGATTATGAGGTGTGGCAGATGGATGTCAAGACATCTTTCCTTAAATGGAAGTCTTGAGGAAGACATCTATATGAAGAAACCAGAGGGATTCATTGCAAAGGGCAAGAAGCATCTTGTGTGTAAACTTAATCGGTCCATTTATGGATTGAAGCAAGCTTCGAGGTTTGGAACACCCGCTTCGATGAGGTAATCATTCTTATAGATTTATTCAAAGTCCGGATGAGTCTAGTGTATACAAGAGATGTAACGGAAACGTAGCGGTATTTCTTGTACTATATGTAGATGACATTTTGGTGATTGGCAAAATATCAAGGTGTTATCGAACGTAAGGGTATGGTTGTCCAAACACTTTGATATGAAGGACATGGGAGAAGTGGGACACATCCTTGGGATCAAGTTTATAAGGGATCACAGGAAAAGGATATTGTGCTTATCCCAAGCTTCATACATAGACACGATTATGGATCGTTTTAGCATGCAGAACTCCAAGAAGGGTTTTCTACCTTTCAAGCATGGAGTTCCTTTGTCTAAGGAGATGTGTCCTAGAACATCTGAGAAGATAGAGGAGATGAAGGTAGTTCCTTATGCTTCGACGGTAGGAAGCCTCATGTATGCGATGCTATATAAGAGACCAGATATCTGCTATGTCGTAGGCATGGTCAGCAGATATCAGAGTAATCCAGGACAGGGACATTGGACTGCGGTAAAGCATATATTGAAGTGTCTGAGAAGGACTAGAGATTATATGCTAGTTTACCAGGCAGACCAATTACTCCCTTTGGTTACATGGATTGAGACTTCAAATCAGATAGGGATAACAGTAAGTCTACCTCAAGTTTTGTGTTTACTTTGGGAGGTGGAGCCATTGTATCGAGGAGTGTCCAACAGAAATGCATGGTGGACTACACCATGGAAGCTGAGTGTGTGGCAGCCTCTAAGGCGGCCAAAGAAGTTGTGTGGCTCAGGAACTTTCTGATGGACTTGGATGTGATTCCTGGTTTGCCCAGAACTATCGCAATTTATTGTGATAATAATGGTGCAGTTGCAAACTCGAAGGAACCACGAGCCCATAAGGTGAGTAAACACAAAGAGCGCAAGTACCACCTAATATGAGAAATCGTAAAGGAGGTAGAAGTTGCTGTGGCCTATATTGCATCAGAGGATGACCTGGTAGACCCTTTTCACTAAGGCCCTTCTAGCGAGAGCTTTGATAGGCATGTGGAGGGAAGGGGAATCAGATGTATGGCAGTATGAGGACAACATAGACTTTTAGTATAAGTGGGAGATTGTTAGGATGTATACTGAAAAGTCTATCTTTTGTATGAACACCTTTATTTTGAAATAAGAATTACATGATCATTGTTTGCATATTTATATGGTTATGCAATATTGTCCAATACATTACATTGTAGATAACATGGTGTGTGGTGTCATATGAGAGATCATGTTATCGGCTCCATGTAAAGTATAAGTAAAGACTCACAACCGAGATGACTTTGGACAAACCATCAGAATGGTTGTAGTGTGATTTGGTATTGGTTTGTCTTGACCATAGAATCACACTAGTGCCCGTTGTGTATATTGAGCAGGACCGACATATAGGTGATTTGATTTATTGTGGACTACAAAATCGAATCGGATCTCAGATATTGTTTTGTACATGCTCTTAATCCCGATATAATAACGGGCACATATACTTAGTAGTCATCTCTTTGATTTACCAATGGGCGAGATTTATAGATTAAATCGATAGGTTTGGTAAGTTGGGAGATGATATTATTTATATGGTGTGTCGTTGATTATAGGAGGAAACTGTGTCCTATGTATTAGGATGATGATGTCCCCTTGAGGAGCTCATAAGTTCATCATGTAAACCCTGCAGGTGGACTTGGTCCGGCATGATGAAAAGGTTGAGTGGTACTACTCATGGAGTTAGATGTTGATTAATTAATGGTCAGTAAATTAATTAATTGACGGATATTCGAGATCTTAAACATGGGGAGAAAATGTACAAATAATATATGGAGCTCATACTATCATTTGGGGGTTGGTGAGGTAGATCAATGATAATCCTTTAGTGGATTGGATTATCATTAGTGGATCAGACTTTATGTGGGCTTGATCCATGGGTGGCCAAGATCCAACTCCTCCTCATGGTCCCTATTGTAGCCTATTAACACCTCATGAAGCTTAGATCCAATGGATGAAAACAAAACTCTAGATCCAAAGGTAGAGATTAAATCTCTAGATCCGACGGTTGAGATTAAATCTCTAGATTCGACGGTTGAGATTGAATCCCTAGAACCAATGGAAGGGGCTATTGCACCAACAGACCTAGCTTGAGTGAGACTCGAGTGGAATGGCTTGGGGGTGGGCGGCAAGCACAATTAGAGGAAAGGGGCTAGGGTTTTGGGCGGCAAGAGCAAGAGAGGCTTAGGGTTTTGGGTGGCCACAATTAAGGAAAGATGTTTCTCTTCTTCTTCTTCCTTTGGTGGTCGGCACCCTTCTTCCCTCTTCTCTCCTTGGTTTGGCCGGCGTCCAACATTCCCCCTTTCATCTATTGCTAATGATGGATGGGGATTAGGGCTTGTCCTTTGGGCGGGCAACCAAATCCTAATTAGATTAGGATTGGTCTTGGGCGGCTAGGGTTAGGGTTTTGGGATTAGGGTGGGCGGCAACATGGAGATGAAGATCCTTTCTTCTTCTTCCTAAGGTTTGGCCGGCACCTTTTTTCTTCCCTCTACCTTGTCCGGAGCTCAACCTATTCTTCTTCCCTTCATCCTTGCCTGAAAATTAGGAGAGCTTCGTTTAGGGTTTGGGCGGCAACAAGGAGAAGGAGTGTTCTCCTTTCTCTTCTCCAAGTTTTGGCCGGCGCCCATGCCCTTGTTGTTTCTCCTTTAGCCGGTTCCCATACTTCATCTTCTCTTCCTTGGCCGGCGGCAACATCGAGTTTATTGACTTGGTGGCCGGTTCTAGATGGGAAGAAGAGTTTTGTTTGATGATCTTCCTTTGTTCGGAGTGAACAAGGAAAGGAAGATTGGTGATCTAGGAGGCTTCGTCTTTTGGAAGATTGACGCCCACACGATGTCCAAAAGGAGGAAGGACATACAATAGAATATCAAGAGATAAAACAAGAGGTATAATCTTGTTTATTTTGATTAGTTTTCTTTTGTATTATGTTTATAATTTCTTTTCAATTATATGCATGTTTTGTGTGGATATAAATCTGTATATAGCTAAATAATACTTGGATCCCGAGCATAAACACAAAAACCGGCGATCCGGACATCATCTATTCCGTTGCTACTCGTAGAATAGAGGTTGGTCACTTGAACAACGAGTTTGTTCAAGTGACCTCTCTAAACGAATACTAGGTTGTTTTGGCATCGAAGGGATCGCCATGATCAAGCAACCGAGGTGTTGTGGGTAGCGAAGTTTCCCCTCACGAACTCGATAAGCAAAACCCTTCAAGAATTACACTAGTAAACTTTGTGTGTATTGAGCAAAACTGACTTAGAGGTGATTCGATTTATTGCTGACTACATAATTGAATCAGACCTCCGATATTATGGTGTACATGCTCTTAATCCCGATATAATAATGGGCACATGTACTTAGAACTTATTTCTTTGATTTACCAATGAGCATGATTTATAGAGTAAATCGATAGGCTCAGCAAGTTGGGAAATGATATTATTTACATGATGTATCATTGATTATAGGAGGAAACCGTGTCCTATATATTACGATGGTGATGTCTCCTTGAGGAGCTCATAAGGTTCATCATGTAAATCCTGCAGGTGGACTTGGTCAGGCATAATGATAAGGTTGAGTTGTACTACTCATGGAGTTAGATGTTGATTAATTAATTGTCAGTAAATTAATTAATTGATGAACATTCGAGATCTTAAATATGGAGAGATATTTTTACAATTAATATATGGAGCCCATATTTATTTATGATGGTTGGTGAGGTAGATCAATGATAATTCTTTAGTGGAATGGATTATCATTAATGGATCGGACTTTATGTGGGTTTGATCCATTGGGTGGATGAGATCCAACTCCTCCTCATGGACCCTATTGTAGCCTATTAAAACCCTCATGAAGCCTAGATCTGATGATGGAAAATGAAACTCTATATCCAACAGGGGAGGTTAAATCTCTAGATCCGACGGTGGAGATTAAATCTCTAGATCCGATGGTTGAGATTAAATCTCTAGATTCGACGGTGGAGATTAAAAGGAGGCTCAGGCCTAACTCTATAAATAAGGGCTTAGGGCTTGGGCGTGGAGATAATAAGACAAGGGTTAGGGTTTTTTGAGTTGGCTTGAGAGGAGAGGTGGGTGGTAAACCTAGGGTTTGCTTCTTCCTATTGGGCGGCAGAAAGATAATTCTAGGGTTTGTCTATTCTTGGCCGGAGGCAACTCCACCCTCTCTCTCTCTCTAGATCAGCGACAATTCCTCCCTCTCTCTCTCTCTCTCTCTCTCTCTCTCTCTCTCTCTCTCTAGGTTGGTTGGCGGCAACCTTTCTGTTAGTGCATATAAGATCCACATATCTCCACAATGGTATGATATTGTCCACTTTGGACCCAAGCCCTCATGGTTTTGTTTTTGGGCTTTACCCAAAAGGCCTCAAACCAATGGAGATATCTTTTTTCTTATAAGCACATGATCTTTTCCATGTCTTACCAATGTGGGACTTTGATTGTATTCCCCATACTCCCAACAATCCCCCCCTCAAACGAAGGACCACATTGGCCCCCCCTCAAGCCTATCCCTCCTCGAAGGATTTTCTCTGCTTGATGTCCGATCTTCAACCCACCAGGACTTTCTGCCAGTTGTTCGGTCCCCCCGACCCAACTAGACTTCCTTCCTGATATCTGGTTCTCTTGATCCGGACGTGGGAGCTCAACTTTCTTCGTTCGAGGTTCATGGCTTGACATGGACCATGGCTCTGATACCAATTGTTAGTGCATATAAGATCCACATATCTCCACAATGGTATGATATTGTCCACTTTGGACCCAAGCCCTCATGGTTTTGTTTTTGGGCTTTACCCAAAAGGCCTCAAACCAATGGAGATATCTTTTTTCTTATAAGCACATGATCTTTTCCATGTCTTACCAATGTGGGACTTTGATTGTATTCCCCATACTCCCAACACTTTCTTCAAGTTTGGTCGGTGCTCCTACATCCACTCCTCGGCCGAGAGCAATATCAAGCTTGGAGCTTTGTGGTCGGTCCTAGATAGAAGAAGAGTTTTATTTCATTCTTCCCTTTGTTCGGAGCGATCAAGGAAGGGAAGAACGTTATCTAGGAGGCTTCGACTTTTGGAAGATCGTCGCCCACACGACGTCCAAAAGGAGGAAGGACATACAATAGAAGATCAAGAGGTATAATAAGAGGTATAAGCTTGTTTACTTTGATTAGTGTTCTTTTGTATTATGTATATAATTGTTTACAATTGTATGTTGCTAATTTACTTGGACCTTGAAGACAAACACAAAAACCGGCGATCCGTACATCGTCTATTCCGCGACTAATCGAAGAAAAGAGGTAGGTAACTTGAACAACGAGTTTGTTCAAGTGACCACTCTAATCGAATAGCACGACGATGGAATGGTTGCTTGGGTAATCCCTCTTCATCAAGGATTAATTTTTTCAATCTGGGGTCGTAGATGGGATCGCCATACACAAGCGACCGAGTTGAACTGGGAAGCGATGTTTCTCCCTTCACGTTGTATCAGAGCCATGGTTTCTGATTTTGTGTCTTTTGGATTCGGTTAATTTTATGCACTTATCATATATTGTATATTCCGGATGATAGTAGGATGTGCGTAGGTTAACTTTTTGGTTGCAGGCATAAGATTCAACTATTATGGCCATATGTGTGTGTATGTGATTGCATGTGTGTAATGTTATTTGAATCCTCGGGGTTGACGAGGCTAGTATTTAATTTTTGTAATTAAGTACGACATTGTTTAGCCGCTCTTTTATTTTAGTTTACTTTCGATCTAGATTTCATGTACACTCCTTCGTGTAGTTTAGGATCGATGGATGTAAATTAAAAAAAATATTCTCAGCTCGGATCTCCGGATGGCTTGAGTTGGGTTTCCGGCACCGCGGTGAGTGTGTGTTCGAACATGTTTCGTAAACATGTGCACAGCGAAAGAAATAAAATAATAAATCTAATTTATTACAACACACACACCACACACATGCATAGTACAACATGTGTAGACATAATCATAGTTTCAAATTTTACAATAAAAGGAAATTTATTCTACATATACCTTACGTATCACGTGTAGCAGAAAAGGCATCAACCGGAGCGATCCTCGCTAGAATTGCCTCTATCCGTATCCACACCGAGTATCTTCAAGATGACTTCACAAAGTCACGAGCCTCGTGTTAGTATGAGTCACTAGCCTCGTGTCGAAGACGATGTGATCGAGAGAAGATCACAATCCGAATTAAAATTCGGATTCAAAACGAGTCCTCAAAAACTCGCTTCTCCGGAGAGGTATTCGCCAACCATTTGACGAATCCTTTGTCCTCCACCTATGAGGATTATCGGAGATCGAATCCCCGGCAAGGAAGTCACTGTCGGAGCTTCAAACGTTGTCCAAATGACACTCCGACACGAAGTAAACAAGCAGTCTAGAAAACTAGATAGCTTTGGTGGAGGATTAGCACCGGCCAAATAAGGAAGCTTGATGCTCACCTTGTCGCCGGACCCAAAGGAGATCACTGGAGGGTCACCAGAGGGTCGTCGGAGGATCATCGATCGAAGCTTGGGCCGCAACTAAGCAGACGCGGCACAAAGTCAAGCGGCGGCTAGGGTTGGGCGCCGACCACTAGAGGAGAGGAGGGGTGGGCGGCAACTTTTTGATTGCTTGGATTAGGGCTTAACAAAACCCTTAAGCCCTATTTTATAGAGAACAAATTTCTCCTAATCGTTATCGTATCATAACAAAAAGCCCGTTAACCCGCTCCATTAATTTAAGTTAAAATAAACCAAACCATGTTGGTCTATTTTAAGTTAAAATGAACCGAACCATCTTTTGGTTCATTCGTTTAAAACAAACCAAACCCCTTTGGTTTATTCTCCACCATTGGATTAGAACAAAACCAATTTGGTTCATTCATCAAGACTTCATAAGACACGACCCATCCACGCATCCATTGCGCCTGAAACGATTTCATGCTAACTCCTTGTTTGGTCAAATGAAACCTAGTTTCTCTCGGTCTGAGAATCTCATTCTCAAGCTCGTTTTAAATCCTTCGGATTACACTTGTTATGCGTGTGACCAAATAGGTTCTCGGTTTATGTTGGCCGTCTATAATTAACCATTAATTATAGAACGATCATGAGTGACACCTAGTAGTACATCATGATCCTCAATTAACCCAAAAGATCAACGGTTGATCCAAAACTATTTCTGAAACCCTTAAGCAGCTCCAATGAATAGTGCCCCATTCCCTTCACTCATCTTATACCCACTTGGTACAGGACATGGTCTATTGTGTCAGTCCCCACTAGGTTGACTACACCACACCTAGCCCAAGTATCATTTCCTCATCCTACGGATTCTAGTTACTACACATGTATCCAAGAGTACCTTACTCTAAACATGTAATGCTTTGGCCAAAGACTTTAGTAACAATCAGACGAGAGGCCATGGGTATACATCTCTGCGAAAGGAGTGGTGAATCCTTTATAGGCTATTCAAACACCTTCGATCACTTCGACTTATACCCAATCATCTCGGGTCCACATCTACTCAGAGATGCTTGTTTAAGATGTCAAAGCATAAGTGTTCATGATCAAGATGACTTGAATACCGCAAGTCAAAGGAACATCGCACTTAAGCTGTAGTAAGAACTTCATTGACATATCTATATATGCAGAGAACCATATGAAGTCTTACGGCAGGTCACTCCAAAATACTAGTTACCACAACTAGCATCCACAATTAACTCTGGACATCACAATGTCTCCAGCCAGTGAGAATCAGCTGCTTGGATACACCAAGGAGTATACCTCGTGCTAGTCTCGACAGAATCGATGGTGTCCAAATCCATCAAATCATCGACTAGGGATAATTCTGATACATCACAATTACTCATGTAGAGATACTCACTAGTTGTGATCCAATCACAAATTCTCTCATGCTGTTAATCGTATCGTGGACATTTAGTAAATGTGTTTAAGATCTAATCAAATACATGAAAACATGTATACTCAAAAAGTGAATCTTCATTTATCATATAAATCGTTCAAACATAAGGCGAATGCCTTAGGATATCTCTCATATATTACTAACAGCTTGTACGTGGTGTAGGGAGGAGCGGACGAGATGACGATACGACGGGAGGCATATTGGAGAACAAAAGTCATAATAGTGGGAAAATAATTTTTTTCATATTTATTTCTTCTTGTTTGTTATGCATGTCGTGTGCTAGGAAAATTCCTCAATTTTAAATTACTAAGTGGGAGAAGGATATTTTTATAAATTCCCACGGACTCCATTACGATTTGACATGTGATGCAAACAAACTTGCGTGTCGGCTCTGAGTGTCTTCCTCCCTATCGGATGAGTTTGTTTTGCGGATCACAGGGTAGAATATGGTTATAGGAAATTATTAAAGAGCATGTGTACTTCTCCATCGGAAGGCACATATCCCGAGATAATTGCCTTGGTACCAAGCAATGGTAAACACTTAGATGCAAATAAAAGTATCCTCCCCGTCGAAAACTTCTTTTATTTGTAGGGACGAAGAGGAACCAACTATTAATTTTATTTGTCAAAAAGTTAGGTTGACAAGATAATAAAATTAATGGGTAAAACCTCCTCTTACAAATGTAGAATTCATATACGTCCACACTATCGTGGCATACGATATTCTCTGTGTTTTGAGGTGTTGGTTGATTTTAAAATTTTATTGTTTGAGGAATCAATAATTTTTTGAAATCTAAAGTTTTGATCTATGTGATTCTTAGATTTTTCAAAAATGACTTTCAACCCGCTTGCTGTGATACTGAAAGAAAATAAACTTACTGAACCCATTTATGTTGATTGGAAGAGGAATCTTGATATTGTCTTGACTGTTGAGGAGTACAAATATGTACTCTTTGAAGAGTGTCCTGTTGGAATGTATACTGAAAGCCTAGCTCTTTGTGTATGAACATTTTATTTTGGAATAAGAATCACATGATCATTGTTTGCACTTTATATATTTATTATATGTGTGTGCATATTGTCTAATATTTTACATTGTAGATAATATGGTGCTTGGTGTGGTACAGAAGATCATGTTATCAGTCCCTTATAAAATATAAGTAGAGGCTCACAACCAAGATGGTTTTGGACAAACCATTGGTATGGTTGTAGTGTAGCTTGGTATTGTTTTGTCTTGAACATAGAGTTACACTAGTATACTTAGGTGTATTGAGCAGGACCGACATAGAGGTGATTCAATTAATTGCTGACTACATAATTGAATCAGTCCTCGGATATTATGTTGTACATGCTCTTACTCCCGATATAATAAGGGGCACATGTACATAGTATTTATTTCTTTGATTTACCAGAGGGTGAGATTTAGATGGATTAAATCAATATGCTCGGTAAGTTGGGAAATGATATTATTTACATGGTGTGCCGTTGATTATAAGAGGAAACCGTGTCCTATATATTAGGTTGATGATGTGTAACGCCCGTAAAATTTCTAGCAAATTTTACAAGAATTTTTGGCTTGATGATCATGGGCTTTATGTGGGCCTTTTCAAAAATAAAAGAAAATAAGCCAAAAAGGGGTGCAAGGACTAGGAATTGAACCCCAAACCTCTAGAGATAGCCAAGCCTTATAGATGCACTCACTAACCAGAAGGCCAATAGGATTATATGATTAAGGAAGAGTGGAAACTATAGATAAGTGGGACTAAGGGTAAATGAAGAGGCATAGAAAAGAAAAGAGGAACTTCTCTTCCTCCCCTTTATAAAGAAGAGGGAAGATTGAATTTGGTCACTTCCTCTCTTCTTTCCTTATTCTCACCGAAATCCTAGAGCTCTCCCTCTCCCTTCCACCCCTTGGCCGAACCTCATCCAAGCAAGAGAAGGCTAGGTGTTGGTCTTCCTTAGGTCATCTTCCCCACCCAAAGCAAAGCGAAGGAAGTAAGTATCCCTCACCTGCATACGAGTAGTTTCGATTGAATGTTTGAACAACCTATATGTTAGATCCGGCCAAGCATGTTTTGGTTTATCAATGAAGTGGTAAACTATGTTTGTAATCTATGTTAGGAAGTATATGATGATGCTAAGATGGGAAAAGTGGTTAGGTTAAAAAGCTAGCCCTAATGGCCACCAAGACCTATTCGTCCAAGCTAGGATTGGGGTATTACATGAGATTACATGCTATGTTTTATTCACTATATGATGTAGTTAAGATTTAAAAATGGATTAGGACCAAAAGCTAACCCTAGTTGAGCCCTTATGTGTTTCGGCCACCCTAAGGAATTAGGGTTAGGGTTGCATGAAAATGTCCCTAATGATGCTATGCTAGGTTATAAGGCTCATGAATGAATGTTGGGTAACAAGAACCCTAGTTGAGCCCCTTATGTGTTTCGGCCACCCTAGGGAATTAGGGTTAGGGTTGCATGAAAATGTCCCAAATAATGCTATGCTAGGTTATAATGCTCATGAATGAATGTTGGGTGACAAGAACCCTAAGAAGCCAAAAAGGGCCATTCGACCACCCTTGGTTGTTTCTTTTCTTTGTGTGTTTCAATGAAGTTTACACCATGAAGTGTATGCATATGTATGTTAATTGAATTAGTTAAAAGTCTAATCCTAAAAGCCTATAAGGGCCATTTGGCCACCCTTGGTTATTATGTTCAATGAAGTTTCATACCTTGATTGGTATGCATATAATGTTGTTTAGTATGTAGATAAATTTAGGTTAAAGATTAACCCTAAAAACCCTACATGGACCATTCGGCCAACCTATGTTTTGGGGAATAGATGAAGTTTAATTCAAACTCTATGTGCTTATGAAGTTGTAGCCATGCTAAATGAATTAGGTTTACATGTGCTTTGTGTTTGAGTGAATTTATGATGACAAGTGATCTTAAATAATGCTAGGTGAAGATACCATGCCTTAGTTAGTATTTACTTACTCTTGATGCCATGTCTCATGCCATGCCTTTGTGTATGTGATATCTAATATTACGAAATGGAATACGATAAGACTATGGAATGAAACAAAAGGATATGTTCACAAAAATGAATATGATATGATGATGAAACGAAGTATGATATGTTATGAAATGAAGTATGCTATGTTATGAAATGAAAGAAGATATGTTCATGCTATGTTTGTCAAGAAATGAAATAAGCTATGTTATATATTAAGCATATAAGTATTTTACCTTCGCATGGCTTGTACCAAGACCTTAACAAGGTCCAAGAAGGGATGGGCTCCTAAGATGCCCTAGGTCGATGGAATAAGACTCGGGCCTAGGATGGGCTTCTATGTATGATTGCCCCTAGGTCGATGGAATAAGACTCGGGCCTAGTACGGGATGGGCTCCAAGATGCCTTAGGTCGATGGAGTAAGACTCGGGCCTAGGATGGGCTTCTACGCTATGACGATTGCCCCTAGGTCGATGGAATAAGACTCGGGCCTAGAAACCTATTAGGTTCGAGACTTGCTACCTCGGGCCTATTTAGGGATGCGCGCTATGATAATGAAGAAGTGGTACAATGCCGGGCCCAAATATGTTGAGATTTATATTTACGTACCTAACATATATGTTTTCAAAAGCATCCTGCATATGTTTACACGTTATGTTTGATGATATGTCATATGTTTACATGTTATGTTTGATGATATGCCATATGTTTACATGTTATGTTTGATGATATGCCATGATGTTTACACGTTATGTTTGATGATATGCCATATGTTTACATGTTATGTTTGATGATATGCCATATGTTTACATGTTATGTTTGATGATATGCCATATGTTTACATGTTATGTTTGATGATATGCCATGATGTTTACATGTTATGTTTGATGATATGCCATGAAGTTTACATGTTATGTTTGATGATATGCCATATGTTTACATGTTATGTTTGATGATATGCCATATGTTTACATGTTATGTTTGATGATATGCCATATGTTTACATGTTATGTTTGATGATATGCCATGATGTTTACATGTTATGTTTGATGATATGCCATGATGTTTACATGTTATGTTTGATGATATGCCATGATGTTTACATGTTTGTTTGATGATATGCCATATGTTTACATGTTATGTTTGATGATATGCCATGATGTTTACATGTTATGTTTGATGATATGCCATGATGTTTACATGTTTGTTTGATAATATGCCATAATGTTTAAGTTACATGTTATGTTGAATGATATGTCATGATGTATACGTTACATGTTATGTTCGATGGTACGCTATGATGTCTATGTTACTAAGTTACATATGATGCATATTATGCTGATTAAGTATATATTCATGTTATGCTACTAAGTTAGGGATGATCCATGCTATATTCACTTATGTTACTTATGCTACATGATGAGTTGATGACACCATGTAAGTTACATGTTATATTGATTTTACGTTATAAATGCTACAAGCCATGATTAATAATGATGTATGGTTTTTGTGAGTAGGACAGGATCTTACTAAGCCTATGAGCTTATAGTTTATCTTTCCCTTGTACTGCAGATAAGGGTAAGGGATGGGTAAACTAAAGGGAGCAGCAGGGGCCAATGTGTGTAGTGTACGCGGTGGAGAAGATCCGTTAAGTCTATTTATACATGTTACCTATGATGATGATATCTATGGATGTCTTTACTTATGTCTCCCTATGACGATGATGTTATGAACCTACTAAGCACTAAGTATCTATATATATATGATGCATGCTTTATGTTGATAAGAAGAAGTAAAGAAGAAGTAAGAAGAAGTATCCATCCATGCATGGTATGAAACATACTCTATGTTAAGAAGAAGCGTTAATGCATGTTTATGTTAAAAGAAAAAAAAAAGGAAAAGAAAAGTATTTAGGTCTAATGTCTTCCGCTGTAAGAACTAAGAAGTACATATATAAAGTCTTTCGCTGTATGAAATATATGTACGGTCGCGTCACGCACCGCCTCTCCGGACATTTAGGGTCCCCAAAAAGGGCGGGCGTGACAGGTTGGTATCAGAGCGGATCTGCCTTACCACTACACACACATCAAGCTCCAAATCCTGCTGCTCCAAGTAAGAATTCTATGTCTATACTCTAATTTTGTTAATTTTGATCATGCATGATATAAAAATGTCTTTAGATTATTTAGTTCATGTATAATATAAAATGCCTCTAGCTTATTTATAAAATGTCTTTACCTTATGCTTGTTCATGTATGATGGGAAATGTTTCTAGCTAAATACGCATGAAAATATGTATGATACCCTTATGCTTGTTCATATATGATGTAAAATACCTTAAGCTAAATTATGCCTTAGAACGTGAATGATGCTTAATCTTGAAACGACCTTAAGATAGCTTTAGTCTAATTATGCATAGGTAAACGAACAAAAAACTTATACTAGCTTTACTTTAATATGTGAAGATAATGTCTGGAAGACGCGGTAGTAGGGCCGATGAGATAGCACCCCCGCATGACCTTACACACGTAGTCACAGAACTCCAGCGACAAGTCACAGAACAACAACAAGTAATAAATACCCTAATGAATCAGCGAGGAAACCCTCGCTTCACCGACGGGCCCGGCCCGATGGTTCGACAGAAGCTTACGATCGATGGCGAGACTAAAGCCGGAAAACTTCTCTGGCACTGGTGAGCCATGGGATGCCCTGACCTGGTTCAAGACAGTGGAAAGCATCGTGGAGCTACTGGACTGGCCCGAATGCGAAAAGATTAAGTGTGCATCGTTCTGCCCTCCACTCATATGTTGCGAGCCGCACCCATCAGAATTGCAAATAGAGAACTCTACTGCGATCTGATAGTGCTCGACATGCAGGATTATGACATTATATTGGGCATGGATTTCTTGAGCAAGTACGGTGCTTCGATCGAGTGCCGAAAAAGGAAAGTGGTTTTCCAGTCGGAAGCGGAACCTAAGTTCGAATTTATTGGAGAACCAAGGAGAGGAGTCAATAAGATTTTATCAGCCCTACAGGCACGTAAGATGCTAGATAGTGGATGCACTGGGTTTATGGCACACATAGTTGATACAAGTCAAGTTGAGGATCAGAAGCTAGAGAATGTCAGAGTCGTATGCAACTACCCAGAGGTATTCCCAGATGAACAACCAGGGTTAGCCCCAGATAGAGAAATTGAATTTGAGATCGAGTTGATTCCTAGTACTAACCCGATCTCTAAAGCACCTTACCGTATGGCGCCGGTTGAATTGAAGGAACTTCAGGGACAGCTACAGGAATTACTCAACATGGGACTTATTCGCCCAAGTCGCTCTCCATGGGGAGCTCGGTCTTTGTTGGTGAAGAAGAAAGATGGAGTGCAATGCGAATGTGCATAGACTATCGCGCGCTAAATAATGTGACGGTCAAGAACCGGTACCCTTTGCCGCGGATTGACGACCTGTTCGACCAACTAAAGGGTGCCACCGTTTTCTCAAAGGTCGACCTGAGGTCCGGCTATCATCAAGTAAAAGTGAAATCAGATGATATACCAAAGACGGCCTTCCGGACCAGATATGGACATTACGAGTTCGTAGTTATGCCCTTCGGAGTGACGAATGCACCTGCTCTGTTCATGGATTTGATGAACCGGGTATTCTCGGCATTCCTCGACAAGTTTGTGATCGTCTTCATTGACGACATACTGATATATTCGAGAACCCTCGAGGAGCACACAGAACACTTGAATGTGGTATTGCAGATCCTTCGGGAAAAACACCTATTCGCAAAGTTCTCCAAATGCGAGTTCTGGCTTGAGCAAGTATCATTTTTGGGTCACGTGATATCCAAACACGGGTGATGGTAGATCAATAAAGATTGAAGCCGTGAGTAATTGGAACCAACCGAATGAGAAGCTTTCTCGGGCTGGCTACTACAGGAAGTTTGTAGAGAACTTCTCGAGATTGCCCCCTATGATGATCCTCACGGAAAGGGCAATAAATATGAGTGGACGGGCGCTGCGAGAGGAGTTTCACAAATTGAAAAGGAGTCGACTAGCGCTCCAAACCTTGCTCTTAGGACAATAGCAAAGCTTCGACATATGCAGGTGGCGCTTCCAAGTTGGGACTCGGAGTGTACTTATGCGAATGGCAAGGTCATTGCCTATGCCTCTAGGCAACTCAAGGAACACGAAGGAATTATCCCACCCACGACTTAGAGCTAGCGGCCGTGGTCTTTGCTCACAAAACATGGAGGCATTACCTATATGGAGCTCAGTGTAGGATTTATACAGACTATCAGAGTCTGAAATATTTCTTCACACAGAAGGACCTGAATATGAGACAGTAGCGGATGGCTCGAGGCTAAATCAAGGATTATGACTGCGAGATTCTCTACCATCCGGGGAAAGCTAACAAGGTGGCTGATGCACTCAGCAGGAAGTCCTGCGCCACCTTAATGTCTCTATTAGGGTTATCTCGGCCCTTAGAAAAAGAGATTATGCGTTATGGGGTTGAAATCATCTCCGGACAGCTCTCGACCATGACGATAGCACCGACGCTGTTCGATGATATACTAGAAAAACAAGCCCGTGACCCAAGCCTTCAGAGGATCAAGCAAGAGGTCTTAGAAGGAAAGGACGGCGGGTTTCGGATCTCTGATAGTGGGGTACTCTACCTCAGGGATCGCTTATGTATTCCCGACGATCCAGAATTACGGAAGGAGATATTTGAGGAAGCACACAGAACTCCTTATGCGATGCATCGTGGAACCACCAAGATGTACCAAGACCTAAAACGAAAGTTCTGGTGGTTCAGAATGAAAAGAGATGTGGCTCAAGATATGTCAAGCTTACTTGACGACTGCCAGAGGTTAAGGCGAAACACGAGACCTGGAGGAACACTGCAGCCGATCCAGATTCCAGAATGGAAATGGGAGGACATTTCTATGGATTTCATCTCAGGATTGCCCAAGACGACAAACGGTTATGATGCTATATGGGTAATTGTGGACAGATTGACGAAGTCCGCCCATTTCTTAGCAATCAAGATGACCTATTAAGCAACTGCCCGATTATATGCTAGGGAAATTATCAGACTACATGGAATTCCTAAGACCATCATTTCTGACAGAAATGGTCGCTTTATTTCCCATTTCTGGGAATGTGTTCAGAAGGCCCTAGGCACGAAGCTATTGTTCAGTACTGCCTTCCATCCCCAGACGGACGGACAGACCGAAAGAGTAAATCAAGTACTGGAGGATATGTTACGAGCCTGCGCCCTGGATTTCAAAGGTAGCTGGTGCCGATACTTATGTTTGGCAGAATTCGCCTACAATAATAGCTACCAGGCTACTATTGGAATGGCACCCTACGAGGCTCTATACGGGAGGAAATGTAGATCTCCCATATGCTGGTACGAGGGTGGTGAAAAGAAGAGGATGGGACTCCAGACGGATTTCATCGACGACACCACCCGAGCTATACGGAACATCCGTCAGAGAATTGAAACTGCTCAGAGCCGACAAAAGAGCTATGCGGATATGCGGCGTAGACCGTTAGAATTCGAAGTTGGGGACCTAGTATTCCTCAAAGTGGCTCCTATGAAGGGAGTGATGAGGTTTGGAAGAAAGGGTAAACTGAGTCCACGTTACGTGGGACCGTACCCGATATCGCAGAGGATTGGCAAGGTAGCTTATAAGCTAGAGCTGCCTCAGGAGATGTCGGCTATTCACAACGTGTTCCATGTCTCTGTACTCAAGAAATGCATTTCCAGTACGGACCAAGTGATCGAGCCACAAACAGTACAAGTTCAAGAGGACCTGAGTATTGAAAGTCGGCCTATCCAAATACTAGACCGAGAAATCAAGAGGCTAAGGAACAAAGAGGTGCCCTTAGTAAAGGTCCTGTGGCAGAATCAACGGTACAAGGAAGCTACACAGGAGCCTTGAGGAGGACATGAAGCAGAAGTACCCACAATTGTTCTAAGTTTCGAGGACGAAACTTTTAAAAGGTATGAAGGATTATAACGCCCGTAAAATTTCTAGCAAATTTTACAAGAATTTTTGGCTTGATGATCATGGGCTTTATGTGGGCCTTTTCAAAAATAAAAGAAATTAAGCCAAAAAGGGGTGCAAGGCCTAGGAATTGAACCCCAAACCTCTAGAGATAGCCAAGCCTTATAGATGCACTCACTAACCAGAAGGCCAATATGATTATATGATTAAGGAAGAGTGGAAACTATAGATAAGTGGGACTAAGGGTAAATGAAGAGGCATAGAAAAGAAAAGAGGAACTTCTCCTCCCTTTATAAAGAAGAGGAAGATTGAATTTGGTCACTTCCTCTCTTCTTTCCTTCTTCTCACCGAAATCCTAGAGCTCTCCCTCTCCTTCCACCTTGGCGAACCTCATCCAAGCAAGAGAAGGCTAGGTGTTGGTCTTCCATAGTTCATCTTCCCCGCCCAAAGCGAAGGAAGTAAGTATCCCTCACCTGCATACGAGTAGTTTCGATTGAATGTTTGAACAACCTATATGTTAGATCCGGCCAAGCATGTTTTGGTTTATCAATGAAGTGGTAAACTATGTTTGTAATCTATGTTAGGAAGTATATGATGATGCTAAGATGGGAAAAGAGGTTAGGTTAAAAAGCTAGCCCTAATGGCCACCAAGACCTATTCGGCCAAGCTAGGATTGGGGTTTTACATGAGATTACATGCTATGTTTTATTCACTATATGATGTAGTTAAGATTTAAAAATGGATTAGGACCAAAAGCTAACCCTAGTTGAGCCCTTATGTGTTTCGGCCACCCTAAGGAATTAGGGTTAGGGTTGCATGAAAATGTCCCTAATGATGCTATGTTAGGTTATAAGGCTCATGAATGAATGTTGGGTAACAAGAACCCTAGTTGAGCCTCTTATGTGTTTCGGCCACCCTAGGGAATTAGGGTTAGGGTTGCATGAAAATGTCCCTAATAATGCTATGCTAGGTTATAATGCTCATGAATGAATGTTGGGTGACAAGAACCCTAAGAAGCCAAAAAGGGCCATTCGGCCACCCTTGGTTGTTTCTTTTCTTTGTGTGTTTCAATGAAGTTTACACCATGAAGTGTATGCATATGTATGTTAATTTAATTAGTTAAAAGTCTAATCCCTAAAAAGCGTATAAGGGCCATTTGGCCACCCTTGGTTATTATGTTCAATGAAGTTTCATACCATGATTGGTATGCATATAATGTTGTTTAGTATGTAGATAAATTTAGGTTAAAGATTAACCCTAAAAACCCTACATGGACCATTCGGCCAACCTATGTTTTGGGGAATAGATGAAGTTTAATTCAAACTCTATGTGCTTATGAAGTTGTAGCCATGCTAAATGAATTAGGTTTACATGTGCTTTGTGTTTGAGTGAATTTATGATGACATGTGATCTTAATTAATGCTAGGTGAAGATACCATGCCTTAGTTAGTATTTACTTACTCTTGATGCCATGTCTCATGCCATGCCTTTGTGTATGTGATATCTAATATTACGAAATGGAATACGATAAGACTATGGAATGAAACAAAAGGATATGTTCACAAAAATGAATATGATATGATGATGAAACGAAGTATGATATGTTATGAAATGAAGTATGCTATGTTATGAAATGAAAGAAGATATGTTCATGAAATGAAGCATGATGTGTTATGAAATGAAGTATGCTATGCTATGTTTGTCAAGAAATGAAATAAGCTATGTTATATATTAAGCATATAAGTATTTTACCTTCTGCATGGCTTGTACCAAGACCTTAACAAGGTCCAAGAAGGGATGGGCTCCTAAGATGCCCTAGGTCGATGGAATAAGACTCGGGCCTAGAAACCTATTAGGTTCGAGACTTGCTACCTCGGGCCTATTTAGGGATGCGCGCTATGATAATGAAGAAGTGGTACAATGCCGGGCCCAAATATGTTGAGATTTATATTTACGTACCTAACATATATGTTTTCAAAAGCATCCTGCATATCTTTACACGTTATGTTTGATGATATGCCATATGTTTACATGTTATGTTTGATGATATGCCATATGTTTACATGTTATGTTTGATGATATGCCATGATGTTTACACGTTATGTTTGATGATATGCCATATGTTTACATGTTATGTTTGATGATATGCCATATGTTTACATGTTATGTTTGATGATATGCCATATGTTTACATGTTATGTTTGATGATATGCCATGATGTTTACATGTTATGTTTGATGATATGCCATGATGTTTACATGTTATGTTTGATGATATGCCATATGTTTACATGTTATGTTTGATGATATGCCATATGTTTACATGTTATGTTTGATGATATGCCATATGTTTACATGTTATGTTTGATGATATGCCATGATGTTTACATGTTATGTTTGATGATATGCCATGATGTTTACATGTTTGTTAATGATATGCCATATGTTTACATGTTATGTTTGATGATATGCCATGATGTTTACATGTTATGTTTGATGATATGCCATGATGTTTACATGTTTGTTAATGATATGCCATATGCTTACATGTTATGTTTGATGATATGCCATGATGTTTACATGTTATGTTTGATGATATGCCATGATGTTTACATGTTTGTTTGATAATATGCCATAATGTTTAAGTTACATGTTATGTTGAATGATATGTCATGATGTATACGTTACATGTTATGTTCGATGGTACGCTATGATGTCTATGTTACTAAGTTACATATGATGCATATTATGCTGATTAAGTATATATTCATGTTATGCTACTAAGTTAGGGATGATCCATGCTATATTCACTTATGTTACTTATGCTACATGATGAGTTGATGACACCATGTAAGTTACATGTTATATTGATTTTACGTTATAAATGCTACAAGCCATGATTAATAATGATGTATGGTTTTTGTGAGTAGGACAGGATCTTACTAAGCCTATGAGCTTATAGTTTATCTTTCCCTCGTACTGCAGATAAGGGTAAGGGATGGGTAAACTAAAGGGAGCAGCAGGAGGGGCCAATGTGTGTGGTAGTGGCACGGTGGAGAAGATCCGTTAAGTCTATTTATACATGTTACCTATGATGATGATGTCTATGGATGTCTTTACTTATGTCTCCCTATGACGATGATGTTATGAACCTACTAAGCACTAAGTATCTATATATATATGATGCATGCTTTATGTTGATAAGAAGAAGTAAAGAAGAAGTAAGAAGAAGTATCCATCCATGCATGGTATGAAACATACTCTATGTTAAGAAGAAGCGTTAATGCATGTTTATGTTAAAAGAAAAAAAAAAGGAAAAGAAAAGTATTTAGGTCTAAAGTCTTCCGCCGTAAGAACTAAGAAGTACATATATAAAGTCTTCCGCTGTATGAAATGTATGTACGGTCGCGTCACGTGCCGCCTCTCCGGACATTTAGGGTCCCCAAAAAGGGCGGGCGTGACATGATGTCCCCTTGAGGAGCTCATAAGGTTCATCATGTAAACCCAGCTGGTTGACTTAGTCAACATGATGATAAGGTTGAGTGGTACTACTCGAGGAGTTAGACGTTAATTAATTGATGGTTAGTAAATCAATTAATTGACGGACATTCGATATCTTAAACACGGGGAGATGAATGTACAAATAATATATGGAGCCCATATTAATTTATGGGGGTTGGTGAGGTAGTTCAATGATGATCCTCTAGTGGAATGGAACATCATTGATGGATCAAGTTTGTGTGGTTCCGATCCATCAGGTGGCCAAGATCCAACTCCTCCTTATGGTCCCTATCGTAGCCTAATATAATCCTCATGAAGTCTAGATCCAAGGATGTAAAACAAAACTCTAGAACCAACGGTTGGGATTAAATCCCTAGATCTGATGGTTGGGATGAAACCCTAGAACCAACGGTTGAGATTAAATCTCTAGATCCGATGGTTAGGATGAAACCCTAGAATCGACGGTTGGGATTAAATCCCTAGATTCGACGGTTGGGATGAGACCCTAGATCCGATGGTTGGGATAAACCCTAGATGCGACGGTTGGGATGAAATCCTAGATCCGACGGTTGGGATGAAACCCTAGATCCGACGGTTGGGATAAAACCCTAGATCCGACGGTGGAGATTAAATCCATAGATCCGATGGTGGAGATTAAAGGAGGCTAAAGCCCAATTCTATAAATAGAGGGCTTAGGTTGGGCGGCAAGAATGGTTCAATTAGAGTTAGGGTTTTAGGTTGGGCGGCTAGGGTTTGGAAGTTTTGGCTTGGGCGGCAACTCTTGGACAAGAAGCCGGCGCCCATCTTCTTCCAAAAAGTGTGGCCGGCGCCCATCTTCTTCCATCAAGTTGTGGCCGGTGCCCATCCTCTTTGTTCCCTCTCTCATTCCTTGGCCGGCGGCAACCTCTCTTCAATGTTGGCCGGCGTTCATTCCTCCATTCTCTCCAAGGTGGCCGGCGGTTCTCCATAAATTGGTGGCCGGCGCTTCATCCATTCATTCCTTGGCCGGCGGTTGCATCAAACTCCCTTGCTTGGTGGCCGGTTCTAGAAAGGAAAAGTTTTGTTGGTTCTTCTCTTTGTTCGTAGCGAACAAGGAATGGAAGAACGCGATCTAGAAGCCTTCTACTCGTGGAGGATCTTCGCCCACACGTCGTCCACGAGGAGGATAGGACATACGGTAGAAGATCGTGAGGTATAAAAGTTTTACAACTTTATTTTCTGATCTTAGCATGTTCTTTTATGTGTTGATTATACAAGTGTGCATTAGTATATATTTTGTATAATCATGGACCCCGAAGACAAACACAAAAACCGGCGATCCGTCCATCGTCTCTTCCGCGGCTAACCAACTAGAAGAGTTGTGTTGCTTGAACAACTAGTTTGTTCAAGCGATCACTCAAGTTGTTAGCACGATGACAAATTGGTTGTGCTAAGGAAACTCATCCCATCCAGATTAATTCTTTCGTTAGTGAAAATTTTAATCCGGGGACATGGGAGCCAATGAGCCTCCGAAGCAACTCCTTTCAAGTGGTATCAGAGCCACGGTTTCGGGTTTTGTGTGTTTTAGATTCGGTTACTTTCATGCACATATCATATATTGAGTATGTCGGATAATAGTAGGATGTGCGTAGGCTAACTTTTTGGTTGTAGGCATAAGATCCGACTATTACGGCTATTTGGTTGTATGTGATTGTTTTGTGTGTGATTGTATGTATATTATTTGAATCCTCGGGGTTGACGAGGCTAGATTTGTATTTAATTTTTGTAATTAAATACGGCATTGTTTAGCTGCTCATTTTAGTTTACTTTCGATCTAGATTATTTGTACACTATTTCGTGGAGTATAGGATCGATGGATGTAAATTAAAATGATATATCTCGACTCGGATCTCTTTGGTGACTTGCTCACGGGAAAAGATGGAGCGGATGAGGTGGCGACACGACGGGATGCGTATTGGAGAACAATGCCATAATAGTTGGAAAAATTCTGTTTTTTTCCATATTTATTGCTTATTTCTTTTATATGCATGTTGTGTCTGCTTTAAAATTCCTCATTTTCAATTTACTAAGTGGGAGAGGGATATTTTAATTAATTCCCGCGGCCTCCATTACAATTTGACGTGTGATGCAACAAACTTGTGTGTCGGCTCTGAGTGCCTTCCTCCCTGCGGACGGGTTTGTTTGCGGATCACTAGGTCAAATAATGGTTATAGGAAATTATCTAGGAGCATGTATACTTCCACAGCGGTAAGACACATAATCCAAAATAATTCCCTTAGTATCATGTAATTGTGCACACTTAGATGCAAATAAAAGTATCCTCCCCATCGGAGTCACTGCTTTTATTTGTAGAGCAAAAGAGGAACCAACTATTAATTTTATTTGTCAAAAAGTAAGTTTCACAAGATAATAAAATTAATGGGTAAAACCTCCTCTTACAAATGTAGAATTCGTATACGTCCACACAGCGTGGCATGCGACATTCTTGGTGATTTGAGGTGTGGTTGATTTCGGAATTTTATTGTTTTGAGGAATCAATAATATTTGAAATCTAATATTTTGATCATTGTGATTTTTAGGATTTTCAAATGGCTTTCAACCCACTTGCTGTGATATTAAAAGAAAATAAACTTACTGGACCAAACTATATTAATTGGAAAAGAAATCTGGATATTGTCTTAACTAAGGAGGAGTACAAATTTTTACTCTTCGAGGTCTATCCTCGTAAGCCCACCGATGACTCTGATGAAAAGGAGAAAGAACGTTATAAGAAATGGATCAACGCAGATGAGATGGCGCTATGTTACATTTTGGCATCTATGTCAAATGTGCTGCTACATCAGCATCAGACCATGGCCACAACTTATGACATGATGTTCAATCTGAAGGAACTTTTCAGACATCAGAGTAGGGCGGCTAGACAGGTGGCGATGAGAAACTTGATGACGACCACCATGATCAAGGGAACACCCGTTAGGGATCATGTTCTCAAGATGATGGCTCATCTTAATGAGATGGAAGTCCTCGGAGCTGAGATCGATGAGGAATCCCAGGTCGATATCATTCTCCAGTCTCTGCTTAGGAGTTTTGAGCAGTTCCGCCTCAACTACAACATTAACAAGAGGTTGTATTCGTTTGCGGAGCTTCTGACAGAACTCCAGGCGGCAGAAGGGCCTTTTCGTCAAAGCGCTCAAGCCATGGTCGCTCAGAAGGTTTCTTCCTCTAAACCGAAAGGTAAGAAGAAGAAGAAGCAAGGTGGAGCGAAGAAAGTGGCAGTGGGACCTCAGGCAGGAGTGAAGAAGCCGAAAGACAAGTGCTTCACTTGCAAGCAGACTGGACATTGGAAGACGGACTGTCCTCGCCGAAAGAACAAAAGTATATCTTCTTGTTTAGTTGTTGAAACATGTTTAGCGGTGTTATCTACCAGTGCCTGGTGTGTAGATACAAGAGCCACTGATCATGTCTGCAATACTTTGCAGGGGTTCGAAACTTCGGCGACTAGTGAGGAGAGATTACCGTCTTCATGGGCAATGCTTCAAAGGTGGCGGCTATTGCAGTGGGAGACGTTTATTTATCTTTTGATAGGAATAAAGTTTTGGTTTTGAGAAATTGTCCTTATGTACCTACTTTTAGAAAGAATTTAATTTCAATTTCTAAATTGTTTATGGATGGATATTCTATTTCTTTTAATGACAAAGTGGTTATAAAAAGGAATAGGGAGATTATCTGTTCTGGTACATTGGTTGGCAATTTATATACTCTTGAACCGAAAACTCCCACGACGCATATAGAAATCAATAACTCATCTTCTAAGTCTAATTAGAGAAAAGAACCTTCGCAAATGAACCAAAAATATCTTTGGCATCTAAGTCTTTGTCATATTAACCTAAGCAGAATTCAAAAGTTGATAGCTGATGGACCTTTGGGTTCATTAGTGGTGGAGGATCTCCCAACCTGCGAATCTTGCTTGGAAGGTAAAATGACCAAGAGGCCTTTCAAGGCCAAAGGGTATAGAGCCAAAGATGTGTTAGAATTGGTTCATTCTGATTTGTGCGGTCCTATGTCTATCTAGGCAAGAGGTGGTTTTGAATATTTTGTCTCTTTTATAGACGATTATTCAAGATATGGATACATTTACTTGATGCGCCGTAAGTCTGAATGCTTTGACAGGTTCAAAGAATTCAAGGCTGATGTGGAGAACCGTCAAGGTAAAAGTATCAAGACATTACGATCTGATCATGGTGGCGAGTACCTCTTGGGAGAGTTTAGGAATTACTTATAAGAGGCTGGGATTCAATCCCAATTTTCTGCACCTAGCACACCCCAGCAGAATGGTGTAGTAGAGCGAAGGAATAGGACTCTTATGGAGATGGTCAGATCGATGATGAGTTATTCTGAGTTACCTGTTTCGTTCTGGGGGTATGCGCTGGATAGAGCAATGTATACTCTGAACTTGGTTCCATCCAAATCAGTACCTTCTACCCCTGAGAATTGTGGACTGGGCGAAATCCTAGTTTGAGACATATGCGGATATGGGGGAGTCCATCACATGTGCTGAAGGCTGATGCTGGTAAGTTGGAACCTCGTACAGAAGTGTGCATGTTTGTTGGCTACCCTAAGGGAACGAAAGGTGGTTTGTTTTATAATCCTAGAGATCAGAGGGTGATCGTTAGCACGAACGCCAGATTTCTAGAGGAGGATTATGTAATGAACCACAAGCCCAAGAGTAAGATTGTTCTTGAGGAGTTGACAGGGGAAGTCCCGACTTCAGTACCATCGGTACAAGAGGATATACCACATGTCACTGCACCGCGTGTCACAGAAGATACACAGGTGATACCTCATCGTAGTGGGAGGGTTGTGAGACAGCCTGAGAGATTCATGTTCTTTGGAGAATATGCTAGTTTACCGGGCAGATCAATTAGTCCCTGTGGGTTACACGGATTCGGATTTCCAATCAGATAGGGACAAGGGTAAGTCTTCCTCGGGGTTTGTGTTCACTTTTGGAGGTAGAGCCATAGTATGGAGGAGTGTCAAGCAGAAATGCGTGGCGGACTCTACCATGGAAGCTGAGTATGTGGCAGCCTATGAGGCATCCAAGGAAGTTGTATGGCTCGGGAACTTCTTGATGGACTTGGATGTGATTCCTGGTTTGCCCAGAATTATCACAATTTATTGTGATAACAGTGGTACAGGTGCAAACTCGAAGGAACCACGAGCCCATAAGGCGAGTAAACACATAGAGCGCAAGTACCACCTTTTACGAGAGATCGTAAAGCGAGGAGAAGTTGTTGTCGCAAAGATTGCATCAGAGGATAACCTGGCGGATCCATTCACTTAGGCCCTTCCAGCAAAAGCGTTTGATAGGCATGTGAAGGAGATGGGGATCAGATGTATGGCAGTGTGATGACGACATAGTCTTTTAGTATAAGTGGGAGATTGTTGGAATGTATACTGAAAGCCTAGCTCTTTTTGTATGAACATTTTATTTTGGAATAAGAATCACATGATCATTGTTTGCACTTTATATATTTATTATATGTGTGTGCATATTGTCTAATATTTTACATTGTAGATAACTTGGTGCTTGGTGTGTCACAGAAGATCATGTTATCAGTCCCTTGTAAAATATAAGTAGAGGCTCACAACCAAGATGGTTTTAGACAAACCATTGGCATGGTTGTAGTGTAGCTTGGTATTGTTTTGTCTTGAACATAGAGTTACACTAGTACACTTAGGTGTATTGAGCAGGACCGACATAGAGGTGATTCAATTAATTGCTGACTACATAATTGAATCGGACCTCGGATATTATGTTGTACATGCTCTTAATCCCGATATAATAACGGGCACATGTACTTAGTATTTATTTCTTTGATTACCAGAGGGTGAGATTTAGATGGATTAAATCAATATGCTCGGTAAGTTGAGAAACAATATTATTTACATGGTGTGCCGTTGATTATAGGAGGAAACCGTGTCCTATATATTAGTTTGATGATGTCCCCTTGAGGAGCTCATAAGGTTCATCATGTAAACCCAGCTGGTTGACTTAGTCATCATGGTGATAAGGTTGAGTGGTACTACTCGAGGAGTTAGACGTTAATTAATTGATGGTCAGTAAATCAATTAATTGACGGACATTCGATATCTTAAACATGGGGAGATGAATGTACAAATAATATATGGAACCCATATTAATTTATGGGGGTTGGTGAGGTAGTTCAATGATGATCTTCTAGTGGAATGGAACATCATTGATGGATCAAGTTTGTGTGGTTCTGATCCATCGGGTGGCCAAGATCCAACTCCTCCTTATGGTCCCTATCGTAGCCTAATATAATCCTCATGGAGTCTAGATCCAAGGATGTAAAATAAAACTCTAGAACCAACGGTTGGGATTAAATCCCTAGATCCGATGGCTGGGATGAAACCCTAGAACCAACGGTTGGGATTAAATTCCTAGAACCAACGGTTGGGATGAAACCCTAGAATCGACGGTTGGGATTAAATCCCTAGATTCGACGGTTGGGATGAGACCCTAGATCCAACGGTTGGGATGAAACCCTAGATCCGACGGTTGGGATGAATCCCTAGATCCGACGGTTGGGATAAAACCCTAGATCCGACGGTGGAGATTAAATCCCTAGATCCGACAGTGGAGATTAAAGGAGGCTTAAGACCAATTCTATAAATAGAGGGCTTAGGTTGGGCGGCAAGAATGGTTCAATTGGAGTTTGGGTTTTAGGTTGGGCGGCTAGGGTTTGGAAGTTTTGGCTTGGGCGGCAACTCTTGGACAAGAAGCCCGCGCCCATCTTCTTCCAACAAAGTGTGGCCGACGCCCATCTTCTTCCATCATGTTGTGGCTGGCGCCCATCCTCTTTGTTCCCTCTCTCATTCCTTGGCCGGCGGCAACCTCTCTTAAAGGTTGGCCGGCGTTCATTTCTCAATTCTCTCTAAGGTGACCGGCAGTTCTCCATACATTGGTGGCCGGCGCTTCATCCATTCATTCCTTGGCCGGCAGTTGCATCAAACTCCCTTGGTTGGTGGCCGATTCTAGAAAGGAAAAGTTTTGTTGGTTCTTCTCTTTGTTCGCAGCGAACAAGGAAGGGAAGAACGCGATCTAGAAGCCTTCTACTCGTGGAGGATCTTCGCCCACACATCATCCACGAGGAGGATAGGACATACGGTAGAAGATCTTGAGGTATAAAAGTTTTACAACTTTATTTTCTGATCTTAGCATGTTCTTTTATGTGTTGATTATACAAGTGTGCATTAGTATATATTTTGTATAATCATGGACCCCGAAGACAAACACAAAAACCGGCGATCCATCCGTCATCTCTTCCGCGGCTAACCAACTAGAAGAGTTGTGTTGCTTGAACAACTAGTTTGTTCAAGCGATCACTCAAGTTGTTAGCACGATGACGAATTGGTTGTGCTAAGGAAACTCATCCCATCCGGATTAATTCTTTCATTAGTGAAAATTTTAATCCGGGGACATGGGAGCCAATGAGCCTCCGAAGCAACTCCCTTCATGTCCTCCTAAGCCTGGGGATGATTCTGGTGAAAAGGAGGAGAGTAATAAGAAGTGGATAAAGGCTGATGAGATGGCGTGGCGTTACATTTTGGCTTCTATGTCAAATGTATTGCAACATCAGCATCAAGCCATGCCCACTGCTTATGACATGATGCTCAATCTCAAAGAGCTTTTCGAACACCAGAATCGGGCTATGAGGCAGGAAGCCATGAGGAACTTGATGACGACCACCATGATCGAGGGAACACCCATGAGGGATCGTGTTCTTAAGATGATGTCTCGTTTGAATGAGCTGGAAGTCCTTGGAGCTGATATCGATGGGAAAACCTAGGAAGATATAATTCTTGTCTCTACCTAGGAGTTTTGAGTAGTTTCGCATGAACTACAACATGAATAAAATGTTTTATTCATTTGCAGTGCTTCTGATAGAACTCCAGGCGGCAGAGGGGCTTTCTCGTCAGAGTGCTTAGGCTCAGGCCATGGTTACCCAAAAGGTTTCTACTTCTAAGCCGAAAGGCCAGAAGAAGAAAAAACAAGGTGCGGCAAAGTTGGCGGGAGGATCTCATGGAGGAGTGAAGAAGACGAAAGGCAAGTGCTTCACTTGCTAGCAGATTTGACATTGGAAGAATGACTTCCCCAACCGGAAGCAGAACAAAGGTATATCTTTTGGTCTAGTCGTTGAAACATGTTTAGCGGTGTTAACTACTGGCACTTGGTGTGTAAATACGGGAGCCACTGATCATGTCTGCAATACTTTGCAGGGGTTCCAGGAAACTAGACGACTAGGTGAAAGGGAGATTACCGTTTACTTGGGCGATGATACGAAGGTAGCAGCTGTTGCAATGGGAGATGTTTATTTATCTTTAGAGAGAAATAAAGTTTTGGTTCTGAAAAATTGCCTTCATGTACCTTTATTTAGAAGGAATTTGATTTCGATTTCTAAGTTGTTATAAAAAGAAATAGGGAGATTATCTGTTCTGGTGCAATGATAGGAAATTTATATACCCTTGAACCAAAAGCTCCCACGATGCAAATAGAAGTAAATAACTCATCTTCTAATTCTAATAAGAGAAAGGAACCTTCGAAAATGAACCAAACTTATCTTTGACATCTAAGGTTAGGTCATTTTACCCTAAGAAGAATTCAAAGGTTGATAGCTGATGGACCTCTGGGTTCATTAGTGGTGGAAGATTTCCCAACCTGCGAATCTTGCTTGGAGGGTAAAATGACCAAGAGGCCTTTTAAGGCCAAGGGGTATAGGCTAAAGAAGTGTTGGAATTGGTTCATTATAATTTGTGTGGTCTTATGTCTATCCAGGCAAGAGGTGGTTTTGAATATTTTGTCTCTTTTATACACGATTATTCAAGATATGGATACATTTACTTGATGCGCCGCAAGTCTGAATGCTTTGACAGGTTCATAGAATTCAAGGCTGATGTGGAGAAACGTTAAGGTAAAAGTATCATGACACTACGATCTGATCGTGGTGGTGATTACCTCTTAGGAGAGTTTAGGAATTACTTATCATAGGCTAGGATTCAATCATAATTATGCACTTTGGCATACCCAGAGAATGGTGTAGCGGAGGCGAAGGAATAGGACTCTTATAGAGATGGTTAGATCGATGATGAGTTATTCTAAGTTGCAGTTGTTACGGCGTATGCTCTAGATATACATGATGTATATTCTGAACTTGGTACCATCTAAATCAGTGCCTTCTACTCCCATAGAATTGTGGACTGGGTGAAAGCCTAGTCTGAGACATATTCAGATTTGGGGGAGTCTAGCACATGTGCTGAAGACAGATGCTGGTAAGTTGGAACCTCGTACAGAAGTGCACATATTCACTGGCTATCCTAGAGGAACAAACGGTGGTTTGTTTTATAGTCCTAGAGATTAGAAGGTGATCGTTAGCACGGACACCAGATTTCTAGAGAAAGACTATGTGATGAACCACAAGCCCATGAGTAAGATTTTTCTGGAGTAATTGAGAGGGAAAGTCACTACTTCAGTACCACCGGTACAAGAGGAGATACTACAAGTGACTGCACTGCATGTCATAGAGTATACACAGGTAATACCTCATCGTAGTGGGAGTGTTGTTGGACAGCCTGATAGATTCATGTTCTTAGGAGAATCTTCTGATTTGGTCCCTGACAAACATGAACCTGATCCCTGGACATATGATGAGGCAATCCAAGATAAAGATGTGGTATCTTGGCAAAGTGCAATGAATTCTGAGATAGAATCTATAGATTCAAATCAGGTCTGGGAGCTAGTAGAACCACCCAATGGTGTAAAAACCATTGGATGCAAGTGGATCTACAAAAGAAAGAGAGGAATAGATGGGAAGGTTGAGACCTTCAAAGCAAGACTTGTTGCAAAAGGGTATACTATGAAAGAGGGTATCGATTATGAGGAGACTTTTTCGTCGGTAGCCATGCTTAAGTCTATCCAGATTCTCTTATGTATTGCAGCTCATATGGATTATGAGGTGTGACAGATGGATGTCAAGACAGCTTTCCTTAATGGAAGTCTTGAGGAAAACATCTATATGAAGCAACCAGAGGGATTCATTGCAAAGGGAAAAGAGCATCTTGTGTGCAAGCTTAATCGGTCCATTGATGGATTGAAGCAAGATTCAAGATCTTGGAACATCTGCTTTGATGAGGTGATCCAGTCTTATGGATTTATTCAAAGTCCGGATGAGCCTTGTGTATACAAGAGATGTGACGGAAATGTAGTGGCATTTCTTGTACTATATGTAGATGACATTTTGTTAATTGGCAACAATGTCAAGGTGTTATCGAACGTAAGAGTATGGTTGTCCAAACAGTTTGATATGAAGGACTTGAGAGAAGTCGGACACATCCTTGGGATCAAGGTTATAAGGGATTGTAGGAAAAGGATGTTGTGCTTATCTCAAGTTTCATACATAGACACCATTTTGGCTCGTTTTAGCATGCAGAACTCCAAGAAAGGTTTTTTACCTTCTAGGCATGGAGTACCTTTATCTAAAGAGATGTGTCCTAGAACATCAAAGGAGATAGAGGAGATGAAGGAAATTCCTTATGCTTCGGCAGTAGGAAGCCTCATGTATGTTATGCTATGTACAAGACCGGATATCTACTTTACCATTGGCATGTATAGCAGATATCAGAGTAATCCAGGACAGGGATATTGGACTGCGGTAAAGCATATATTGAAGTACTTTAGAAGGACTATGGATTATATGCTGGTATACTAGGCAGATCAATTACTCCCTGTGGGTTACACAGATTCCGACTTCAAATCAGATTTGGATAACAGTAAGTCTACCTACAGTTTCGTGTTTACTTAGGGAGGTGGAGCAATTGTATGAAGGAGTGTCAAGCAGAAATGCGTGGCGGACTCTACCATGAAAGCTGAGTATGTGGCAACCTCTGAGGAGGCCAAAGAAGTTGTATGGCTCAGGAACTTCTTGATGGGCTTGGATGTGATTCTTAGTTTGCCCAGAATTATTACAATTTATTGTGATAATAGTGGTGCAGTTGCAAACTCGAAGGATCCACGAGCCCATAAGGCAAGTAAACACATAGAGCACAAGTACTACCTGATACGAGAAATCATAAAGCAAGGAGAAGTTGATGTGGCCAAGATTGCATCAATGGATAACCTAACAGATCCTTTCACTAAGGCCCTTCCATCGAGAGCTTTTGATAGGCATGTGGAGGGAATGAGAATCAGATGTATGGCAGTGTGAGGACAACATAGTCTTTTAGTATAAGTGGGAGATTGTTGCGATGTATACTGAAAAGTCTATCTTTTGTATGAACATCTTTATTTTTGAAATAAGAATCACTTGATCATTATTTTCATATTTATGGTTATGCATTTTGTCTAATACATTGCATTGTAGATAACATGGTGTGTAGTGTCATACGGGAGATCATGTTATCATTTCCTTGTAAAGTATAAGTAAAGGCTTACAACCGAGATGGTTTTGTGATTTAGTATTGGTTTGTCTTGACTATAGAATTATATTAGTACACTTTGTGTGTATTGAGTAGGACCCACTTAGAGGTGATTCGATTTATTGTTGACTACATAATTGAAATCAGACCTCAGATATTAAGGTGTACATACTCTTAATCCCGATATAATAACGGGCACATGTACTTAGTACTTATTTTTTGATTTACCAATGGACGAGATTTATAGAGTAAATCGATAGGCTCAGTAAGTTGGGAAATAATATTATTTACTTGGCGTGTCATTGATTATAGGAGGAAATCGTGTCCTATATATTAGGATGATGATGTCCCCTTGAGGAGCTCATATGGTTCATCATGTAAACCCTGCAGGTGGACTTTGTTCGGCATGATGATATGGTTGAGTGGTACTACTCATAGAGTTAGATATTGATTAATTAATTGTCAGAAAATTAATTAATTGACAGACATTCAAGATCTTAAATACGGAGAGATATTTGTACAATTAATATATGGAGTCCATATTTATTTATGGGGGTTGGTGAGGTAGATCAATGATAATCCTCTACCGGAATGGATTATCATTAATGGATCGGACTTTATGTGGGCTTGATCCTTTGGGTGGCCGAGATCCTACTCCTCCTCATGGTCCCTATTGTAGCCTATTAAAACCCTCATGAAGCCTAGATCCGATGATGGAAAATGAAACTCTAGATCCAACAGTGGAGATTAAATCTCTAGATCCGACGGTGGAGATTAAATCTCTAGATACGACGGTTGAGATTAAATCTCTAGATCCGACGATAGAGATTAAAAGGAGGCTTAAGCCTAAATCTATAAATAAGGGCTTAGGGCTTGGGCGTGGAGATAATAAGACAAGGGTTAGGGTTTTTGGAGTTGGCTTGAGAGGAGAGGTGGGTGGCAAACCTAGGGTTTGCTTCTTCCTATTGGGCGGCGGCAAGATAATTCTAGGGTTTGGTTATTCTTGGCCGGCGTCAACTCCACCCTCTCTCTCTCTAGATCGCCGGCAACTTCTCCCTCTCTCTCTCTCTCTAGGTTGGCCGGCGGCAATCTTTCTTCAAGGTTTACCGACGCTCCTACATCCACTCTTTGGCCGACGGCAACATCAAGCTTGGATCTTGGTGGTCGGTCCTACATAGGAGAAGTGTTTTGTTTCATTCTTCCCTTTGACCTTCAAGAGCCAACCAAAGCAAGCAACAGCAGGGACTCCACTATCAGGTCTAAGCATCAATTGGCACATGTGGTGATGGTGGTACGATCAGGGTCGTGGATCCTAAGGGTCGTCAGGTTTTTCCTTAAAAAGCATAAGGAGTGTCTCTCTCTTACAATCATCTTCATTGTCTTGCACACTCCCAGGTCGATCCTAGGGCTCCCCTCTATGCTATCTAGTGCAGTGTATTCGTACCCCATCCTATGACAAATGTGGGTAAGCAGGCCCCCCACATTAATCTCTCCTCACACTGCTTTGCTCATTTTCACTAAGTGTCAAATGAAATGGGACCCTACATCGATGCTACCCTTTCTTGTAGCATGTCCCATAGGCAATGTAGCTCGCTAGCTCTCACTACACTGTCACTCTCCCTACGACCGAAAATAGTGCTTGCCATGATTCGGTAGAGGTATCGGAAAATGGGGTTTTGGAGGCGTGATGCTTTGACCCTAGAAGGGTCGTAAACGTGCTCTCCTATCAATTAAGTCCAAAAGATTCAAGAGTTGAACCCTATAGGAGTTCTTTTCTCTCCCCCACTTGGCAAGCCAATGCATGAGCTCTATTGGTGTAGTGTCCAATCATTCTCAATGTTAAATATTTTAAAGGTAATCCTACCCTCCTTGCTCTCTCTACCAGTTAAAACATCAACTTTAAAGAACTTAAAAATTCCAAAACTATCCTGGGGTAGGTTGGGTGTCTTATCCCCATTATCTCTCCCCACCCTATTTTTGCAAATAGGGCTTGAATGTCCCCCAACAACCCTAATGACTCTAGTAAATCATCATCAAGATACCTAGTTACAGTGATTTTACGAGTAGAAAGCATGTTATATCTATCCCTATGTTGATTGTTGCGAAAAAGAAGGGTTGGAATAGCGTTACCCTCCTCCGGAGCATTAGGGGTGTCGATTCTCCTTGTTCGTCACTCCGAAGCACCGAATTGAGTTACCACTTGCTTGGCCCTCTTCATCCTTGCTTCTTTTGGCTTCTTTAAAGGTTAGAAAAGCTTCTAGGTGGTGGGGACGAAGGATCCACACAGCTTGGGCAATAAAAATCGAAACACACGACACATTTGGGGTGAAAATGCACGGCGTGCCCTTTTTAACCTTGTGCAACATGGCCGTGTGAAAACCCATGGCTAGGCCATGTGCACCTCGGGTTGCTCGGGAATGGTCATCGGAAAACACACGGCTAGGCCGTGTGTCTCCTTTTTCTCTCCCCTTGTGCACAACGGTCCAAATTTTCTCACACGCTTCGCCGTATAAGCTGAAATTGATTTTTATTTTTACCTAGCAAGTTCTTTTTGGTCCTAATGCTAAACGAAATGGAAATCAAAGTTTAAATTAACCAAATGAATGCAATACAATTAAAAGAAAGTCTAAAAACTAAACTTGGGTTGCCTCCCAATAAGCGCTTTATTTAAGGTCATTTAGCTAGACCACACACCATTATCAACTTGGCTTTGGAGGTTCTATGAACATCCATTCATCCGTCTGGGTGTCTACATTCGGTGGGCTCGACATTATCCTGCTGAAAGTAAAGACGTCTAACTAGGGAGCTCTACACTCTGATAGGCTGAAAATGATGATCTCCCCATCTACCTCTAAGGAGATCTGGTGTGCCTTTACATCTATACACACCCCCGCAGTTGCCAAAAAGGGCCTTCCTAAGATAATGGGATTCTGGGGGTCAGGTCCTGTGTCGAGTATAATAAAATCTGTATGTATCACGAAGTTCTCGACAACCACAGGCACATGTGTTAGCATGCCGATGGGTTCCTTGACTTAGTCGTCCCCCATACGAATACCAAGGATCACTGGTTGGAGCCCATTCAGTCTCATCTTCAAGTAGTATGCATAGGGCATCATACTTACTGATGAACCTAAGTCGCACAATGCTTCTTTGAAGCTTTCTCCATAAATCGAGCAGGGGATAACAAATTCACCAGGGTCCTCAAGCTGGGGTGGAATCTTGTCCTAAATTTTGGCTTGGTCAGGTTGTGTGGAAATCATGGATGCACACCCCTTGGCGAATCTATTTCCTTGCACTCCTTTCTCACTGCACCCTCCTTCCTTAAATTTACCCAGTTCGCATAATGACGGAGAATTATCCATAGGTTGCGACACAGTTTGGGCTATCTGGGTCACTTGTGTCTCCAACATCCTTGTGTGACTTGCAAGACCGTCAACAGTGGCCTTCAAGTCTCTAAGTGACTCCTCTGTTTTTTTATGTTGGCAGTGGAAATCTTCATTGGCCTTCGTTTGGGTAGAAATCAAGTCTTCCATCATCAATTCTAACCTAGACTTCTATTGTTGATGCAGGTCATTGCCCTATTACTGCCCATACCCTTCTGATGATTGGAAGTTCTTCGAGTTATTCCGATAGGAAAAGTTCGGGTGGTTCTTCCATCCTGGGTTGTAAGTACTGGAGAATGGGTTGTTGGGCCTTTGATTGTAGTCCCCAATCACATCGCAATGCTCAATCTGCTATTATAAGCCCCCTACCCTCAATAGTAGTCCTCCCAATATGCTGCTGCTCCTTCATCAAAGTCAATGGTCATACATGCATATGCAGGATTTAAAGAGTCGAATCGTCTGCTAAGCATGCCCATTCTTGCTGCTAGGTGATCCACGGAGTTGACAGTATATCGTCCCACTGCAGGAGCTGGGTGACCACGTTCGGAAGCCCATTGATGGTGGTTCTGGGCCACCTCCTCTATTAGCTCCTCAGCTTCCTCTATGGTCTTATTCATAAGTGCTCCTCCTGCAGCAGAATCGAGGGACATCTTTATGGCCTCCGTGATCCCGTTGTAGAAGATGTGGATCACTAGCCATCTTTTCAGTCCATGTGGGGGCATTGGTAAAGTAACCCATTGTAGCGATCCCAAACTTCAAATAGGGACTCCCCCTCCTTTTGACGGAAGCTTGTGATCAGATGGCGCATGTGAGCAATTTTTCTTGGTGGGAAGTATTTGTTCAAGAATTGTTGCTCACATTGCTCCCATGTAGTAATGCTTCCCGAAGGCAGGGAGTGAAGCCATGCCTTAGCCTTATTCCACAATGAGAATAGGAATAGGCTCAGGTAGATCGCATCCACAGGGACTCCATTTATCTTCATCGTCGTGCAAATCTCCAAGAAAAACTCCAGGTGCCGGTTCGGGTATTCAGTCACAGCTCCCTCGAATTGACTCTGCTGGACCATATGTATGAGTGCTGGCTTTAGTTCAAAGTTGTTTGACGAAATGGATGGTCCAGCTATACTCGACCTAAATCCTCTAGCACTAGGGGATGCATAATCCCGCAAGGGTCGACTACCTATATTCACTTCGGATGCAGCTTGGTCTTCCATCCTCTTCTGTTCAGCTTTCCGGTGATGATAGGTTCGTTCGATTTCTAAATCAATCGAAATCAGACCTTTTGATCCAAAGCATCTAAGCATACGAAGAACCGAGCCACAAAATTAGGAGTATTTACTTAAGGTTTAGAAACAGAAAAAAACTAATCTAGCTAACTAATCAAAAGAGCAAATAAGAAATAGAGAATTACTGCTAAAATAAAATAAAAACTAAATCTACATATGAAAAGTCTAGAAATTCAAATAAAAATAAAAACAATAAGCAGGTAAATAAATCTAACCTAAGTCCGATCCAACTATATACTTTCTTGATTCGATGTCGAATCAATCACTCCTCGGTAATGGCGCCAAAAACTTGATGCACACAAACGCGACCTCAAATCTCACGATGGAGACCGTCGAGGACTCAAAGTGCACACTCACACTCAATGCCCACAAGTGCACGGATGTCATCAAGTAATAAAAATATCGATCCCACAGGGACTGAGATTTCGAGTATCGGTTTGTTCAGTGGATGTGTTGTTCGGATTGGTAATCTAAGGGTTCATGAATCAGAGGTCGTCGGTGGTTCGAATTTAGTACAGTGTCACACAGAAGAAGAGAGAAGGTTGCTACGAGGATTTGAATGGGATTCTAGGACTTCGGTTTCGTTTGTGTGTCGTAGAACATGCTATCAATTGAATGTATCCAGATTTTCTAGCTAGGGTTTTGTAAAAAGGACATCATACACTATGGTAGGTGGATGCCGAATCGATCCTTGTGACGAGCCAGAAACAAGACACGTTACCAACTCTATCCCATCCTTCTATACACAGTTGCAGGTGATAAGGCCAACCTATAAGTTCCTCCTAATATCCCCTAAATCTTAGATATGAGGACTGTCACTCCTCGTATCGTCTATACACAGAAGATAGAAAACAAAAATACAAAGCAATAGATCTAAACAAACATCCAACTGCAAATAGATTTCAAGAACGGAAACATATTTGAAATAGCAATGTTCTACTCAACACAAACTACTCCCTAATCCTAGAATCGGAGAATCTACTCCATGGATAAGAGAAGAGAGTCACAATACATTCTAGAATTCATGAGTAAAATGATAAATGTGCGAGAAATAGAAATTACAATGTAATTACAACTCTTCCATCTGGCATTGTGGGGCTGATCTTGATCCTTGAGTGACTCTCTCCTTCACCGATGCAAGTTCCCAAAGCCATTTACGGCTCCGAAGTGTCGTCCCAGCCGGCGTGCCTCCCCCCTAGGGTTTGGGTAGAGCTTTCCTTATATAGACATCATGCCGGATCGCTGCAAAATCTGGAAAAACCCTAGTCGCATCAAATCATTTTGTCACCACACGGTCGTGCGAAAACACACGGCCATGTTGTCATATGGCGGTCATTTTGCCTTGAACACGGCTGTGTAAACACACGGCTTTGGCCGTGTTCCTCGCCTCAAGCGCCAAATGTTTTCTTTTTGCTCCGAAAGTTCGCCACTATCCCCACGAAGTGCTAACCTACACACAAAAGTATACAGAGCAGATCTCCGAACCAGAAAAAAAGAAATGCATGGATAACAAAGTAAAATATTCATTAAACCAACATAAAATTAGATGATATGTGAACGAAAACTACTCCTAAATGTTGGGAATCAACTTCGGAGGCTCATCGGCTCCCATGTCCCCGGATTAAAATTTTCACTAATGAAAACTAATCCGGATGGGATGAGTTTCCTAAGCTCAAACAATTCATCATCGTGCTAACGACTCGAGCGATCGCTTGAACAAACTAGTTGTTCAAGCAACCAAACGACGGACGGATCGTCGGTTTTTGTGTTTATCTTCGGGGTCCATGATTATACAAATACATATGAATGTAGACATGTATAATCAACACATACATAAAGTAAACATGCTCATAACAAATACAAGCAAGTAACCATCCACACAAAACATGCATATAATTGAAAAGCAATTATAAACATAATACAAAAGAACATTAATCAAAATAAACAAGATTATACCTCTTGTTATACCTCTTGATCTTCTATTGTATGTCCTCCCTCCTTTTGGACGTCGTGTGGGCGACGATCTATCAAAAGCTGAAGCCTCCTAGATCACTGATCTTCCTTTCCTTGTTCACTAAGAACAAAGGAAGATCCTAAAACAAAACTCATCTTCCTTTCTAGAACCGGCCACCAAGTCAATAAACTCGATGTTGCCGCCGGCCAAGGAAGATAAAATGGAGTATGGAAACCAACCAAAAGTTAAACAACAAGGGCATGGGCGCCGGCCAACACTTGGAGAAGAAGAAAGAAAACATCCTTTCTCCTTGTTGCCGCCCAAACCCTAAACTAGGCTCTCCTGAATTTCTGGCTAAGGATGATGGGAAGTAGAATAGATTGAGCTTTGGCCAAGGTAGAGGGAAGAAGGAAGAGGGGCCGGCCATCAAAGGAAAATGAAGAAGAATCTCCCTCTCCTTGTTGCCGCCCAACACCAACAACCAACCCCTAACCCTAGCCCCACTCCTATTCTTATCCCAACTAGAATTGGTTGCCGCCCATGGGAAGCAACCCTCATCTCATCCACCACAAGCAATAGATCAAGGGGAGAAGCTTGGGCGCCGGCCAAACCAAGGAGGAAGGAGGAAGAAAGGGTGCCGACTACCATTGGGAAGAAGAAGAAGAAGATCCCTTCTCCTTCTTGCCGCCCAACACCATGACCAAACCCTAACCCTAGCCTCCTCCTATTTCTTGCTTCCCAAGCCACCTTATCTCAATTAGGTTTTTTTTTTCATTCATTGCTGTAGGGGATCGATTGGCCGGCTAGAGGGGGGTGAATAGCCCTCGTTCGTTGGATGTCGTAATTCGCTCGTCTACAAAACATTAGCGCAAGTGGAAGCAATAAACTAAGACAAGCAAATAGAAATAAAACAAAGACAATACAAACACGGAGATGTAACGTGGTTCACGGCTACGCCGCTAATCCACGGTCCGATTCGTCCACGGTGAATCACTCCGAAATCTATCCACTAGATCTCTCCTTTGCACAAAGCTAGGTGGAGGTAACCTCTTTTACACAAAGATCACTTCTACAATTGAATGAAGATTAGAGCAAGTAGAAGAGTGGAAAATTGTTTAGGGCACTTTGGGAGTAGTTGGGCGTTCAAGCATTAACCCCCCAAAGCCCCATCCCCTTCCTTTTTATAGAGGAAGAGGATGGCACCCATCCGGCCGATGGTCCCGTAGTCGTTGCCCAATAACGGTCGCTTTCCACATTGGATACCATCCAACGGTATTGGCATCAGTCGACTGATGGCACCCATCAGTTGACTGATGTCAACCAGTCGAGTCCTCAACGAGGTCGACTCCATTCTATGCCCGTGCACAGTGACATCGATCGACCGTCGCCAGCGGTCGGCCGATCGATCATCGATCGCCGCTGGCGCGATCGGCCGATCAACTTGATTCACCACATTAGACGGTCGATCGAACCATCGACTGGGGCGATCGGCGCCATGACATGGCAGTCGACTGGTGTCGGGAAAGCTCATCCGACACTTGGCCAAATGGCCAAGTTTCACCTAAGAGCTACCCCTTCCCGGGTTACAATCGCTCACTCTCATCCCTCGGAGTCCCTCGCCTTCGAAGTTCTCTTCGTTCGCGGCCACGTCCCTCGGCAGCATCAGGCGCACGGCTCTGCAATGCTCCTTCGCGTCTCTTGCCTCGAAGTCTACTTCCTCCGGCTTCACTCCAAGCTCCTCGTCCGGCGGTCCCTCGGATGCTCCAAGCGCACGGCTTCCGCAAAGCTATCCTTCACCGACTCAAGGCACGAGTCATGAGATGTGAAACTCGCCATGGCTCCATGTGCGAATTACTAAGTCCTGCATGACTTCAACGCACATATCAAATCAACATATCAAACTAACTTAAACCCTTTGCCACACCATCAAAACCATATTACAGCAAGAGATTGCCCTAACAATCTCCCCCTTTTTGATGTGTGGCAATCTGTTTAAGTTAGGTAAAAACATTTGATATAAATTTTAAAGGAAAGAAAGCATGTAAACATAATCATGATATAGCAACATGCAACTCCCCCTTAATCCATGAAACTCCCCCTTAATTTCTCCCCCTATCATAACAAACTTAAACATAATCATTTCTCCCCCTTTGACACTATCAAAAAGATTATTACTAAGTTAAAAACACATGACATCAAGTCTAATAGAAAGAAAATACCATAAGTTGATTTAAAATCGAAATTCAGCTTGCCATCGATTCGTATTGGATCGGTCACGTGATTTCGGGATTTTACGATTTTCGCATCAATTTCAGAAATGCATTAAAAATTCTAGAAAATTCAAAAAATCATAAAATTTGGGGAACACATTTATTTTAAGTATATCTATCATTGAAAAATATGTTTTCATGAAAAATCATTATATTTTCACGTATTTTCCAAAAATCCAAAAGCTTTAAAAACTACTAGGTTTTTTATCATAAGAGTATCCATTTTAACACCTAGTCTTGCATCCAATTGTTTCAAAACATCAATACATAGATTTTAGATTAAGAAACTGTTTTGAAAACATATGAAATATCCAACCATGATCTTTGGGCAATATGTCTATGAATTAAACATAAGCCTTCCCCATGATTGGTCTATTATTGCTATTTTGATACCTTAAATGACCATCTAAATGCCATAGGCATTAGTGGACATTTGTATCATCCTAACATCTCACTCATGCTAAGTTTTCAATCAAGTTAGCCTATAGTGAGTGTGAGATGCATCATAGGGGGTATTTGTGCATACTTAACCAATATATTCATGAAATTCTATCATGGTTAAGTATCAACCTAACATCCATCATGATCATAAAGGCATATATGAATGAATTTTACATTATGATCATGAAATACATGTTTTCATCAACTAATAATCATGCATTAGGTATTATATGATGATAATAACCAATGTATCACCTAAAGCATGATTTAAACCTATTTCTCATGATAACGTGCCAAATTTCAAAAACATAAATCATGATTGCAAATATACATAGGAATTACATCAATCATCATGATTTAAGAAATATTATCTATTTATGGGCACGTTATCATCACCCAACACTATCTAAAAAATGTTGTCCCGTCATCCTAAGTCAACCAAAATATGATATAGGTTAGGTCCATGTGGTTGACTACCCTAGGGTTATCCTAACCCTTAAGGATGGATTTTGGAACCCAAAATAAGTTCTTTCCTATTGGGTTCACTAAAAATTCCTTGGGGATCCATTTTCTAGCTATTACCTTTTTCTTATCTTGTCCTCTAGCTATGAGGCATTTGTAGGCCTTTTCATTTTTCTTTTCTTTGTATCCTAGGCCCTTTTTGTTAAAGCTTGCCCTTTGGCTCCCTATGATCATATTTAATGTGTTGGAGCCAATTGTGAATTTTCCTAGGGCTTTGGTTAAATAATCTACCTTTTCCCTTAATGCCCTATTTTCCTCTATGCATGCATCATTAACATCCAAAGGCATATAGTCATGTGAGCATGCATCATCATGGCAAGAAGAAACATTATCATTTAAGCATGCATTTTATAGCTTATTTTCCAAATCCTTAATTTGATCTAGCATGCTTTTGTTCTTCTTCTTGGCTCTAAATAAATCCCTAGATAAGCTAGAAACTATGGAAACTATTTTCTTAGGAGAAGCATTCGTTACCATAGTTTCCATGTCTTCTTCTTCTTCTTCGGATGAGGAGGAGGTAGAGGCTCCCCCTTCATTTGAGCTCTCTCCACTTGAGCTTGATTCTTCATTTTCGGTGGAGGAGGAGCAATCCGAGTCATGAAGAGCCATTAGTGCTAGGTTGGAGTAGACATGCTCTTCTTCTGCGGATGAGGAGGATGAATCAACATCATCCCAAGTCTTGGCTTTGAGTGCCATGACCTTCCCTTTTCCTTTTGCCTTCTTCTCTTCTTCCTTTCTCTTGCTCCCTTTCTTCTTCTTCTTTTCTTCCTTCTTTTTCTTCTCTTCCTTGCTCTTGTTTAGGAGGGGACAATTGTCCCTTATGTGCCCCTCTCCTTGGCAATTATAGCATATGACCTTCCCCCTTGGTCTTCTATTCCTATCATGAGATTTATCAAATCTAAGATTCTTAAATGCACGCCTTACCTTCCTTACCATGTAGGCTTCTTCCATGCTATCCATGGAGGAGGTAGAGGCTTCATCGGATGAGGAGGAGGGGACTTCCATCTTCTTCTTTCCCTTGTTTGCCATCAAGGCTACTCCTCTTGAGGGTTGAATTCTAGGCTCCTCTTGTATTCCTTCAAGCCTAGTTTCGTGAAGCTCCATTGTTGAGAAAAATTCCTCCAAGGTGCTTACTTCTAAGTTCTTGGAGATATAGAATGAGTCCACCATGGAGCTCCATTTTGAGGACCGGGGAAAGGCATCTATGGCCTTCATTACCATATCCCGGTTGGAAAGCCTTTCTCCTACACTTGTTAGTCCATTTAAAATTTCTTTGAATCTAGAATGCAAAGAAATTACCTTTTCTCCCTTTTCTAATTTAATGTTGGATAGTTGGGAGCGGAGGAGATCTCTCCTTGCTAGCTTCCCCTCGGATGTGCCTTCATGAAGCTCAATTAGCTTCTCCCACATCTCCTTGGCGCTTAGGCATTCTCCTATTCGGTTGATTTCTTGTTGGGGAAGCACATTGAAAAGATGATGCTTGGCTTTCGAGTTTGCAAGGTGCTCTTCCCTTTGCTTTTTGGTCCACCTAGATTTCTCTATTGGCTTCCCTTCTTCATCCCTAGGCAAAACGAAACCGGATTCCATTGTAATCATAATGTCAAAATCCGTTTCGAAAAATACCTCCATTCGCTTCTTCCACCAAGCGAATTCTCCTTCAAATTTCGGAGGATGGATGTTTGAGCTGGCCATTTTTTATGTAGAGCTTGTTGCGGCGGTTAGTCCGGTGACAAGCAACCTTGGCTCTGATACCACTTGTAGGGGATCGATTGGCCGGCTAGAGGGGGGTGAATAGCCCTCGTTCGTTGGATGTCATAATTCGCTCGTCTACAAAACGTTAGCGCAAGCAGAAGCAATAAACTAAGACAAGCAAATAGAAATAAAACAAAGACAATACAAACACGGAGATGTAACGTGGTTCACGGCTACGCCGCTAATCCACGGTCCGATTCGTCCACAGTGAATCACTCCGAAATCTATCCACTAGATCTCTCCTTTGCACAAAGCTAGGTGGAGGTAACCTCTTTTACACAAAGATCACTCTTTTACAATGGAATGAAGATTAGAGCAAGTAGAAGAGTGGAAAATTGTTTAGGGAACTTTGGGAGTAGTTGGGCGTTCAAGCATTAACCCCCCAAAGCCCCATCCCCTTCCTTTTTATAGAGGAAGAGGCGATGTCAACCAGTCGAGTCCTCAACGCGGTCGACTCCATTCCAGATGCCGATCTGCACGGTCGACATCACGATCGGCGCCCGTCCCTTGGCGGTCGGCCCGATCGATCAGCCATCGATCGGCCGATCGCCGGTGGCGATCGACTGATCAACTTGATTCAGCCACATTAGACCAGTCGATCGAACCATCGACTCAGAAGCGATCGCCGACATGGCATGGCCGATCGGTGTCGAAAGCTCATCCGACACTTGGCCAAATTGCCAAGTTTCACCTAAGAGCTACCCCTTCCCGGGTTACAATCGCTCACTCTCATCCCTCGGAGTCCCTCGCCTTCGAAGTTCTCTTCGTTCGCGGCCACGTCCCTCGGCAGCATCAGACGCACGGCTCTGCAATGCTCCTTCGCGTCTCTTGCCTCGAAGTCTACTTCCTCCTGCTTCACTCCAAGCTCCTCGTCCGGCGGTCCCTCGGATACTCCAAGCGCACGGCTTCCGCAAAGCTATCCTTCACCGACTCAAGGCACGAGTCATGAGATGTGAAACTCGCCATGGCTCCATGTGCGAATTACTAAGTCCTGCACGACTTCAACGCACATATCAAATCAACATATCAAACAAACTTAAACCCTTTGCCACACCATCAAAACCATATTACGGCAAGAGATTGCCCTAACAATTGCCGCCCAAGCCTTAGCCCATATATATAGAGTTAGGTTTAGGCCTTGGTTTAATCTCCTCCCTTGGTTCTAGGAATTTAATCTCAACCGTCGGATCTAGAGATTTAATCTCAACTGTCGGATCTAGAGATTTAATCTCAACCGTCGGATCTAGAGATTTAATCTCCACCGTCGGATCTAGAGATTTAATCTCAACCGTCGGATCTAGAGATTTAATCTCCACTGTCGGATCTAGAGTTTTGTTTTTCATCATTGGATCTAGGCTTCATGAGGTGTTAATAGGCTACAATAGGGACCATGAGGAGGAGTTGGATCTTGGCCACCCGATGGATCGGAACCACACAAACTTGATCCATCAATGATGTTCCATTCCACTAGAGGATCATCATTGAATTACCTCACCAACCCCCATATGATAATATGGGCTCCATATATTATTTGTACATCCGTCTCCCCGTGTTTAAGATATCGAATTTCCATCAATGAATTGATTTACTGACCATCAATTAATTAACATCTAACTCCTCAAGTAGTACCACTCAACCTTATCATCATGTTGACTATGTCAACCTGCAGGGTTTACATGATGAACCTTATGAGCTTCTCAAGGGGACATCATCAACTTATATATAGGACATGATTTCCTCCTATAATCAACGGGACACCATGTAAATAATATGATTTCCCATCTTACCGGGCATATTGATTTAATCCATAGAAATCTCACCCTTTGGTAAATGAAAGAAATAAATACTAAGTACATGTGCCCGTTATTATATCGGGATTAAGAGCATGTACAACATAATATCCGAGGTCCGATTCAATTATGTAGTCAGCAATAAATTGAATCACCTCTATGTCGGTCCTGCTCAATACACCTAAGTGTACTAGTGTAACTCTATGTTCATGACAAAACAATACCAAGCTACCCTACAACCATGCTAATGGTTTGTCCAAAACCATCTTGGTTGTGACCCTCTACTTATATTCTACAAGGGATTGATAACATGATCTTCTGTGCCACACCAAGCACCATGTTATCTACAATGTAAAATATTAGACAATATGCACACATATAATAAATATAAAGTGCAAACAATGATCATGTGATTCTTATTTCAAAATAAAAATGTTCATACAAAAAGAGCTAGGCTTTCAGTATACATTCCAACAATCTCCCACTTATACTAAAAGACTATGCTGTCATCACACTGCCATACATCTGATTCCCCTTCCCTCCACATGTCTATCAAAGCTCTCACTAGAAGGGCCTTAGTGAAAGGGTCTACCAAGTCATCCTATGATGCAATCTTGGCGACAACAACTTCTACCTCCTTTATGATTTCTCGTATCAGGTGGTACTTGCACTCTACGCATTTACTTACCTTATGGGCTCGTGGTTCCTTCGAGTTTGCAACTGCACCATTATTATCACAATAAATTGTAATATTTCTGGGCAAATCAGGAATCACATCCAAGTCCATCAGGAAGTTCCTGAGCCACCTAGCTACTTTGGCCGCCTTAGAGGTTGCCACATACTCAGCTTCCATGGTGGAGTCCGTCATGCATTTCTACTGGACACTCCTTCATACAATGGCTCCACCTCCCAAAGTTAATACAAAACCTGAGGTAGACTTACTGTTATCCCTATCAGATTGGAAATTGGAAACTATGTAACCCACAGGGAGTAATTGTTCTGCCCGGTAAACTAGCATATAATCCCTAGTCCTTCTCAGGCACTACAATATATGCTTTACCGCAGTCCAATGTCCCTGTCCTGGATTACTCTGATATCTGCTGACCATGCACACGGTATAGCAGATATCGGGTCTCGTACATAGCATCGTATACATAAGGCTTCCAACTGCCGAAGCATAAAGAACCGCCTTCATCTCCTCTATCTCCTCAGATGATCTAGGACACATCTCCTTAGATAAAGGAACTCTATGCTTGAAAGGTAGAAAACCTTTCTTGGAGTTTTGCATGCTAAAATGATCCATAATCATGTCTATGTATGAATCTTGGGATTAGCACACTAACCTTGATCCCAAGGATGTGTCCCACTTCTCCCAAGTCCTTCAAACCTGTTTGGACAACCATACTCTTACGTCTGATAACACTTTGATATTGTTGCCAACTATCAAAATATTATCTACGTATAGAACAAGAAATACCACTACGTTTCCGTCACATCTCTTGTATACACAAGACGCATCCAAACTATGAATAAATCCATAAGTCTGGATTTACCTCATCAAAGCGGATGTTCCAAGACCTCGAAGCTTGTTTCAATCCATAAATGGACTGATTAAGCTTTCATACAAGATGCTCTTTGCCCTTAGCAATGAATCCCTCTGGTTGCTTCATATAGATGTTTTCCTCAAGACTTCCATTAAGGAAAGCTATCTTGACATCCATCTGCCACACCTCATAATCCATATGAGCTGTTATGCATAAGAGCTCCAAGACCTGATTTGAATCCATAGATTCAATCTCAGTATTCATTGCACTTTGCAAAGATGCTGCATCTATATCTTGGATTGCCTCGTCATATATCCAGGGATCAGGTTCATGTTCGCCAGGGACCAAATCGGAAGTTTCTCCCAAGAACATGAATCTCTCAGGCTATCTCACAACCCTCCCACTACGACGAGGTATCACCTGTGTATCCTCTGTGACACGCGGTGCAGTGACATATGGTATATCCTCTTGTACCGGTGGTACTGAAGTTGGGACTTCCCCTGTCAACTCCTCAAAAACAATCCTACTCATGGGCTTGTGGTTCATCATATAGTCTTCCTCTAGAAATCTGGCATACATACTAACGATCACCCTCTGATCTCTAGGACTATAAAACAAACCACCCTTCGTTCCCCTAGGATAGCCAACAAACATGCGCACTTCTATATGAGGTTCCAACTTACCAGCATCAGCCTTCAGCACATGTACTGGACTCCCCCATATCCGAATATGTCTTAGACTAGGCTTTCGCCCAGTCCACAACTCTATGGGAGTAGAAGGCACTGCTTTAGATGGAACCAAGTTCAGAATGTACACCGCCATATCTAGAGCATATCCTCAAAACGAATCTGGCAAGTCAGAATAACTCATCATCGATCTAACCATCTCCATAAGAGTCCTATTCCTTTGCTCCGCTACACCATTCTACTGGGGTGTGCTAGGTGCAGACAATTGGGATTTAATCCCAGCCTCTGATAAGTAATTCCTAAACTCTCCCAAGAGGTATTCACCACTACGATCAGATCATAGTGTCATCTTGAATAATTGTCTATGAAAAAGATGAAATATTCAAAACTACCTCTTGCCTGGATAGACATAGGACCATACGAATCAGAATGAACCATTCCTAACACATCTTTGGCTCTATACCCCTTGGCCTAAAAAGGCCTCTCAGTCATTTTACCTTCCAAGCAAGATTCACAGGTTGGGAGATCCTCCACCACTAATGAACCCAAAGGTCCATCTGCTATCAACCTTTGAATTCTACTCAGGTTAATATGACCAAGCCTTAGATGCCAAAGATATGTTTGGTTCATCTTCGAAGGTTCTTTTCTCTTATTAGAATTAGAAGATGAGTTATAAACTTCAATTTGCATCGTGGGAGGTTTTTGGTTCAAGTGTTTACAAATTTCCTATCAATGTATCGGAACAGATATTTTCCCTATTCCTTTTTATAACAACTCTGTCATTAAAAGAAATAGAATATCCATCCATAAACAATTTAGAAACCGAAATTAAATTCTTTCTAAATAAAAGTACATAAAGGGAATTTTCCAGAACCAACATTTTATTTTTCTTAAGAGATAAATAAAACTTCTCCCACTGCAATAGTCGCCACCTTCATGGCATTGCCCAAGTAAATGGTAATCTCCCCTTTAGCTAGTCGTCGGATTTCCTGGAACCCCTGCAAAGTGTTGCAGACATGATTAGTGGCTCTCGTATCTACATACCATGTGCTGGTAGATAATGCCTCTAACCATGTTTCAACAACTGGACAAAAGGATATACATTTGTTCTTGCTTAGGATTGGGATAATCCTTCTTCTTATGTCCAGTCTGCTTGCAAGTGAAGTACTTGCCTTTCAGCTTCTTCACTCCTCCCTGAGATCCTCCCACCACATTTGCTCTACCTTGTTTCTCCTTCTTCTTGCCTTTCGGCTTAGAAGTAGAAACCTTTTTGAGCAACCATGGCTTGAGGACATTCTTCGAAGAGTGCATACTTGTACTCCTTAGCAGATAAGACAATATCTAGATTCTTTTCCAATCAACATTATTTGGGTATAGTAAGTTTATTTCTTTTAGTATCACAACAAGTGGACTGAAAGTCATTTTGAAAATCCTAAGAATCACATTGATCAAAATATTAGATTTCAAATATTATTGATTCCTCAAAATAATAAAATTCCAAAATCAACCAACACCTCAAAACACCAAGAATATCGCATGCCACGATAGTGTCGACGTATACGAATTCTACATTTGTAAGAGGAGGTTTTACCCATTAATTTTATTATCTTGTCAACCTTACTTTTTGACAAATAAAATTAATAGTTGGTTCCTCTTTGACCCTACAAATAAAAGCAGTGACTCCGATGGGGAGGATACTTTTTATTTGCATCTAAGTGTGCACCATTACACGATACTAAGGGAATTATCTCGGATTATGTGCCTTACCGATGTGGAAGTACACACGCTCCTAAACAATTTCCTATAACCATTATTTGACCTAGTGATCCGCAAACAAACTCATCCGATGGGGAGGAAGGCACTCAGAGCCGATGTGCAAGTTTGTTGCATCACACGCGTAAATTGAAAATGAGGAATTTTCAAGCACACACAACATGCACATAAAACAAATCAGCAATAAATATGGAAAAAATCAAAATTTTTCCAACTATTATGACATTGTTCTCCAATATGCGTCCCGTCGTGTCGCCACCTCGTCCGCTCCACCTTTTCCGTGCGAAAGCTACATAAAGAGATCCGAGCCGAGATATATCATTTTAATTTACATCCATCGATCCTATACTCCACGAAGGAGTGTACAAATACTCTAGATCGAAAGTAAACTAAAATGAGTGGCTAAACAATGCCGTATTTAATTGCAAAAATTAAATACTAATCTAGCCTCGACAACCCCGAGGATTCAACAAAATAAATATTTACACACATACAATCGCATACACACATATGGCCATAATAGTCGGATCTTATGCCTGCTACCAAAGAGTTAAACTACGCATATCCTACTATTATCCGACACATATAATATATGAAAAAGTGCATAAAAATTAACCGAATCCTAAACACACAAAACCGGAAGCCGTGGCTCTGATACCACTTGTTGGGAATCGGCTTCGGAGGCTCATCGGCTCCCATGTCCCTGGATTAAAATTTTCACTAATGAAAACTAATCCGGATGGGATGAGTTTCCTAAGCTCAACCAATTCGTCGTCGTGCTAACGACTCGAGCGATCGCTTGAACAAACTAGTTGTTCAACCAACCAAGCTCTTTTAGTCGATTAGCCGCGGAAGAGACGACGGACGGTCGCCGATTTTTGTGTTTATCTCGTGGGTCCATGATTATACAAATACATATGAATGTAGACATGTATAATCAACACATACATAAAGTAAACATGCTCATAACAAATACAAGCAAGTAACCATCCACACAAAACATGCATATAATTGAAAAGCAATTATAAACATAATACAAAAGAACATTAATCAAAATAAACAAGATTATACCTCTTGTTATACCTCTTGATCTTCTATTGTATGTCCTCCCTCCTTTTGGACGTCGTGTGGGCGACGATCTACCAAAAGTTGAAGCCTCCTAGATCACCGATCTTCCTGTCCTTGTTCACTAAGAACAAAGGAAGATCCTAAAACAAAACTCATCTTCCTTTCTAGAACCGGCCACCAAGTCAATAAACTCGATGTTGCCGCCGGCCAAGGAAGATAAAATGGAGTATGGAAACCAACCAAAAGAGAAACAACAAGGGCATGGGCGCCGGCCAACACTTGGAGAAGAAGAAAGAAAACACCCCTTCTCCTTGTTGCCGCCCAAACCCTAAACTAGGCTCTCCTTAATTTCCGGCTAAGGATGAAGGGAAGTAGAATAGATTGAGCTTTGGCCAAGGTAGAGGGAAGAAGGAAGAGGGGCCGGCCATCAAAGGAAAATGAAGAAGAATCTCCCTCTCCTTGTTGCCGCCCAACACCAACAACCAAACCCTAACCCTAGCCCCACTCCTATTCCTATCCCAACTAGAATTGGTTGCCGCCCATGGGAAGCAACCCTCATCTCATCCACCACAAGCCATAGATCAAGGGGAGAAGCTTGGGCGCCGGCCAAACCAAGGAGGAAGGAGGAAGAAAGGGTGCCGGCCACCATTGGGAAGAAGAAGAAGAAGCTCCCTTCTCCTTGTTGCCGCCCAACACCATGAACCAAACCCTAACCCTAGCCTCCTCCTATTTCTTGCTGCCCAAGCCACCTTATCTCAATTAGGTTTTTTTTTTAATTCATTGCCGCCCAAGCCTAAGCCCATATATATAGAGTTAGGTTTAGGCCTTGGTTTAATCTCCTCCATTTGTTCTAGGGATTTAATCTCAACCGTCGGATCTAGAGATTTAATCTCAACCGTCGGATCTAAAGATTTAATCTCAACCGTCGGATCTAGAGATTTAATCTCCACCGTCGGATCTAGAGATTTAATCTCAACCGTCGGATCTAGAGATTTAATCTCCACCGTCGGATCTAGAGTTTTGTTTTCCATCATTGGATCTAGGCTTCATGAGGTGTTAATAGGCTACAATAGGGACCATGAGGAGGAGTTGGATCTTGGCCACCCGATGGATCGGAACCACACAAACTTGATCCATCAATGATGTTCCATTCCACTAGAGGATCATCATTGAATTACCTCACCAACCCCCATATGATAATATGGGCTCCATATATTATTTGTACATCCGTCTCCCTGTGTTTAAGATATCAAATGTTCGTCAATTAATTGATTTACTGACCATCAATTAATTAACATCTAACTCCTCGAGTAGTACCACTCAACCTTATCATCATGTTGACTAAGTCAACCAGCTGGGTTTACATGATGAACCTTATGAGCTCCTCAAGGGGACATCATCAACATATATATAGGACACGGTTTCCTCCTATAATCAACGGGACACCATGTAAATAATATCATTTCCCAACTTACTGGGCATATTGATTTAATCCATAGAAATCTCACCCTTTAGTTAATCAAAGAAATAAATACTAAGTACATGTGCCCGTTATTATATCGGGATTAAGAGCATGTACAACATAATATCCGAGATCCGATTCAATTATGTAGTCAGCAATAAATTGAATCACCTCTATGTCGGTCCTGCTCAATACACCTAAGTGTACTAGTGTAACTCTATGTTCAAGACAAAACAATACCAAGCTACACTACAACCATGACAATTGTTTGTCCAAAATCATCTTGGTTGTGAGCCTCTACTTATATTCTACAAGGGACTGATAACATGATCTTCTGTGCCACACCAAGCACCATGTTATCTATAATGTAAAATATTAGACAATATGCACACATATAATAAATATAAAGTGAAAACAATGATCATGTGATTCTTATTTCAAAATAAAAATGTTCATACAAAAAGAGTTAGGCTTTCACTAAAATCCTATATGTTTTGCTCACATCAATCAGGAGTAAGGTCCTAACATATCACGGTCATCTACGTAGCTTAGTACACAAACATATTGAACCTATGTGTTGTGAGAAGTGTTGGGTCCTTATATCTATAGGTGCATGCTTTCTAAGGTAAACCCTAAGCTAGTTCCTTGTAGCATGTAAGAAAGAAAGATAGATTATAAGAATTAGGTCCTACTCTATTACACACATTTCTAATCTTCGTCTGAGCAGACTAAACTCTGCTTTGGGTAAGGGTTTTGTAAAAATATCCACTAGGTTGAATTTTGACTCAACGTACTCAAGTTTTATATTTCCATTAGCTACATGTTCTCGTATAAAGTGATGTTTAACTTCTATGTGTTAAGTTCTCGAATGACATATTGGGTTTTCAGTTAGGTTAATAGAGTTAATGCTATCAATTAAAATTTTGGTATTACTAAAATTTAATTGAAAGTCTTGGAGAGTGTGCTTCATCCAAAGAAGTTGAGCTACACACTCACCCATGGCTACGTATTTGGCTTCAGTGGTAGACGAGGTGACACAATGTTGCTTTCTACTACACCAGCTGACAAGACTTGATTATAGGAGTTGGCAACATCCACTCGTGCTTTTCCTATCGAGTTTACTACTGGCATAATCCGAGTCAGAGTAGCCGATTAGTTTGAACTCGCTTGACCTAGGGTACCAAATTCCTATATTTTTTGTTCCTTTTAGGTATTGAAAGATCCGTTTATCTAACGTTAAGTGTGATTCTTTAGCACAAGATTGAAATTTTGCACACATACTTACTGCAAATAGTATATCATGTCGAGTCACAGTTAAGTATAGAAGGCTACCTATTGCGCACCTATAGTATTTTAAATCTATAGCTTTTCCCTCTAAGTCTTCTCCTATGTTTACATTGGTACCCATAGGTGTATTAATTTCCTTATTGTTTTGCATTCCAAAATTAGTAATTAATTCCTTATTATATTTATGTTGATGTAAATAAATTCCTTCTCTAGTTTTTTTTATTTGTAATCCTAAGAAGAAGGTATGTTCACCTACTAAGCTCATTTCAAATTCACTTTCCATTAGTGAAATGAACTCATTTAGAAGTGTTATATTAGTTGTTCCAAAGATTATGTCATCTACATAAATTTGTGCAATAAAAATTTCTTTTCCTATGGATTTTACAAAAAAGGTTGGGTCAACTAAACCTTGATTGAATCCCTTAGACTTAAGGTAGATTGAATGCCTTTCGTACCAAGCTCTAGGAGCTTGCTTTAATCCATATATGGCTTTTCTAAGTTTGAGTACATGGTTAGGTTTGTCTAGGCATTCAAATCCTGGTGGTTGGCTAACATAAACTTCTTCCTTGATAATTCCATTTAGAAACATTTACTTAACATCCATTTGAAATAATTTGAAACCTCGATGCGCAGTATAGGCTAATGACATTTTAATTGATTCGAGTCTAGCTATGAGTGAATATGTCTCATCATAGTCTATCCCCTCTACTTGACTAAACCCTTTAGATACTAACCTAGCCTTATTTCTTATTACTTCTCCTTTGTCATCAAGTTTATTTCGAAACACCCACCTAATTCCAATAATCATTTTTCCATTAGGTGGGGGTACTAATTCCCAAACTTGACTTCTAGTAAATTGAGCTAACTCTTCTTGCATAGCTATAATCCAATTGGGATAAAGAAGAGCTTGTTCAATCATTTTGGGTTTAATTTTAGAGATGAGTGAGATTTGACTTAGGTTCCTATAGGACGCCCTAGTTTGAACCCCTAAATTTGGATCAGCTATAACTTGGTCAATAGGATGGTTCGCTTGTAATCTAGATTGATTTGGGTTACGATATACACTAGATTCATTTTGTGAGTTAGGTTTAGGTCTATTTTCAATTTGTTCATTGTTCAATTCAACTTTGGATTTTTGTAGTTTTGTTTTCTTCATCAAATACTACATTGATTGTTTCTTCTATTTTTAAGGTTTCATTGTTATACACCCTATAGGCTTTACTAGTGGTTGAGTATTATAGAAAAGTTCCGGTAATAGTTTTAGAGGTGAATTTTCCTAAGTAATCTTTAGTTTTTATAATGTGTACCCTACATCCAAAAACTCTAAAGTACTTAATTTTTGGTATCTTTTCGTAATAAATTTCATATAATGTTTTTTGGTGTCGTCTAACTAGTAAAATCCTATTTTGGACATAGCAGACATTATTGACCACTTCTGCCCAAAACCTATTAGGTAGATTGTACTCGTTTAACATGGTTCTAGTGGCTTCTTGTAGGGTTCTATTTTTACGTTCGACTAGTCTGTTTTGTTGAGGGGTCATAGGACAGGAGAACACATGGTGGTATCCATTTTGGTTACAAAAGTTGGTGAACTTATGGTTTTCGAATTCACCACCATGATCACTTCTAATTCTTTTAATCCTTAGGTTTCTTTCATTTTCTATTAGATTAAATAAATTAGTGAGTTGATCTAAGGTTTCACTCTTATGTTTCAAAAACCAAACCCATGTGAACCTAGAGTAGTCATCGATTATGATTAGGTCCGTTTATTGACTTGGCTCCATGAGAGTCAAAAACGTCTAAGTTTAGGAGCTCATGTACACTTTTAGTTCTTTCTTGATTAGTTAGTTGATGTGAAGTCCTAATTTTTTTACCTTGTTGACAAGCACTACATATTTTATTTTCTAGGTTATTTAGGTTGGGTATACCTCTAACAAAACCATTTTGACTAATCTTATGTACGAGTCATGGATGGGAGTGGCCGAGTCGTCGGTGCCACAACCATGATTCCTCTTGCTATGTCATTAGACACTTGGTTGAGGAGTTAGGTAAATCGATTGTATAAATGTAGTTATTCCTAATTCCTTTAAGTATAGTTTTTGAACAATCACTATTTTTAATTAAGCATTCATTTGATAAGAAAATGACCTTATAATTATTATCACACAATTGACTAACACTTAGAAGATTAAATTTAAAGCTTTCAACTAAAAGAACTTGACGGATTATGAAATTTTAGTTTAGCTCAATATCACCTGATCCGATGATTTTGAGCATCTCGTTGTTTCCGAAGGCTACCAATCCTTGGTTTTTGAATCTATTCTTCGTAAACTTAAGTCGGTCTCTGGTCATATGTCGGGAGCACCCACTTTCCAACATCCATTGATCTTACACATATAATAGTTGGATCGGATATTGGAATTTTAAATTTGTTTGAAAATTTTAACCTAAGAATCATCTCACCCGTTCTACATGATCAAACATGTTAACATTATATGTTTTGTGAGATGACTTCAATTTTACTTGATTAAGCTTCGTGATTTGAAGATTAATCAACCTTGGGTTAGATTCGGATTTAACATTTAGATCGTTAAGTGAACCTTTCGAAAAAATGGCTTCCAGGTCATGGCGAGGCACAGAGGCCTTCTTTGATTGGAACAACGACCACTTCCTTAAACAAAGCCAATTTTAAAAAAATGCTCACTTAATTAACTTAGGGTTACTCCTTGGTCTAACTAGTTTAGGATGTGTTGAGGTTGCTTCAGCTAGTTCAACTTAGCCGAGTGTACCAAGCTAGATATGCCTAATCTAGTCGGATACAATAGAAGATCAATAGGGAAAACAAGAGGTATAATCTTGTTTAATATTGATTCTAGTTCTTTTGTATTTGTATGTGGTTAGTTAACATGGACCCCAATGATAAGCACAAAAATCGACGATCCACACATCATCTATTCTGTGGCTAATTGAGAAAAAGAGTTAGGTTGCTTGAACAATAAATTTGTTCAAGCGACCACTCAAATCGAGAAGGACGATGATGAATCGGTTGCGGTCCTATGTCTATCCAGGCTAGAGGTGGCTTTGAATACTTTGTCTCTTTTATAGACAATTATTCAAGGTATGGATACATTTACTTGATGCGCCGCAAGTCTAAATGCTTTGATAGGTTCAAAGAATTCAAGGCTGATGTGGAGAACCGTCAAGGTAAAAGTATCAAGACACTACGATCTGATCGTGGTGGCGAGTACCTCTTGGGAGAGTTTAGGAGTTACTTATTAAAGGCTGGGATTAAATACCAATTGTCCGCACCTGGCACACCCCAGCAGAATGGTGTGGCGGAGCGAAGGAATAGGACTCTTATGGAGATGGTCAGATCAATGATGAGTTATTCTGAGTTACCTGATTCGTTCTAAGGATTGCTCTGGAAACGGCAGCACACATTCTGAACTTGGTTCCATCTAAGTCAGTACCCTCTACTCCCATAGAATTGTGGACTGGGCGAAAGCCTAGTTTAAGACATATTCGGATTTGGGGTAGTCTAGCACATGTGCTGAAGGGAGATGCTGGTAAGTTGGAATCTCGTACAGAAGTTTGCTTGTTTGTTGGCTACCCTAAGAGAACGAAGGGTGGTTTGTTCTATAGTCCTAGAGATTAGAAGGTGATCGTGAGTACAAATGTAAAATTTCTAGAGGAGGACTATGTGATGAACCACAAGCCCACGAGTAGGATTGTTCTTGAGGAGTTGACAGGGAAGTCCCGACTTCAGTACCACCAGTACAAGAGGAAATACCACAAGTCACTGCACCGCGTGTCACAGAGCATACACAGGAGGCACCTCGTCGTAGTGGGAGGGTTGTTAGACAACCCATGAGATTCATGTTCTTGGGAGAGTCTTCGGACTTAGTCCCTGGTAAACATGAACCTGATCCGTGGACATATGACGAGGCACTGCAAGATAGAGATGCAGTATCTTGGCAAACAACGATGAATTCAGAGATAGAATCTATGGATTCTAATCATGTCTGGGAGATAGTAGAACCACCCGATGGTGTGAAAGTCTTTGGATGCAAGTGGATATACAAGAGAAAGAGAGGAGTAGACGGGAAGGTTGAGACCTTCAAAGCTAGGCTTGTTGTGAAAGGGTATACTCAGAAAGAGGGTATCGATTATGAGGAGACCTTTTCACTGGTAGCTATGCTTAAGTCTATCCGGATTCTCTTATCTATTGTTGCTCATGAGGATTATGAGATTTGGCAGATGGATGTCAAGACAGTTTTCCTTAATGGAAGTCTTGAGGAAAACATCTATATGAAGCAACCAGAGGGATTCATTGCAAAGGGCAAAGAGCATCTTGTGTGTAAGCTTAATCGATCCATTTATGGATTGAAGCAGGTTCTAAATCTTTGAACATCTGCTTTGATGAGGTAATCCAGTCATATGGATTTATTCATAGTCCGGATGAACCTTGTGTATATAAGAGATGTGATAGAAACATAGTGGTATTTCTTGTACTATACGTAGATGACATTTTGTTAGTTGGCAACAATATCAGAGTATTATCAGACGTAAGGGTATGGTTGTCCAAACAGTTTAATATGGAGGATTTGGGAGAAGTGGGACACATCCTTGGGATCAACGTGATAAGGGATCGCAAGAAAAGGATGTTGTGCTTATCTCAAGCTTCATACATTGACACTATCCTTGCTCGTTTTAGCATGCAGAACTCCAAGAAAGGTTTTCTACCTTTTAGGCATGGAGTACCTTTATCTAAAGAGATGTGTCCTAAAACATCAAAGGAGATAGAGGAGATGAAGATGGTTCCTTATGCTTCGGCAGTAGGAAGCCTCATGTATGTTATGCTATGTACGAGACGGATATACGCTTTCACAGTAGGCATGGTTAGCGGATATCGAGTAATCTGGACAAGGACATTGGGTGCGGTAAAGCATATATTGAAGTACACGAGAAGGACTAGGGATTATATCTTGGTTTAGGGCGGATCAATTAGTCGGTGGGTTACAGTTACGATTTTCAATCGGATAGGGACCTGGATAAGTCTAGCTCGGGGTTTATGTTTACTTTTGGAGGTGGAGCCTGTAGGGGATCGATTGGTCGGCTAGAGGGGGGGTGAATAGCCCTCTTACGATGGATGTCGGAATTCTCTCGTTCGTTTGCTCGTCTACACAATCGTTAGCTCAAGCAGAAGCATAAACAATAAAGACAAAGCAATAAACGAAAACACAAATGCTAACACAGAAGATGTAACGTGGTTCACGGCTACGCCGCTAATCCACGATCCCGATTCGTCCGAGGTTAATCACTCCTCCAAAGCCAATCACTATTGGTCTCTCCTTTGCACCAAGCTAGGTGGAGGTAACCTTTACAATCAAGATCACTCTTCTTACAATAAGAATGGAGTAAAAACAAGTAAGAAGAGTTTAGAGCTTGTGGGGCACTAGGAAGATCACTTAGAGAATAAGCATTAGCCTCCACCCTCTCTTTATAGAGAGGATGTTTCTTCCGTTACCACCACCTCCGAACCGTCGGATCCGCTGTAGTCGCGGAACTCTTTGATGGACCTCTGATCACGCTGCCGTAGTCGATCGCTTCGGCTAGAGCGGTTCGGCCGCGATATCCTGGCGATCGTATTCCATGTGATCGGCATAAACCCATCGATCGGATCGGTCGACTCCACTCGAGCGTACCGACCGCCATTGCCATATCGCGGTCGATAGTGCCGTGAAACTCAAACTTAACATAAGTTTGAGCCGGATCGGTAAACCTTAACCCTTGCGGTCAAGTCTCCGAACACTCACCCATTCGGCCAAGTTCACCTAATGAGCTACTTACATTTCACTCATTCTCTCATCTCACTCGAGTCCTCGCCGAAGCTCTCTTCGTTCGTAGGCCACGTCCCTCGGATCAGGTGCGCGGCTGCAATGCTCCTTCACGTCTTGCCTCAAGTCGCTTCCTTGGCTTCACTTCAAGTCATCTCGTCCCGGTCCTCGGATGCTCCAAGCACGACTTCAAAAGTCATCCTTCACCGACTCAAGGACCGAGGTTGTGAGGGTGAACCCGCCAAGGCTCCATGTGAATTACTAAGTCTGCAAGACTTCAACGCACATATCAAATTACATATCATCACTAACTTAAACCCTTTGCCACACACATCAAAACCTTATCATGGCAAGAGATTGCCCTAACAATCTCCCCTTTTGATGTGTGGCAATCCGCTTAAGTTAGGTAAAACATTTGATATAAATTTCTAAGGTAAGAAAGCATGTAAACATAAACATGATATAGCAACATGCAACTCCCCCTTAATCCATGAAACTCCCCATAAAAATTTTATCCCCCTATCATAAGCATGATCATTTGTCCCCCAAAATATATTCCCCGTTACTTAAACATACATTTCTCCCCCTTTGACACCATCAAAAATATTAATACTAAGTTACAAACTCATGGCATCAAGTATAAAGAGAAAAATACATTAAAATCAGTCAAAACCTGATAAAATCAGGTTCTGCTATTCGCGATCCATCGATCATTGCTATCGATATAGCGATCGCACAAAGAATCAATTTACGATTTTCTGGATGAATTTCAGAAATGCATTAAAAATTCCAAAAAATTCGAAAAATCATGAAATTTGAGGAACATATTTCTTTTAAGTATATATATCAATGAAAAATAGTTTTTCAAGAAAAATCATTATATTTTTTGAGATTTGCCAAAAATCCAAAAGCTTTAAAAACCACTAGGTTTTTGATCATTTTAGTATCAAGTTAACTACCTAGTTTTGCATCCAATTGTTTCAAAACATGAATACATAGATTTTAGGGTAAGAAATTATTTTGAAAACATATGAAATATCCAACCATGATCTTTGGGAAATATGTCTATGAATTAAACATAAGCCTTCCCCATGATTGGTCTATTGTTGCTATTTTGATACCTTAAATGACCATCTAAATGTCATAGGCATTAGTGGACATTTGTATCATCCTAACATCTCACCCATGCTAAGTTTTCAATCAAAGTAGCCTATGGTGAGTGTGAGATGCATCCTAGGGGGTATTTATATATACTTAACCATTATTTTCATGCAATTCTATCAAGGTTAAGTATCACCCTAACAATCCACATGATCATAATGACATATATGAATGAATTCTACATTATGATCATTAAATACATGTATTCATTGAATTGTTCTCATGCATTAGGTATTATATCATTATAATAAACAAATTATCACCTAAAACATGATTTAAACCTATTTCTCATGATTATGTGCCAAATATCAATATCATAAATCATGATTGCAAACATACACAATAATTACATTAATCATCATGATTTAAGCATTATTATCTATTTATGGGCACGTTATCATCACCTAACACTATTCTAAAAATGTTGTCCCGCCATCCTAAGTCAACCAAAGATATGATATAGGTCAAGTCCATATGGTTGATTACCCTAAGGGTTTTCTAACCCTTAAGGATGGATTTTGGAACCCAAAATAGATTCTTGCCTATGGGGTTCACTAGAAATTCCTTAAGAATCCATTTCCTAGCAATTACTTTCTTCTTATCTTGTCCCCTAGCAATTAGGCATTTGTAGGCCTTTTCATTTTTCTTTTATTTATAACCTAGGCCTTTCTTATTAAAGCTAGCTCTTTGGCTCCCTATAATCATGTTCAAGGTGTTTGAGCCAATTGTGAATTTCTCTAGGGCTTTTGTCAAATAGTCTACCTTTTCCCATAAAGCCCTATTTTCTTCTATACATGCATCACTAACATCCAAAGGCATATAGTTATCATGTGAGCATGCATCATTTAAGCTAGAAGAAATATTATCATTTAAGCATGCATTTTCTAGCTTATTTTCCAATGTCTTAATTTGATTAAACATGCTTTTATTTTTCTTTTTCATTCCAAATAAGTCCTTAGTTAAACTAGAAATTATGGAAACAATTTTCTTAGGAGAGGCATTCGTTACCATAGTTTCCATATCATCTTCTTCTTCTTCAGATGAGGAGGATGTAGAAGCTCCCCCTTCACTTGAGCTCTCCTCTTGAGCTTGATCCTTCATTTTCGGAGGAAGAGCAATCCAAGTCATCAAAGGCCATCAAGGCCAAATTGGTGACAAAGGCATTCTCTTCATCCGATGATGATGAGGAGGATGAGGATGGGTCATCCCAAGTCCTTGCCTTTAGAGCTTTGGTCTTCCCTTTTTCTTTTGTCTTCTTCTCCTCTTCCTTCTTTTTCTTGATCCCTTTTTTCTTCTTCTTTTCTTCTTTCTTTTTCTTCTCTTCCTTGCTCTTGTTTAGGAGGGGACAATTATCCCTTATGTGCCCCTCTCCTTGGCAATTGTAGCATATGACCTTCCCCCTTGCTCTTCTATTCCTATCATTTAATTTATGAAAATCTAAAACTTTTAAATGCACGCCTTACCCTCCTTACCATATAGGCTTCTTGGTACTATCCATGGAGGAGGAGGAAGACGCTCACATCGGAGGAGGAGGAGATCTCTATCTTCTTCTTTCCCTTATTTGCCAACAATGCTACTCCCCTTGAAGGTTGTATTTTTGGCTCTTCTTGTATTCCTTCAAGCCTAGATTCATGTAATTCCATAGTGGAGAAAAATTCATCTAGAGTACTTACCTCCAGATTCTTTGAAATGTAAAATGAGTCCACCATTGAACTCCACTTGGATGATCGGGGGAAAGCATATATGACCTTCATTATCATATCACGATTGGAGAGCCTTTATCCTACACTTGTTAGTCCATTTAAAATTTCTTTGATTCTAGAATGCAAAGAAGTTACCTTTTCTCCATTTTCTAATTTAATGTTAGATAGTTGGGAGTGGAGGAGATCTCTCCTTGCTAGCTTTGCCTCGGATGTGCCTTCATGAAGCTCAATTAGCTTCTCCCACATCCCCATGGCGCTTAGGCATTCTCCTATTCGGTTGATTTCTTGTTGTGAAGAGATGATGCTTGGCTTTTGAATTTGCAAGGTGCTCTTCCCTTTGCCTTTTGGTCCACCTAGATTTCTCTATTGGCTTCCCCTCTTCATCCCTAGGCAAAACGAAACCGGATTCCATTGTAATCATAATATCAAAATCCGTTTCGAAAAATACCTCCATTCGCTTCTTCCACCAAGCGAATTCTCCTTCAAACTTCGGAGGATGGATGTGTATTTCCTCATGGGAGGAAAATTGGGTTGCCTCTCTTTGAGTGATATGGGATCACTAGAAAGATTGTAGTCCCCATGCTTTCCTTGGCTCGAGTACCACTCTGTTGGGTCGGATCGTATGGCCGCAGGAGGGGGTGAATAGCCCGCTTTTTGTTTGATGTCGCATTTTTGTCTTCCGCCTAGCAATACGTAACTGGAACGAAGCATATGATAGACTTGAGATGGTAGTTTTGTCAATCATCAAAAAGGGGAGATTGTTGACTCGAGTTGGTGCAATCGACCCGAGTTTGACTCGTTTGATGATAGACAAAACTCATGACATGGGATTGTCATGGGAAAGTCCATCATGGGGTTGGCATGGAAAATCCAAGCATGGAGCTTGGTGTGGAAGTCCAAGGGGGAAGCCTTGGCATGGGAAAGTCCAAAGCATTGTGAAGCCGTGCGCTTGGTGCTTGGCATGGGAAATCCAAAGCATTGCGAAGCCGTGGGTTTGGTGCTTGGTGAGAAATGCATTGCGAAGCCGTGCGCTTGGTGCATTTGGGAAGTCTTGAGAACTTGGCAAGTTCACTAGGCTCGGGTCTTTGAGTCGGTGAAGGATGACATTGTGAAGCCGTGCGCTTGGTGCATCCGAGGGACCGCCGGACGGGGAGCGAATGGAGTGAGCCAAAAGGGAAGCATACTTCTAGGGCATGAGACGCGAAGGATGGTGTTGTGAAGCCGTGCGCTTGGCGCATCCGAGGGACGTAGGCCAAGGGAAGAGAGCTTCGGTGGGGAACTCCATGAGGGATAAGGTGGACTTGGCCAAGTGGCTAAGACTGAGTGTCAGAGGCTCAAACTTGATGTTTGAGGGTTTACCCGACGGTCGGATGCTCAAACAACTTGGTGTTTGAGGTTTTGCCCGACATCAGTCGACTGGCATAGGTGCCGGTTCGACTGATCCAAGTCGACTAGAGCTCGACTGGTGTAAGGCTAGGGTTTTGTGCTTGGTAGTCTCGCCATGGTGGCGATCGGAAGTCGACATAAGTCGATCTGTCGAGGATGGCGATCGGTGATGGGAGTGTCGCGAGAGAATGCTCGTAACCGTGGGCGATCGACTCTTTGGGTCACCAATCGAATGATGGGCATCATCAGTCGACTGGTAGGTGATCCGTTGAAACTTGTCCGACGTGGATCTGGCCGTTGTGAGACAACGGCTACAGGGGCAGTCGATTGGGGCCTTTTGGCAGTCGACTGCTAGGCGCGAAAACATCTCGATGTAGGTTATAAAAGGAGCTCGAGATGGAGGTTTTTTCCATAGTTTTTGTGGAGCTATTGGAGGGGAATTGCTGCTGCATTCCAGTCCTTCAAGAGCCAATCAAAGTAAGCAACAAGAAAGCGATCAAAGCAATTGTGTAAAAGTTCTCTTTTGTATTGTCTTTGTATTTCATATTACTTGTTGTAATAGCTTGTGAGAGGTTTCTCCACCTTCGACGTGTAGTCGATAAGGAGTGTTGTTAGTGTCGTGCGCATAACACGAGCTCGTTGAGCTCTCCCCGTGGAGTAGGAACCATTCGGTTCCGAACCACGTATATGCTTGTGTATTGATTGTGCTTTTATTGTTGTTATTTCTATTGTTATTCCACTGCGTATAGTAATGACAATTGTAGACAAGCACATCTGAACGAACGAATTACGACATCCATCGTAAGAGGGCTATTCACCCCCTCTAGCCGGCCAATCGATCTCCTACAAGTGGTATCAGAGCCGAGGTTGCTCTTCAAGGACTAACCGCCGCGAGAGCACTACAAGATGGCCGGCTACAACCTTCAACCACCAAAGTTTGAAGGAGATTTTCTATGGTGGAAAAGAAAAATGGAGGTATACCTAGAAACCGATTTTGATTTTATGCTAATCTTAGAAAATGGTTTCGAATTGCCTAGAAATGAAAGAAATAGGCAAATTGAAGTCAAGTGGACCGAGGACCAAATCAAGAACTTGAGACAAATCGAGGTAATCGAATTACTTAGTGATTTGATTCCTAACCATATTTGGTCTACGTTGGGTGATTATAGGCATGCAAGGGAATTATGGAATAAGATAATGAAATTCCAAGAAAATTCCCAACCGGTACAAGTAGAGGAGAATGCCGAAGAAGAAGCACCCACATTTGAAGATGTTGATGACTTGGTGGAGACCTCCACCTCTAGCATTGAGGGGGAGGAAAGGGTTTCTATTCCGGAGCAAGACCAAGCGAAGCATCTACCTCCAGAAGAGAGTGAAGAGGCCTCCACCACCTCCTAGGTAACTCAAGCATTATTATTTTAAATAAAAATCACATAATATGCTTTGAGTGTAGGGAGAAAGGGCACTACAAGAGTAAATGCCCAGAATTGGCTAAGAAAAAGGCATCAACACCAAAAGTCAATCCAAAGTCAAAGGATGCCGGTGTTCCCAAAATCAAGAGCAAAGAGCACATTGTGTGCTTCAAATGCAATCAAAAGGGACACTACCAAAGCCAATGCCCTAGGGGGAGGAAGAAAGGGCAAGAAGGTGCAACTCATGTAGGGGGAGCTCCTAAAGCTAACCCTAAGGTAAAGTTATTTAATACACCTTTAATTCCTAGAGTTAAAAAGCATGCTAAGAGAAATAATAAGGTTTATTGCTTAGGTGCCAAGCATGTTAGTTTCTCTAAGGACAAACCTAGGACTCAAAACACTAGATCTATTTTACCTAGGGAGTCAATTAGGAGAATTGAAGAAAACTTGGGTGTTAATCCCAAGAAATCTAGGCATATGCCTAAGAAGAAGAACATTTCCCCTAAACCTAATGAAAATTCAAAAGTGAGGAAATTAGAGGTGGAGAACCAAGCCTTGAGGTCAAGGCTAGAAAAATTAGAAGACCTAGCAATAATATCAAATTCGGTTAAGGGGTCTAATGCACAAAAGTCAAGACCTAGAAACAAGAAACATCTAAGGGCAAGAAGGGTTTGGGTCACAAACCTATGTCCTACCATAATGTTCCATTTAATTATGGAACCACATCTAGGTCTAGGAAAACCAAGGCTAATAGGAAGCCGTCCCTAAGTCTAGCCATGGTATGTGTTTGATGGCTAACACCTCAAAAAAATCAAATGTAGCCACTAAGAAGGTCAATGGAGGAGTCACCTCTAGAGTTGACCAAGGAAAGACCCAAAGACTATGGCTTCAAAGCCTAAAAAGTCATTAGGAAGGTATCTAGGAAGTTATCCTAGGGAATACCTTGTTAACCCAAGGAGCTCAATAGATATTGGGTTCCTAAGGCGTGATTGATTCACGCTAAATGGGTTAGTGTGTCAACCTAAGTGGATGGGTAGTTAACCTAGCCATTGTGAGTTGACACATTAGGGTGTGCCAATAGGGTTTGAGAAGTTAAAAATGATTTAAATTGGCACAATTAGGTCTTAGAGTATTAATTGTGCCATTTTGGGTTTTTGGCACACTAGGAAATGAATGGTTTAAGGCAAAATGAATTTAATCCCTAGAAATGACAAATTGATTTTAACACTTTGGTATTCTATACCTTAGTATATTTTACTTGTCATGCTTTATTTGCCTTGCTATGTCATGACATCATTTTCATTTTTATCTATAAAATGTCATGATCATGCTTAGACTTATCCTTATATGTCATGTATGCTAAAACATCATTCACATGTCATGACATCATGATATTGGCATATGTTTTTACTTAAATCATATTTATTACATAATCATCATGCATAAATTAAAAGGAAATTAAGGACTATGGCATGATTTGATGGGAATCAAATAATATTGCCTAGAAATATGCATGAGACCATTTTAAAGAACAAAAACCCACATCTCACTAGATTAATTGCCTTGGATGTGTTTTTACACATCTAGATATAAGTGAGATGTTTAAGGAAAAGAAATTAAAGGTTTTGAAAACTTTTTGAAAATATTTTGAAAAACCTTGGTGAAGCCTATCTTTTGATAGCTATCACCATTGAATGGGATGATACAAAGAGGGCTCTTTATTAAAGCTTTTCTAAACTTTTGAACTTTGTATCAATCTCCTAATTTAGTGGGTAAAATAATTTTCCAATATTTTTCACCCATAGTGTTTAGGATAAGTATTATACGTATGCTTTTTCAAGATTTTTAAAATTACGTATATTTACTTTTGGATTTCGGAAATCCATTTCTAAAATATTAGCTATAAATCTGATTATCGATCAGCCATGGGTAGCGTCGAATGATGATGTGTGGCTGACGATTTATGATTTCACTGGCCAGCTGATTCAGGTAAATCTTGTTGGTTAGGCCCATGTTCAGCTAGGTTAAGGTCCCCTAACCACTCCTAACGCTAGGATATGCTTGGGAGAGCATTAGAGAGGGTGGAAATCCATTGGACATGGATTAGGAGAAGGGTTTTAGGGAGAGTATCAACTTTAAGGTGGAAGAGAATTCATTGTTGAACTTTGCCTTAATTTTGATTTGGTTAATGTTCCTATTGGCTTAGGGACTCTCCAAGGACACTTTTGGTGGAATGGTCAAGGGGGAGCAAGCCTCTAGGGGGAGGTATCCATCATGGGAAGATGGATGTGTATTTCCTCATGGGAGGAAAATTGGGTTGCCTCTCTTTGAGTGATATGGGATCACTAGAAAGATTGTAGGCATGTGTTCCTCCAAGGGAGAGATTGTAAGATCTCATTGGGATATGAGACATTCATACCCTTGGGGAGGACCTTTTTGATGTAATGTCAAAAAGGGGGAGAAGTTACCAAGTTACCAATTAGGGTTCGTTGGAATTCTCATTGGGATATGAGAATTGCCAACATGGGAGAATTGATAGACTTGAGATTGTAGTTTTGTCAATCATCAAAATGGGGGAGATTGTTGGTGCAATCGGCCCAGGTTGACTCGAGTTTGACTTGAGCAGTACCTTGATAGTATTTTGATGATAGACAAAACTCATGACATCGGATTGTCATGGAAAAGTCCAACATGGGGTTGGCATGTAAAATCCAAGCATGGAGCTTGGTGTGGAAGTCGAAGGGGGAAGCCTTGGCATGGGAAAGTCCAAAGCATTGTGAAGCCGTGCGCTTGGTGCTTGGCATGGGAAATCCAAATCATTGCGAAGCCGTGCGCTTGGTGTATTTGGGAAGTCTTGAGAACTTGGCAAGTTCACTAGGCTCGGGTCCTTGAGTCGGTGAAGGATGGCATTACGAAGCCGTGCGCTTGGTGCATCCGAGGGACCGTCGGACGGGGAGCGAATGGAATGAGCCCAAAAGGAAGCATACTTCTAGGGCATGAGACACGAAGGAGGGCATTGCGAAGTCGTGCGCTTGGCGCATCCGAGAGACGTAGGCCGAGGGAAGAGAGCTTCGGTGGGGAACTCCATGAGGGATAAGGTGGACTTGGCCAAGTGGCTAAGACTGAGTGTCGGAGGCTCAAACTTGATGTTTGAGGGTTTACCCGATGGTCGGATGCTCAAACAACTTGGTGTTTGAGGTTTTGCTCGACATCAGTCGACTGGCATAGGTGCCGGTTCGACTGATCCAAGTCGACTAGAGTTCGACTGGTGCAAGGCTAGGGTTTTGTGCTTAGCGCGATTGCCATGGGTAGCGATCGGCAATGATCGGTCGGCATCACCGCCGAGGGATGGCAATCGACTGATGGGAGTGTCGCGAGCACAGAACGCTCCGTAGCTGACTGGGCAGTCGACTACTGGGTCACCAGTCGACTGATGGGCATCATCAGTCGACTGGTAGGTGATCCGTTGGAACTTGTCCGACGTGGATCCGGCCGTTGTGAGACAACGGCTACAGGGGCAGTCGACTGGGTCCTTTTGGCAATCGACTGCTAGGCGCGAAAATAGCTCGATGCAGGTTATAAAAGGAGCTCGAGATGGAGGTTTTTGCCATGGTTTTTGTGGAGCTATTGGAGGGGAATTGTTGCTGCTTTTCAGTCCTTCAAGAGCCAATCAAAGCAAGCAACAAGAAAGCGATCAAAGCAATTGTGTAAAAGTTCTCTTTTGTATTGTCTTTGTATTTCTTCTTGTATTTCATATTACTTGTTGTAATAGCTTGTGAGAGGTTTCTCCACCTCCGACGTGTAGTCGATAAGGAGTGTTGTTAGTGCCGTGCGCATAACACGAGCTCGTTGAGCTCTCCCCGTGGAGTAGGAACCATTCGGTTCTGAACCACATATATTCTTGTGTATTGATTGTGCTTGTATTGTTGTTATTTCTATTGTTATTCCGCTGCATATAGTAATGACAATTGTAGGCAAGCACACGAGAACAAACGAATTACGACATCCATCGTAAGAGGGCTATTCACCCCCCTCTAGCCGGCCAATCGATCCCCTACAGAGCCATAGTATGGAGGAGTGTCAAGCAAAAATGCGTGGCGGACTCTACCATGGAAGCTGAGTATGTGGCAGCCTCTGAGGCAGCCAAGGAAGCTGTATGGCTCAGGAACTTCTTGATGGACTTAGATGTGATTCCTGGTTTGCCCAGAACTATCACAATTTATTGTGATAACAGTGGTGTAGTTGCAAACTCGAAGGAACCATGAGCCCATAAGGCGAGTAAACACATAGAGCGCAAGTACCACCTGATACGAGAGATCGTAAAGCGAGGAGAAGTAGTTGTTGCCAAGATTGCATTAGAGGATAACCTGGCAGATCCATTCACAAAGGCCCTTCCAGCAAAAGCGTTTGATAGGCATGTGGAGGACATGGGGATCAGATGTATGGCAGTGAGATGACAGCATAATCTTTTAGTATAAGTGGGAGATTGTTGGGATGTATACTGAAAGCCTAGCTCTTTTGTATGAACATTTTTATTTTGAAATAAAAATCACATGATCATTGTTTGCACTTTATATTTATTATATGTGTGCATATTGTCTAATACTTTACATTGTAGATAACATGGTGCTTGGTGTGACACAGAAGATCATGTTATCAGTCGCTTGTGGAATATAAGTAGAGGCTCACAACCAAGATAGTTTTGGACAAACCATTGGCATGGTTGTACTGTAGCTTGGTATTGGTTTGTCTTGAACATAGAGTTACACTAGTACACATAGGTGTATTGAGCAGGATCGACATAGAGGTGATTCAATTTATTGCTGACTACATAATTAAATCGGACCTCGGATATTATGTTGTACATGCTCTTAATACCGATATAATAACGGGCACATGTACTTAGTATTTATTTCTTTGATTTACCAAAGGGTGAGATTTAAATGGATTAAATCAATATGCCCGGTAAGTTGGGAAATCATATTATTTACATGGTGTGTCGTTAATTATAGGAGGAAACCGTGTCCTATATATTAGGTTGATGATGTCCCCTTGAGGAGCTCATAAGGTTCATCATGTAAACCCTGCAGGTTGACTTAGTCAACATGATGATAAGGTTGAGTGGTACTACTCTAGGAGTTAAATGTTAATTGATTGATGGTCAGTAAATCAATTAATTGACGAACATTCGATATCTTAAACACGGGGAGATGGATGTACAAATAATGTATAGAGCCCATATTAATTTATGGGGGTTGGTGAGGTAATTCAATGATGATCCTCTAGTGGAATGGAACATCATTGATGGATCATGTTTGTGTGGTTCCCATCCATCGGGTGGCCAAGATCCAACTCCTCCTCATGGTCCCTATCGTAGCCTAATATAATCCTCATGAAGCCTAGATATAAGAATAGAAGGAAAAGAAAGGGGAGGGAAAGGAAAGGGGAGGGAAAGGAAAGGAAAGGGAGTGGAGAGGTTGGATGAGGTGGGCGGCAAGTTTAAAGATTGATAAAAAAATTTTATTTCCTAATTCTTTGCCACCTTAGGCGGCAAGATTTGAATTAGTTAAAAAAAAATTTCAAGATTAGAATTGGTAATTTTTTTTTCTATTTTCTATGCCACCTTGGGCGGCAAGATTAGAGGAGGTAGAAATTTTTTTTTTCTAATTCCTTGCTACCTTGGGCGGCAAGAATAATTAGGAATTAGTTCAAAAAATTTTGGCCACCTCATCAATAACCAACATTCTCCTAAGTTCTATAAAAGGGAGGCTAAGGGGGCGGCACAATGAGGATGAAGAATTAGGGTTTAGGTTTCTTTGCTTGGCCGACTCTATCCCCTTGTGGTTGGCCGCACAAAGATATAAGAAACCCTAAGCTTTCTTCCATAGCCTCCTCTCCTCTTCACTCCATCTAGGGCCGGCGGCACAAAGGGGTTGTAGGGTCTTCTATTGCTCCCCTTTGGCCGGTCTTTCTTTCATCCTTTTCCTCTTGGTCGGCGACACTAGGAGCTAGGGATTGTTCCCTTGTTTGGTTCCTTGGTTGGCCATCTTGTTCTCTCTTTTCTTGGGGCCGACGGTTGAGATTGAATCAGATGGTTGAGATTGAATCCGACATTTTATAGAACTTAGGAGCTAGGGATTCTTCTCTTGGCCCGTGTGACCTACACACCATGTTATCGGCTCCTTGTAAAGTATAAGTAAAGGCTCACAACCGAGATGGCTTTGGAGAAACCATTGGTATAGTTGTAGTGTGATTTGGTAATGGTTTGTCTTGACCATATAATCACAATAGTGCACTTTGTGTGTATTAAGCAAGATCGACTTAAAGGTGATTCGATTTATTGTTGACTACATAATCAAATCAGACTTTAGATATTATATTATACATGCTCTTAATCCCGATATAATAATGGGCACATATACTTAGTATCCATTTCTTTGATTTACCAATGGGCGAGATTTATAGAGTAAATTGATAGGCTTAGTAAGTTGGGAAATGATATTACTTATATGGTGTGTCATTGATTATAGGAGGAAACCGTGTCCTATATATTAGGATGATGATGTCCCCTTGAGGAGCTCATAAGATTCATCATGTAAACCCTGCAGGTGGACTTGGTCTGGCATGATGAAAAGGTTGAGTGGTACGACTCATGGAGTTAGAAGTTTGATTAATTAATGATCAGTAAATTAATTAATTGACTTACATTCGAGATCTTAAACACGGGGAGATAAATGTACAAATAATATATGAAGCCCATATTAACTTATGAGGGTTAGTGTGGTAGATCAATGATAATCCTCTAGTGGAATGGATTATCATTAATCGATCGTACTTTATGTGGGCTTGATCCATTAGGTGGCCCAGATCCAACTCCTCCTCATGGTCCCTATTGTAGCCTATTAAAACCTCATGAAGGCTAGATCCAATGGTTGAAAACAAATCTCTAGATCTGACGGTGGAGATTAAATCTCATGATCCGACGGATGAGATTGAATCTCTAGATCCGACGGTTAAGATTAAATCCCTAGAACTGACGGTTGAGATTAAATGGAGACTTAAACCTAACTCTATAAATGGGGTCTTAAGGATTGGGCATGGGAATGATTAGAGAGACGTTAGGGTTTTGTTTCTTAAGGCTTGAGCGGCAAGAAACAAAAGGAGGAAAGGGTTTTTGGAGAAGGGCTTGGGCAGCCACAAATAAAGAAGGTGTTATTCTTCCTTAAGAGTGGTCGACACCCCACTTTCTTCTCTTCACCTTGGCCGGTGCTCAACCAAAATTCCCTCTTCTCCTTGGCCGGTGAAAATAAAGTCTAGGGTCTCTTCCCTTAGAGTCTTGGCCGACGTTCACTTCTCTTTGTTCTTCTCCTTGGCCGGCGGCAAGCACCAAGCTTGGAGCTTGGTGGTTGGTTGAAAGAAGGAGAAGTGTTTTGTTTTATCATCTTCCTTTTTTCGGAGTGAACAAGGAATGAAAGATTGGTGATCTAGGAGGCTTCGACTTTTGGAAGATCGTCGCCCACACGATGTCCAAAACGAGGAAGGGCATACAATAGAAGATCGAGAGATATAAATGTTGTTTTATATTCTTTTGTGTTATGTTTATAATTGTTTTTCAATTATATACATGTTGTATATTCTGTTTTGTGGCTAAATTAACTTGGACCCCAAATATAAATGCAAAAACTGGTGATCCGTACATCGTCTATTCCACGGTTATTTGTAGAATAGAGGTTGGTGGCTTAAACAACAAGTTTGTTCAAGTAACCACTCTAATTGAAGAGCACGACGATAAAATGGTAGCTTGGGTGATCCCTCCTTGTCAAGGATAAATTTTTTTTATCCGGGGATGTAGAAGGGATCGCCATGAACAAGCGACCGAGTTAAAGTGGGAAGCGAAGTTTCCTACCTTCAAGTTGTATCAGAGTCACGATTTTCGGTTTTGTGTGTTTAGGATTCAGTTACTTTTATGTACTTTTCATATATTATATGTGTCGAATAATAGTAGGATGTGGGTAGGTTAACTTTTTGGTTGCAGGCATAGGATCCAACTTTTATGGCCATATGTGTGTATGTGATTATATGTGTGTAATTGTATATTTTGTTGAATTCTCGGGGTTAACGAGGCTAGTATTTAATTTTTGTAATTAGATACGACATTGTTTAGCCACTCTTTTTATTTTAGTTTATTTTCGATCTAGATTTCATGTACACTCCTTCGTGGAGTATAGGATCGATGAATGTAAATTAAAATTGTTTTAGTCTCGGCTCGGATCTCCGGATGGCTTGTACATGGCGTAGGGAGGAAGCGACGAGATAGCGTCGATGGGAGATATATTGAAGACAAAAACCATATTAGTTGGAAAATATTTATTTTTCATATTTATTTCTTATTGTTTGATATGCATGTCATAGGCTAGAAAAATCCTCAATTTTAAATTACTAAGTGGGGGAGGGATATTTTTAGAAATTCCCACGACCTCCATTACGATTTGACATGTGATGAAAACAAACTTGTGCATCAGCTCTGAGTGTCTTCCTCCCCATTGGATGAGTTTGTTTGCGGATCACAAGGTCAAATATAGGAAATTATTAAGGAGGGTGCGTACTTCCCCATCGGAAGGCACATAACCCGAGATAATTACCTTGGTACCGAGTAATGGTGAACACTTATATACAAATATAAGTATCCTCCCCATCGGAGTCACTGCTTTTATTTGTAGGGCCGAAGAGGAACCAACTATTAATTTTATTTGTCAGAAAGTTAGGTTGACAAGATAGTAAAATTAATGGGTGAAACCTCCTCTTACAAATGTAGAATTCGTATATGTCCACACTATCGTGGCATATGATATTCTCGGTGTTTTGAGGTGTTGGTTGATTTTAAAATTTTATTGTTTGAGGAATCAATAATTTTTTGAAATCTAATGTTTTTGATCTATGTGATTCTTAGGTTTTATTTCAAAATTACTTTCTACCAGCTTACTGTGATACTGAAAGAAAATAAACTTACTGGACCTAACTATGTTGATTTGAAGAGGAATCTTGACATTGTCTTGACTGCTGAGGAATACAAATATGTACTCCTCGAAGAGTGCCCTCCTAAGTCTGCATATGATTTGGGGGAAAAAAATAACGAGAGTTATAAGAAGTGGATCAAGGCCGATGAGATAGCGCGGTGTTACATTTTGGCATCTATGTCAAATGTACTGCAACATCAGCATTAAGCCATGCCCATTGCTTATGACATGATGCTCAATCTCAAAGAACTTTTCGGACACTAGAATTGGGCTGCTAGGCTGGAAGCCATGAGGAACTTGATGACGACCACCATGATCGAGGGAACACCCGTGAGGGATCATGTTCTCAAGATGATGGCTCATTTGAATGAGCTAAAAGTCCTCGGAGCGGAGATCGATCGGGAAACCCAGGTCAAGCCCAAGTTCATGTTCATATAACTAAGGACAAACCTAGGACTCAAAACACTAGATCTATTTTACCTAGGGAGTCAATTAGGAGAATTGAAGAAAACTTGGGTGTTAATCCCAAGAAATCTAGGCATATGCCTAAGAAGAAGAACATTTCCCCTAAACCTAATGAAAATTCAAAATTGAGGAAATTAGAGGTGGAGAACCAAGCCTTGAGGTCAAGGCTAGAAAAATTGGAGAAGACCCTAGCAATAATATCAAACTCGGTTAAGGGGTCTAATGCACAAAAGTCAAGACCTAGGAAACAAGAAACATCTAAGGGAAAGAAGGGTTTGGGTCACAAACCTATGTCCTACCATAATGTTCCATTTAATTATGGAACATCATCTAGGTCTAGACAAACTAAGGCTAATAGGGAAGCCATCCCTAAGTCTAGCCATGGTATGTGTTTAGTGGCTAAGGACTTAAGGAAAACCAATGTAGCCACTAAGAAGGTCAATGGAGGAGTCACCTCTAGAGTTGACCCAAGTAAGACCCATTTGACTAAGGCTTCAAAGCCAAAAAGGGTCATTAGAAAGGTATCTAGGGAAGTTATCCCTAGGGAATACCTTGTTAACCCAAGGAGCTCCAATAGGTATTCGGTTCCTAAAAGCGTGATTGATTCACGCTAGATGGGTTAGGGTGTGTCAACCCTAAATGGATGGGTAGTTAACCTAACCATAGTAGAGTTGACACATTAGGATGTGCCAATGTGTTTGAGAAGTTTAGAAAGATTTAAATTGGCACAATTAGGTCATAGAGGTCGTGGTGTGCTATTTTGGGTTTTTGGCACACTAGCGAAATGAATGGTTTAAGGCAAAGTGAATTTAATTCCTAGAAATGGCAAATTGACTTTAACACTTAGGTATTTTATACCTTAGTATATATTTTCTTGCCCTGCTTTATTTATGTAATGCCTTGCCATGTCATGGCATCATTCTCATTTGTATCTCTAAATATGTCATGACAATGTTTAGATTTATTTTTATATGTCATGTATGCTTAAATGTCATTTACATGCCATGATATCATGATTTTGGCATATGCTTTTATCTATATCGTATTTATGCCATAATCATATCATGCATTAAATAAAATGAAATTAAGGACTATGGCACAATTTGAAGGGAATCAAATTATGTTGCCTTAGAAATATGCATGAGAACATAAAGAACAAAAAACCCACATCTCACTAAGATGTTTGACTTGTATGTGTTTTACACATTTAGATATTGGTGAGATGTTTAGGAAAAAGAAAATAAAGGTTTTAAAAACATTTTGAAAACATTTTGAAAAACCTTGGTGAAGCCTATCTTTTGATAGCTATCACCATTGAATGGGATGATACAAAGAGGGCTCTTTATTGAAGCTTTTCTTAAATTTTGGACTTTGTATCAATCTCCTGATTTAATGGGTAAAATAATTTTCCAATATTTTTCACCCATAGTGTTTATGATAAGTAATATACATACCAAATTTCAAGAATTTTAAACTTATGTATATTTACTTATGGATTTCGGAAATCCATTTCTGAAATGTTGAAAATCAAAATGTGATTCGATCGCCATGGATGATATCGGTGATGAGGGTGGCGACCGTGATTTACGATTTCTGATCATTGCCCAAATTCGGGTAAATCTTGTTGGTGAGGCCCATGTTCAGCTAGGTTAAGGTCCCCTAACCACTCCTAACCCTAGGATATGCTTGGGAGAGCATTAGAGAGGGTGGAAATCCATCGGATATGGATTAGGAGTTGGGATGAGGGTGAGTATCAATTTTAAGGTGGATGAGAGTTCATTGTTGAACTTTGCCTTAATTTTGTTTGGTTTAATGTTCCTATTGGCTTAGGGACTCTCCAAGGACATTGTTGGTGCAATGGTGAAGGGGGAGCAAGCCTCTAGGGGGAGGTATCCATCATGGGAAGATGGATGTGTATTTCCTCATGGGAGGAAAATTGGGTTGCCTCTCTTTAAGTGATATGGGATCACTAGAAAGATTGTAGGCATGTGTTCCTCCAAGGGAGAGATTGTAAGATCTCATTGGGATATGAGACATTCATACCCTTGGGGAGGACCTTTTTGATGTAGTGTCAAAAAGGGGGAGAAGTTACCAAGTTACCAATTAGGGTTCGTTTGAATTCTCATTGGGATATGAGAATTGCCAATATGGGAGAATTGGTAGACTTGAGATGGTAGTTTTGTCAATCATCAAAAAGGGGGAGATTGTTGGTACAATCGGCCCAGGTTGATTTGAGTTTGACTCGAGCAGTACCTTGATAGTATTTTGATGATGGACAAAACTCATGACATGGGATTGTCATGGGAAAGTCCAACATGGGGTTGGCATGGAAAATCCAAGCTTGGAGCTTGGTGTGGAAGTCCAAGGGGGAAGCCTTGGCATGGGAAAGTCCAAAGCATTGCGAAGTCATGCGCTTGGTGCTTGGTGAGAAATGCATTGCGAAGCCGTGCGCTTGGTGCATTTGGGAAGTATTGAGGACTTGGTAAGTTCACTAGGATCGGGGTCCTTGAGTCGGTGAAGGATGGCATTGCGAAGTCGTGCGCTTGGTGCATCCGAGGGACCGTGGGACGGGGAGCGAATGGAGTGAGCCCAAAGGGAAGCATACTTCTATGGTATGAGACGCGAAGGATGCCATTGAGAAGCCATGCACTTGGTGCATCTGAGGGACGTAGGCCGAGGGAAGAGAGCTTCGGTGGGGAACTCCATGAGGGATAAGGTTGACTTGGCCAAGTGGATAAGACTGAGTGTCGGAGGCTCAAACATGATGTTTGAGGGTTTACCCGACGGTCGGATGCTCAAACAACTTGGTGTTTGAGGTTTTGCCCGACGTCAGTCGACTGGCATAGGTGCCAAGTCGACTGATCCAAGTCGACTAGGTTCGGGTGTTAGACTTAGATTTTGTGCTTGGCGATCGCCATGGACATCTGATCGTCGATGTCGATGAATGATCATTGTCGAGGGATGGCGATGATGATGGGAATGTCGTGAGCACGAGCGCTCCATAGTCATCGGTGGCGATTGACTGCAGGTAACGATCGAGGAGGTCCATCAGTCGACCGGTAGGTGATCCGTTGGAACTTGTTCGACGTGGATCTGGCCGTTGTGAGACAACGGCTATAGGGGCAGTCGACTGGGGTCTTTTGGCAGTCAACTGATAGGCACGAAAACAGCTCGATGCAGATTATAAAAGGAGCTCGAGATGGAGGTTTTTACCATGGTTTTTGTGGTGCTATTGGAGGGGAATTGCTGCTGCATTCCAGTCTTTCAAGAGCCAATCAAAGCAAGCAACAAGAAAGCGATCAAAGCAATTGTGTAAAAGTTCTCTTTTGTATTGTCTTTGTATTTCTTCTTGTATTTCATATTACTTGTTGTAATAGCTTGTGAGAGGTTTCTCCACCTCCGACGTGTAGTCGATAAGGAGTGTTGTTAGTGTCGTGCACATAACACGAGCTCGTTGAGCTCACCCCGTGGAGTAGGAACCATTCGGTTCCGAACCACGTATATACTTGTGTATTGATTGTATTGTTGTTATTTCTATTGTTATTCCGCTCATTATATTAGCGACAATTGTAGACAAGGACACACGAGCAGCAATTCGACATCCAACGAAAGAGGGCTATTCACCCCCCTCTAGCCGGCCGTCCCGATCCCCTAACACCAAGAACATGAGTCTATCAGGCTGTCTCACAACCCTCCCACTACGACGAGGTATCATCTGTGTATCCTCTGTAATATGCGGTGCAATGACTTGTGGTATATCCTCTTGTACCGGTGGTACTGAAGAAGTGACTTCCCCTTTCAATTCCTCTAGAAGAATCTTACTCATGGGTTTGTGGTTCATCACATAGTCTTCCTCTAGAAATCTAGCGTTCGTGCTAACGATCACCCTATGATCTCTAGGACTATAAAACAAACCACCTTTCATTCCTCTAGCATAGCCAACGAACATGCGTACTTCTGTACGAGTTTCCAACTTACCAGCATCTGCCTTCAGCACATGTGTTGGACTCACTCAAATCCGAATATGTCTTAGACTAGGCTTTCACCTAGTCCACAATTCTCTGGGAGTAGAAGGCACTGATTTAAATGGAACAAAGTTCAGAATGTACACTGTCGTATCTAGAGTATATTGTAATGCCCGTAAAATTCTAGACCATTCAAAGTAGTTATATGGGTTTTAACCCCCATAAAAGGTTTAAAATAAAATAAAATAAAAGATGGGTATAGGTAGGATTTGAACCATGAACCTCCTAATAGGGAGATAACCTTGACACCACTAGACCATAGGATGATTCATGGATAAAATATATAAAGAATATACAAAGAATATAGATGGGAAGATGAGGAGTTGGTTCATCCCCCCATGAAAGGATGAAGAGTGTTCATTCCCTAAGTATTAAAGAGGAGAATTAAGACAAGAGAGGAAGAAAAACCCCACTTTCCTTCTTCATTCTCCTTCTTCCTCATCCTTGGCCGAATTTCTCATTCTCCTTCCTCCCCTTTTCATCCCAAGCTCTAGGGCTTCTTGTGTAGGGATTCTCAAGAGGGGTTTTCCAAGAGGAGTTCCCACAAGTCTTAGTATTGTTAGAAGATCGAACTCCACCGAAATGTTCCCTCCTCCTTCCTCCTTCACCGAGAACCTAATGCCCTTGTTTGGTGTTTTTGAGAGGGTTTCAAGGGGATACAAAGGCTTAGTATATGCTAGAGGATCACTCCTAAGGCTAAGGAACAAGGGAAGGTCTTCATCTCCTAAAAACCCTAGCGGTATACTAGTACGATAGCAAGAGGATGTAAGTATCTCTCACTTGCAGTACAAGTAGCTCTTCGATTGTTTTATATAGCTTATTTTTCTATGTTTTGAAGATTATATGTTTGGATCAGATGATATATGTGTGTGATCAGATTTACAGTTAAGGTATATGTCTTTTTAAGCAAGATCTAAGATCACAAAGATGCTATCTTTCACCTATAGCATAAGTAACTCTTTGATATGCCCATTTAACTTCTATCACCTTGTTTTATTCGAATTTATATGTTCTGTCTAGATTATGTTTGTTTAGATTTTTAGGTATTTTAAGTATATTTCATGTTGAAGCAAGACATAAGATCGCAAAGATGCTACCCCTATAAGATTTAGGGACAAAGAGCATGATTGCATGTCTTGAAAGGCTTCCTATATGAGTTTTGGGAGTATGATCATGTTAATGTAGGGATGTATACTGAAAAGTCTATCTTTTATATGAATATCTTTATTTTGGAATAAGAATCACATGATGATTGTTTGCATATTTTTATGCATATTGTCTAATACGTTACATTGTAGATAACATGGTGTGTGGTGTCACACGGAAGATCATGTTATCGACTCCTTGTAAATTATAAGTAAAGGCTCACAACCGAGATGACTTTGGACAAACCATCGGAATGGTTGTAGTGTGATTTGGTGTTTGTTTGTCTTGACCATAGAATCACACTAGTGCACTTTGTGAGTATTGAGCAGGACCGACTTAGAGGTGATTCGATTTATTCGACTACATAATCGAATCGGACCTCGATATTATTTAGTACATGCTCTTAATCCCGATATAATAACGGGCACATATACTTAGTACTCATCTCTTTGATTTACCAATGGGCGAGATTTATAGATTAAATCGATAGACTCGGTAAGTTGGGAGATGATATTATTTATATGGTGTGTCGTTGATTATAGAAGGAAACCGTGTCCTATATATTAGGATGATGATGTCCCCTTGAGGAGCTCATAAGGTTCATCATGCAAACCCTACAGGTGGACTTGGTCCGACATGATGAAAAGGTTGAGTGGTACTACTCAAGGAGTTAGATGTTGATTAATTAATGGTTAGTAAATTAATTAATCGAAGGACATTCGAGATCTTAAAAACAGGGAGAAAATGTACAAATAATATATGGAGCCCATATTATCATATGGGGGTTGGTGAGGTAGATCAATGATGAACCTTTAGTGGATTGGATCATCAATAGTGGATCAGACTTTATGTGGGCTTGATCCATGGGTGGCCAAGACCCAACTCCTCCTCATGGTCCCTAATGTAGCCTATTAACACCTCATGATGCTTAGATCCAATGGATAGAAACAAAAGTCTATGATCCATTGGTAGAGATTAAATCTCTAAGATCTGACAGTTGAGATTAAATAGATTAAATCCCTAGAACCAATGGAGGAGATTAATTCATGACTTATCCCTAACTCTATAAAAGGGTGTCAAGGGGTTGGCGTGAACAATTAATTAAGAGAGCAAGGCTTGGGCGGCAAGAGAAGGGAATCCTAGTTGAGATAGGATTAGGATTAGGATTAGGGTTAGGGTTTGGAGGCTAGGGCGGCACCAAATAAGGCAAGGTTTCGTTTCTTCTTCCTTGTCTTGTGGCCAATGTCTAGCAGGTTTCTAGGCCCTTCCCAGCCCTTGGCCAGTGCCCAAAAGCTCAATTCTCCCTTTCCTTTGGTGGTGGAAAGAAGATATAGGTTTTCCCTTCGTGTCTTGGTTGTTTTCCACCATCTTCTCCTTCATCTAGTTGGCCGGCGGCAAGGAAAGCTTTGGTTCCTTGTTGGTTGTTTCTAGTGAGGAGAAAAACCTTGTTTCTATTCTTCCTCTTGCTTTGGAAATTCAAGGAAGGAAGAATTACGATCTAGGAGCTTCGACTTTTGGTGGATCGTTGCCCACACCACGAGGAAGGTCATACATTAGAAGATCGAGAGGTATACCTATTATACTTTCTTCTTTTGTTTGTTGCTTGTTTTTGTTTTTCAATTATAAGCATGTTATAAATCTGTAAATGGATAAATAATACTTGGATCCCGAGTATAAACACGAAAACCAGCGATCCGGACATCGTCTATTCATGCTGCTATAGAATATAGGATGGTCGCCGAACAACTAGTTTGTTCAAGTGACCTCTAAACGAATAGTAATGACGATGACTTGTTGATTTGGCAATCCCTTTTGTCTAGGATTAATTTTTTTTTAATCTGGGGACATCGAAGGGATCGCCATGGACAAGCTACCGAGGTGAAGTGAGAAGCGAAGTTTCCCCTCACAGACTCGATAAGCTAAAACTCGTCAATTAGTAGGAGAGCTTCCGGGAGCAAAACCCTACAATTGGTATCAGAGCTTCCGAGCAAAACCTTCAATTGGTATCAGAGCCAAGGTTTCCGGTTTTGTGTGTTTAGGATTCGGTTAATTTTTATGCACTTTTTCATATATTATATGTGTCGGATAATACTAGGATATGCGTAGTTTAACTCTTTGGTTGCAGGCATAAGATCCGACTATTATGGCCATATGTGTGTATGTGATTGTATGTGTGTAAATATTTATTTTGTTGAATCCTCGGGGTTGACGAGGCTAGTATTTAATTTTTTTAAATTAGATACGGCATTGTTTAGCCACTCTTTATTTTAGTTTACTTTCGATCTAGATTTCATTTACACTCCCTCGTGAAGTATAGGATCGATGGATGTAAATTAAAATAATTTTTAGTCTAGGCTCGGATCCGGATGGCCGACATGACATAGGAGGCGGACGAGATGGCGACATAATAGTTGGAAAATAATTTATTTTTCATATCTATTGCTGTTTGTTTGATATGCATGTCGTAGGCTAGGAAATTTTCAAATTACTAAGTGGGAGAGGGATATTTTTATAAATTCCCACGGCCTCCCTTACGATTTGACATGTGATGCAAACAAACTTGTGCGTCGGCTCACGAGTGCCTTCCTCCCCATCGGATGAGTTCGTTTGCGGATCACAAGGTCGAATATGATTATAGGAAATTATTAAGGAGCGTGTGTACTTGCCCATCGTAAAGCACATAACCGTGATAATTACCTTGGTACCAAGTAAGTGTCAACACGAGATACAAATATAAGTATCCTCCCCGAGTCCTTTGCTTTTATTTGGTAGGGCCAAGAGAAACCAACTATTAATTTTACTTATCAAAAGTTAGGTTGACAAGATAGTAAAATTAATGGGTAAAACCTCCTCTTACAAATGTAAAATTCAGATATCGTCCACACTATCGTGGCATACGATATTCTCGATGTTTTGAGGTGTTGGTTGATTTTGAAATTTTATTGTTTGAGGAATCAATAATTTTTTAAAATCTACAGTAATGATCTATGTGATTCTTAGGATTTTCATAAATGACTTTCAGTCCACTTACTATGACACTAAAGGAAATAAACTTACTATGCCCAAATAATGTTGATTGGAAAAGAATCTAGATATTGTCTTATCTGCTAAGGAGTACAAGTATGCACTCTTCGAAGAGTGTTCTCAAGCCATGGTTGCTCAAAAAGGTTTCTACTTCTAAGCCGAAAGGCAAGAAGAAGGAGAAACAAGGTGGAGCAAAGGTGGTGGGAGGATCTCAGGGAGAAGTGATGAAGCCGAAAGGCAAGTACTTCACTTGCAAACAGGATGGACATTGGAAGAAGGACTATCCCAATCCGAAATAGAACAAAGGTATATCCTTTGGTCTAGTCATTGAAACATGGTTAGTGGTGTTATCTACCGGCACCTAGTGTGTAGATACGGGAACCACTGATCATGTCTACAACACATTGCAGGGGTTCCAGGAAACCCAACGACTAGCTATAGGGGAGATTATCATTTACTTGGGTAATGGCATGATGGTGGCGGCTATTGTAGTGGGAGAAGTTTTATTTATCTCTTGAGAAAAATAAAACTTAGGCTCTGGAAAATTCCTTTTATGTACCTTTATTTATAAAGAACTTAGTTTCAGTTTCTAAATTGTTTATGGATGGATATTCTATTTCTTTTAATGATAGAGCTATTATAAAAAGGAATAGAGGAGAATATCTGTTCAGGTGCATTGATAGGAAATTTGTATATGTTGGATCGATGCGGTTCGCTAGAGGGGGGGGGGGTGAATAGCGAAAAGCCTTTTTCTTGTGAATTCATTTCAAGACAAATATATGCAGCGAAAATGTAAATGAAACAAAAATAGACAAGTTTATTTTTTACTTGGTTCGTAGCCTTCGGCTACTACTCCAAGGCCCTAATGGTCCTAGACCTGCACGGACACTCCTCCTCGTTGGAGGTAGGAGTTTGACGATTACAAAAAAACTTTCGAAGCAAAATGTTAGAGAGACAAACCCTCTCTTCTATTAAAGTAAAATGCAACGATAGAAAAACCTCGAGTAAAAGAGTTGCAATATTGAAAACAATAACAAGGATTATACCAACAACTAAAAAGATAGACCTTAAGCTAGGGTTGTTGGTAGCACTTCGTTGTCGTAGAGTCAGTCGCAGCAGCTTTTGAGCACTTAGAATTATGTAAAAACCCTAGGTTAGGACCTCCTTTTATAGCCTTTAAGCCCCTTTTCGAGAGGAACCCTAGCTAATCATATTTGAGCACCACTCCCCTTGAAATTTGGTGATAAACCTTGACTCCTCGAGGCTGATCCTTTGACCATCGTGATCGGTGATGGCCATCACCCGATCATTGGCGGTATCGATCGAGTGCTAGCCATAATCACCCGACTGATGGACGGCAGTCGAGTCCTTCAGGTTGGCAGTCGACTGATGCTGGCTACAAGGCAATGTTAGCTTAAAGAAAACATTATTTCGACGGTCGTCGACCATCCGATCTCGACCTAGACCACCTATGAGATGTCTTGGGTTGGATCTACACTTAAGTCTTTCCCCGTAACGAGGATACGACCTTACTTACACTCGCACACACGAGCTTACCTCGATACTTACGTGTTGCTTTTGCTTGGCCTTCCACTCAATTCTTTGGCTCCCTCCGAAGTCACTTGAGTGTTCGCCCACACCGCGGCTTCCTCCGGGTGTCGCTAGCCTTGACTCCGGCTATAGATTTTACATAACAACATGAGCTTAACTTTGTATCGTTTGCTATAATCAAAACTCAGGTTCGACTTAGGTGCCTACTGCACCAACAATCTCCCCCTTTTTGATTTATGGCAAACCCACATACAAAGTTAAGTGCATTAAGAAAAGATATGCATGAATGAGCAGGAGTGTTAAGAGCATGAATGAACAAGAGTATAAAAACACTGTTTCAGGTGCTCCCCCTTGAGGAATCCTCCCCCTTGACCGAGGGTGAGTACTTGAGAAAGAGTTTTAATTCTCCCCCTTGACGTTTGCTATTAAAAAAGAATTAAGTAACCGAAATTACTTAATATTTGCCATAGTATTTAAAATAAATAAGTTCAAGTGCCATATATCAAAAAAATTTGACCCCTTAACTTTGACCTTTTAACTTTGGCCTTTTTCTCCCCCTTTTGCCGTATATCGAAAAGAGTAAGGGGTGTGTGGAAAACAAAATAAGTGTTAAATTTAATGTCCAAGCATGTTTCCCATTTTTTTTATAAAAAAATATACTGAAAATAAGCTCATCTATAAAATATTTGGCTTGATTGATATGAAAGATCAACCAGTCCTGGTCAGAGTCGGTTAGTGTGTATGATTATACTCCATGGTTCATGGCGATGCACTAGATCTACATCTGGAACCAGGAGTAAGGTCCTAACATCTCACGCCCATCTACGTAGCTAAGTACACAAACACATTAGTCCTATGTGTTGTGAGATGTATTGGCTCCTTAAATCTATAGGTGCATGATATCTAAGGTATGTCCTATGCTAGTTCCATAAAAATGAAAATTTAAGAAATATTAGTAAGAAAATATAATTTGCAAGTTCTTATTCTACTACGCACATGCCCAATTTTCGTCTTAATAGACTAAATTCGGCTTGGGGTAGGGGTTTAGTAAATAGGTCTGCTAAGTTAGACTTCGATTCGACGTATTCGAGTTGTATTGCTCCGTTGGCCACATGTTCTCGAATGAAATGGTGTTTGACCTCTATATGTTTGGTCCTAGAGTGACATATCGAATTCTTAGTAAGATTAATTGAACTAATGTTGTCTACGTGAAGTTTAGTATTCGTAAAGTCTAACTTAAAGTCGCGGAGAGTGTGCTTCATCCAAAGAAGTTGAGTGACACACTCACCCATCGCGATGTATTCAACTTCGTTGGTAGATAAAGCGACACAGTGTTGCTTCCTACTACACCAACATACTAGACTCGGTAGAAGTTGACAACAACCACTCGTGCTCTTTCTATCGAGCTTACTACCGGCATAGTCCGAATCGGAGTAGCCGATTAGTTCGAACTTCATAGATCTAGGGTACCAAATACCAACGTTAAGTGTACCCTTAAGATATCTAAGGATACACTTAACTAGGGTTAGGTGAGACTCCTTAGCACAGGTTTGAAACCTGGCGCACATACATACTGCGAATAGGATGTCGGGTCATGATTAAGTATAGGAGACTTCCTATCACGCTCCTATAGTACTTTAAGTCAATGGACTTACTTTGTGGGTCTTCTCCTATGTTAACATTAATCGCCATTGGGGTGTTTATTATCTTAGCGTCTTGCATTCCAAATCTTTTAATTAACTCCTTAGTGTATTTTGTTGATATAGGTATATACCATCCTTAGTTTGTTTAATTTGTAGACCTAAAAGAAACTTAACTCGCCTACCAAGTTCATTTCAACTCACTTTCCATGAGTGAAAGCGAACTCGTTTAGTAAAGGTGAGTTAGAGGTTCCAAAATTATATCGTCTCGTAAATTTGAGCTATGAATATTTCTTTACCTAAGGTTTTTCGAAGAGAGTTGGGTCAACTAAGCCTTGGTTAAACCCTTTTGACTTAAGATGGATTGAAAGTCTCTCGTACAAAGCTCGAGGAGCTTGTTTAAGTCCATAGAGAGCTTTCTTAAGTTTTAGAACATGGTCGGGTTTATCTAAATTTTCGAATCCGGGGGGTTGGCTAACATAAACTTCTTCTTTAATGTATCCATTTAGGAATGCCGACTTAACATCCATTTGAAACAGCTTAAATCCTCGATGTGCGGCATAAGCTAGCAACATTGAATGGATTGAGTCTAGCTCTCGGGCCATAGGTTTCGTCGTAATCTAAGCCTTCGACTTGACTAAACCCTTTGGCGACTAACCTAGCCTTGTTTCTAACTACTTCACCTTTATCATCAAGCTTATTTCGAAACACCCACCTTGTTCCAATTATCGTTTTGTCTTTAGGTGGTGGTACTAATTCCCACACTTCATTCCTAGTAAATTGAGCTAGCTCTTCTTGCATTGCAATAATCCAATCGGGATCAAGAAGAGCTTGTTCAATTGATTTGGGTTCTATCTTTGAAATTAAGGAAATTTGACTAAGGTTCCTATAGGATGCTCTAGTTCGAACTCCTAGATTAGGATCTCCTATCACTTGATCGATAGGGTGGTTAGTTTGAATCCTAGATTGGGTTGGGTTTGTGTCACCTAATGCTTGATCAATGGGGTGACTTGGTTGAACACTAGTTTGACTCGGATCACTTGTCACTTGGTCGACAAGAGAAGTTGGTTGATGTGGATTAGACTCGATCTCAGGGTCTGAGACGAGTTTGGTATCTGTGGGCTCAACACTTAGGGTCATTAAAGGGTTTTGTAGGTTCTGTACTTCATCGAACACTACATTAATAGTCTCTTCAACTTTAAGGGTATCGTGGTTATATACCCTATAGGCCCTACTCGTGGTTGAGTATCCTAAGAAGATTCGGTGGAGGTTTTGGATGTAATTTCCTAGGTGGTTCTTAGTGTTTAAGATATGTACTTTACATCCAAATACCCTAAAGTACTTGATGTTGGGTACTTTATTATGATAAATCTCGTACGAGGTCTTAAGGTGCCTCTTTACCATAAGGATCCTATTCTGGACATAGCAAGCCGTGCTAATGACTTCTACCCAAAACCTATCAGGTAGTTCGTATTCGTTCAACATGGTCCTAGCGGCTTCTTGTAGAGTTCGGTTTTTCCGCTCCATTAGGCCAGTTTGCTGCGGGGTCCTAGGGCAAGAGAATTCAAGGTGGTATCCGTTTAGGTTCTGTCGGTGAACCTTTGATTTTGAATTCACCACCATGATCGCTTCTAAGTCTTTTAACCTTAAGGTTTTTGATTCTCGATTAATTTGAATAGATTGATTAATTGATCTAGGGTATCATTTTTATGTTTGATGAACCTAACCCGAGTAAACTGGAGTAGTAAATCAATTATGACTAAGCAATATTGACTTCTATTGAGTGACTTGGCTCCATGTGAATCGAATAGATCCATATGCAGGAGCTCAAGTACACTTGAGGTTCGTTCTTGGTTAGTTAACGTGTGTTGTGTCCTAGGTTGTTTTCCTTGTTGACAAGCATTACAGATTTTTTTAACCAAGTTGTTGAGGTTGGGTAAGCCTCTGTCTATGCCACTCTGACTCATCTTGTGGACGAGTCTTGGGTGCGAGTGAGCGAGTCTTCGGTGCCTCAACCATGATTCCTCGTCCTGTGTCATAAGACATTTGGTGAGGATTTGATTAAGTTAATTGTATAAATGTTATTTGTCCTAGTTCCTTTGAGTATTGTTTTATTGTTTTATTTGTTTTAATTACACATTCATTTTCTAAAAATGACCTTATAGTTATTGTCACATAATTGACTTACGCTAAGCGAGTTATATTCAAAATTCTCTACAAGTAATACATTTTTAATAACAAAATTCGAGTTAAGCTCGATATCACGATCCGATGATTTTGCGCTTGCCGTTATTCCCAAAGGCTACCGATCCTTGTCGTTTGAATCGAAGCTTTGTGAATTTGAGTTGATCCCAGGTCATGTGTCGGGAGCATCCTTTGTCCAACATCCATTGATCCTACACACAAGGTGGTTGGATTGGATGTTAGATTTTTAAAAATTGGTTGTAAGTTGTTAAACCTAGGTCATCTCACTGTGTCTATATGATCAAGCATGTTATACTTATGTGTTTTTGTGAGATGACTTCAATTAAGTTGATTAAGTGCATTTAGGTTCAAGTAATTTTATGTTAGATTTGGATTTGACCCTAGGCTTGTCAAGTTTACCTTTTGAATCATGGCTTCAGTCGTGGCGAGGCACGAGGGCCTTCTTCTTTTATCGGGGAT